>CM076569.1:496715516-496848890 GCA_034641835.2 Pinus albicaulis
TGCATACATCGAGGGACGAAATTTCCCAGTTCTGTGCCAGCGTCTGGAACAAAAACCCTAAGTTTGTGGGAGCTTCGGATCTCTAACATATGTCCTTCGTATGACCTTTTTCTTTCACCAATGTGCCAAACCAAATCAGATAGAAGAGAATAAGATGCTTGATGTTTTGATGTCCAAATGAGCTTCTAGGGGGTGTCGAATCATGTCCATTTGATGTTGAGGCTGACCTGTCCAAATGCATATGTGATTGAAGCCAACTTGCTCCAATATCCATGAGTGGATGCATAAAATAAAAAACCAACATCTTCTTACTCAATCGAGATGATCTTTAGTTAAATTTTGGTCCTCTCGAAAAGAGGAACTCAATGCCACTATGATCTCCATCAAATGAGTAGTCCAAAATGGAATTTGACCTTATTTATATAATTTTAACACAGATCGATTCCAAGATGATCCTAGCCATCGATTAAGTTTTAATCTTGGTTGATGTTGCTCCAATAGTGGATTATTTTAGAAAGTCGATGGGCACTTGGAGAAGATACACTACAATGCCAAAAGTTTGATTTTCTTGGCAGATCAAATTCCAAAGGTCATTAAAAAGAGATCCCACGGGACTAAGATCCAAGGATAACATCCAATAGAGGTGTAGGGGACAGAAACACAGACGTAAACCAATCTTTCCGATGAATACCCCCATTTATCCATTTCCATAAGTGTCCATGATAAGCAAACTACAATACTTAATTACCAAATGACAAGGCATACCTTTAAGTTCACTAGGCCCACCTCCAAACATATGATCATGACAGATGGGTGAGGGACCACATGGCTAGCTCATGTGGCAGAGAAATGGCACAACGAGCTAGTTGATGGCGGCAAGGGGCTGCCGACTGAGGACCATCTTGGAGAAAATTTTCTCCTAGGGATATCACCCACAAAATGGTGGGTAATATTTTGCTCCAACTAGGACACGATCTCTCAAAAAGCAGACGAAGCTACTCGAACGGGAGGTCACGAGAACACCAACAATATCTTTTTTAATGTAGACCTGTTACCTGCACATATCAAAGAGTAAACCCACGTGGAAGCATGTTTGTACGATGTCTTATGATCACCCATGCTTAATGTTAGGCCGTATAATCAACAAATAAAATATGAAAATTTCAATCCAAATGGAGCTAATCTACCATGAGAAATATCATATAACATTAGCTCTAATGTGAAAATCAACAAGTAATGCATCCTACTGTAACATGCATACGACAAGGCTAATATTAAGTGTAATCATAAAGCCAGTGCAACCAACATATCATCAAATCAATATAAATATACCTGCCTATATGATTACTCATGCAGCAAATTCCAAAGCAAATGCAAACCCAAACACATGGAAGATGATGTGGGTGGGAGGTAGGAAAATATGGTTTCCATGTGAGGTGGGAGAAATCCCTTAGAGAAGGAACATGAGTCAGTCTAGAAGTGCAGGGCACCGAGGACTTCCCTCTAAGCACACAATGGTGGAATGAATGATTGTCCTTAAGAACACCTTATCACAATCATTGCTCATAGTATTGTGCTTTGTAGATGCCATAAGGTTGTGAGGAGAGGGGAATGAAGGGTGAGGGAAAGGAGGAGTGCAAAAAATAGGTTGCTAATGCGTTAGGGGAATTTTGAGGTCTAAAATGGCCCTCCTAATAAAAATGTACAACCAAAATAAACTTTATAAGAACCGATAAGATTCAAGATGATGATCTCAACCATGGGGGATGATTCACCATTTTTTAAGTAAAAGGGTAAAAAGATTAGAAAATAATAGAACTACTTTTTCAACTCATATTTTCAGCTTATCTCCCAAATTTTTTAATCAAATTTAGAGCATGAGTACTTGTTGGATGCAAAATTTAATTCCTCATCCAAGGAGTACCCATGTTGCATACTTTCGATGGACCCTTCTACGTGAAAAATGAGAAATACATGATTTCATGTATTTCTCATTTTTCACGTAGAAGGGTCCATCGAAAGTATGCAACATGGGTACTCCTTGGATGAGGAATTAAATTTTGCATCCAATGAGTACTCCCACTCGAAATTTGAGTAAAAACTTTGGTAGATAAGTTGAAAATACGAGTTGAAAAAGTAGTTTTTTTTTCCCTCTAAAATTTGATGATGTCATCAAATCTTATTTTATTATTTTCACTATTATTTTATAATTTCCTTAAGAGGCCCATTTTAGACCTCAAAATTTCCCTAATGGGTCACATTGAGGAGGGGAGGTCATGGAGCGATCAAAACGCTGAGGGTGTGTCCAAGGAGGTAAAGAATAATCGATGAGGGTCTCTTCCTTGGCACTATACTTGGAAGGGGGAAAGGGATCACTGCCACTTGAGATCATATGAAAAGGGGTGAGGGAATCACTTGATGAAGATTCAAGAAGATGACCAAGAGGAAAAGGTAAAAGGGAGGATGAAGTATAGTATTGAACGCATTTTTCTTCCCCAAAATCATAACCTAAAGGCTCAAATGATTTGAACATAGAATAATACTCAAGAGAGTTGGGAGCCTTATCGATTTCATTAGTACCGAAGATTGGGACTCTCCTAAAAGAAAAATTGATCACTTCCAACTGCCCCTCTTTGTGCAAGGGAAAATAAAGATTCCCCTTCCCAAGGGCACCAATGGATATGTCATCATAAATAGTGCTCGAGAGAAAGGGAAGACCAATCTCACCCTCATCCTCCTTGTCAGGGTCGTAAATGGGAGCACCATCAAATTGAGGACCAAAAATTTCCCATGTCTCCTTTTCAATGTGGAAGTAATCTCCAATGTCATCTTCCAAGGGGATAATGGGATCAACTTCCTCAAAATTCACAAAAGGAGAATCATCAGGAGTAATATCCTCGAGAAAGGTAAGGTTAGTCTCAACTTCACCTTCCATAGACTCATATCTCCCAACACATGTTCTCAAAATCATCCTTTTCATCATGTGGACCCCAGGAGGACTTGTCTACCTACTCATTACTTGGATTATCAATGTCTTGATGATGCTCAATGAAGGCTTTTTGTTTAATACAAGGTATACTTGAAAATGTTTAAGAAAGCCATCAACAAACGCCTCAATAGATGAGATGTTATTAGGTTCGTGATCATGCAGCGACAGGTTTCGACCACCGAGAGATCCCATGAACAACAACATAAGGACATCTTGGTGAGCCACTTTCTTTCTTAAATCATGTGCATTAAATCTTTCTACATGGTAAATTACGGAGAGTGGATCATCATCAAACACGGGGACCCCACGTACCATCTTTTCTGCGACATCATTAGGGTGCCCAGGGACACTAGCGATGTCTAAAACGGGAAAATTATCAAAGAAATTCAACCTATTTGAGATATACATGAAAATAATGTAGGAGTCGCCAGGGTGAATTTAAAGATGCCAAGAAATTTTCTTGCGTCACCCTACAGGCATCGACCTTAATGTTCAATGAAGAACTAGGCTTTGTTCTTCCAGTGGAGTCGCCAATAATGATATGCCAATATGTCGTATGGGGAAACACACATCTCGTGTCCCCGACAACAACGCTAGAAATGTTACCGCTCAAATTAGCAGGGGCTCTAAAGGGGGTCCTAGGAGGGCTACTACTAGATTAAGGGCAACAAATGGAGCAATAGCCCACTGTCACCTCGACTAACACTTCCTACTCTTTACAGACTTTCACCAACGGGAGGAGACTCGATATAATAAGGACCAAAAAATAAGTAGACAATGGTAGGGTGAGGGGTGATCCTCGTGGCCTATTCACGAGAGAGGCTCAGATATATAACTTTCTTGCTTTGAAAGGCAAGGTTTAAGGCTCTCAAGGAAGGGCTCCAGGGAATTTCAAGGTTAAGGTTTTTTGGAATGCATATTATAATGGAGGCCCTTAAACCCTAAAATTCTTGTAAATGCTTGGATAACAAGTGGTCTTTGAATAATTACTCTTAATGGCTTGTGGGACCACTTGGGACCAAGTGGTCCCAAGGGGTAGGTCAATGGGGTAAGGTTTAGCAGCCAATGATGTACTTGACCTATACCAAAGGGGAAAGGGACCAAAGAATGAATTTTCAATACGAGACAGGGTGAGGATCCCAATAAGGTCTTTAGCCTAAGGAAACCAAGGGAAAGATTGATCTTGAGGCTAGGGCTTGAGGTATCTCACAGTCCCATCGTTGGAATTGCTTCAAAACTAGAGGGTGCCTAGGAGAAACCTCAGTGCAGAGGATGCCAAGAGATCACATTTTTCCAGTGGGTGGTTTGCAAGAAAAATGATGCCCTAGGAGACCTAGAGGGTTAGACCTAAAAAAGAGAAGGTGAGAGAATAAAATAATTTTAAGGTGATCACCTTTATGGTGGACCAGTGCCTAGTCCTTTGTGGAGATTTGGAGTCAAGAGTAATTATGACTATGGATATTCAATTTTCTATGTCAAGGAGGCCTCAAAGACAACTTCGCATGGCATTAGGGCAGCAACAAAAGAAGCTTCAAGAGCTTTATACTTCGTTTTGAAAAATCGATGCCTTATTAAGATGAATTTTAGTGAAGAAGCATCTCTAGGAACTTTCTTTCATAATACATGGCCCATACATGAATCATCACTATCTAGAAACCAAATTTCCACAACTTCGCATTAATGGATGCAGTAAATTAGCCCTAGTATAGCGAAATCCCAACAACAATGTATGTGACAAAATATAATGAGAAAATAGCATTAAATTTTACTTACATGTATTAAGAGTATATCCAACCATAAAAACTTTGCCAATCAAGAAGCTCCAAGAGAAGATAAAATAATCCAAACATCAAAATTCATTCCATGCTCCAAAATTTCGTCCTCCAAGAAGGATAGTGAAGTTCTCTAAAGAGATCCAAGTCCAAACCAAGTGATGATGCCAAAATTAATTCACATTACTTCTATTTATACACTTCTAATGAGTTTGATTTAGCTAATTAGGCCTACATTATCCCCTAAATAAAATAATATGCAAAATAACTAAATTTTGGTGACAAGCCCACCAAACTAGCTCATAAACAAAAGAATAGGCCTCTCAAGAGGTCGAATGATGAATAATACATGTCGTTGGGCCTTCTAAGAATCTTGATGAAGTCCATAAGTGCCATATTGATGAATAGGAGTCCCAAAAGTAGTGGACAAGGGGTTGGCCCCTTTTTCTCCAAATAATAACCCTATGGTGCTCCCAATCGGTGAGGGGCACACAAATAACCTCATGGGTCTCCAAGTATATTGAAGATGCTTGTAGACCATCTGTAAGGGCTCAGATGATGGTGTAGGTGATGCCAAATCAACATACAGGTCCTGGGTCATCTTCCAAGTGCATGGTGCAACTGTGGGGTCGACTTGGCATGGTGAACCAGGGGCATCGTCCTCGTCCAATAGGTGAATCTCGAGTGATATCTAAACATCTCCAAGCTTCGATGGAATGTTGTCTACTGCTGTGGAGGCACATGGCTCTCTACACACACCCTACATGTGCCAATGTAGCCCTATGGATGGTTAGGACCCCGTATAGGGAGACCAAACCCAAAATGGAGATCATCTGCAATCCTGCATAAGATCCAATGTGTCATCTTGCCCTACAGTACAAAAATTCATTTAAAGAAATCAAGTTAAAGATCTTACAAACCATGGACAATAGGTGGGCACTTCATAATGGCATGACGTTCCATAGTGGGCTTTGGCATGTGTTAATGTCTCCAAGCCCCAAAGGTAATTAACCAAGTACTCTATTAGGTGGTTTCTACTTTTAAAGGGGATAGTATGTCCTTCAAAATGGTGGTGGCATGTGATAAAGAGATGAATGGAGTAGGGAATGAAAGGGGAAACCCTAGGCCACACATCAAGGTACAAGGGTAGTTAGTAAAGGGAAGCCCACACTTGGGTATATAATGTATAGGAGGGAGTAATCGTATTACATGAGATACCTCGACCTTGATTTTTCCACCCTTCCTTATATGCCTTATGCCTTTTATGGTTCTTCTTTGATTAACTGCTTGGTGCTCAAGGATAAGAACATGATGTGTAAGGTATAGATGTGGATACCCCTTTTAAGGTACGACGGTTCATTGCCCACCAGGGGTTGGGACAATCATGGGTTCCAGAATGATAAAGGAAGCTCATCTAGGGCCTATAGGAACCAGGGTGATGGCCATGGGTATGGGATGGAGCTCATGCATTTGACTTTTTCCCACGTGCTAAATTTGTTTGTCCCGACCATGTTTTGCATTTTGTGGTGCATTTTCTTGTTGAATGTGGCCAATTATGCTTTTAGTTTTTCTTTTGAGTTGCATCAACCTCTGGGGCATCGTTTCAGGTCCGACCCAAGGTCTGGGCAAGGGGAAGGGGAGGATAACCCTATGTGGACCCACGTGGGAAAGGTAATGGATATGGTTATAATAAATGAAAGGGGAGTCGGACCACACAACCAAAATTTGGTTTTCCCATTTAGTACCACCCTAAAACCCAAAGGTTTGTAAAAGAGGCCCCACAAGACTAAGATCCAAGGGTAACATCAAAAAGAGGTCTAGGGGACATAAGCACAGACCTAACCCACTCTTTCTACCAAATCCCCCCATACGATCATGATAGATGGGTGAGGGACCACATGGGTGGCTCAGGTGGCAGAAAAATGGCACAACGAGCTAGTTGTTGGCTGTAAAGGGCTGTCAGCCGAGGACCATCTTGGAGAAAATTTTCTCCTAAGGATATCGCCCACAAAATGTAGGGTAACAAACCTCTCTTAGGGTTTGTGATATAACAAACATGCAAATGTTTGGCACCACAAGAGAGACCTAGGGTTTAGGATGATCATCAACAATATGACTAAGTCAAGCAAGGAGAAGATCAATGGGTTAACGAAAGAAGAACTTCCTTTGAGTTTTGAAGTGTAAAGACCCTCAAGTAGACCCTTTACCAAGACGTTCAAGGTGATTTTCAAGCTTCCATCTAGGGTTTGAGTTTTCTCACAATCCGAGTGTCAGAATTGGCCCATGTTTGGAGAAGAGAAAGAGGAAATATCAGTGTAGAGGCTTGTCTAAGCAATTTTGTGAGAGATCTTCACTGTTGCAATTCTCACCAAGCCCTAGTAGGTCGTCTAGGTTTAGGGAATTTTTTTAGGAAAATGGAGAATGAGAAAGGAAAAGGTTTGATCACCAAATTGTCTTGGACTAGTGCCTTCTCCTTGGGCTATGGAGTTTATGTGCTTAGAAATTTGGCCGAAATCGTCTTCAAGGAGGCTAGAAAATGATGCCCTAGAAAACAATATCTAGCATTTACCCACCCAAAATTTATGGACTTTCATGGAAGGAAACAAATTATACTCCACTAGGAACATTCGTATACTTGTTATCAATGATTAACATGCAAAAATTTGCATTCTAACATTCGTTTACAATGATATTAAAAAATTAGGGCATGAGAGAACAAAATGTAGTTGCATAATTTCCACACATTAGACATTCTTTCATAAGCAAAATTTACGTACAAGATAACAAGAGATATATCCAAATCCAAGATCAAGAAGATGGCTCTAAGAGAACAAAAATTTCAGCTCTAAAAGTTTCAAAATGAATCAAGAGATCTCCAATGGACAACCAAGAAAGAAGTGTGAAATTCTTAAGAAGAGATATCCAAGTCCAAGTGATGATGATAGATCAAATGAACCTCTCTCATATTTATATGATCCTCCAAGGGATTCGAATGGCCTAATTATGCCTAATAATGCCCTACAATGAAAATGATGTGCAAAATAACATCCTTTTGGTCACAAGGCCACCAAATAGCTCCATAATATGAAAAATAAGCCTTTCAAGTGGGCCGAAAGGATAATACAATAGCTAGGAGGGTTGTTGGAAGGCCCAGTGAAGTCCCTCATGTGCCATAATGAATAGGAGGGCTCCAATAACAATGATGAAGGGGGTGGCCCCTTGATCTCCAAGCAAATGACACGTGGTGCTTCCAAGTGGCCGTGGGGGCACAAAATCATCCTCATGGGTCTCCAACTGAATCGAACAAGCATGTATCCCATCTGCGAAGGCTAGAAAAATGATGCAAGCCCTCTCTTATGTCCCATGGTGAGCCAAAGCCCCATCTGGGCCCTGGATCAACTTCCAAGGGTGTGGTGCAAGTGTCTAGCCAGTTGGGCAAGATGGTCCAAGTGCATCATCATCATTAAATAAGTCAATAAGAAGCGATCAGTGAATGGTTCTTAAGGATCCCATGGCATGGATATTTTCTCTCCGCTATAGTGGAGGGTCATGGCTCTCAACGCACACCCTACAAACGCCAATATGAACCTCTAGAGGAATTGGACCTCATATAGGGAGACCAAACTCCAAAGTGAAGACCCACGTGCAATCCTGTATAAGATCCAATGCATATCCTCACCTTCCAATACAAAAGTTCATTAGTGTAATTGAGTAAATGATCTTACAAATCATGGAACCAAGTGGGCACTTCACAATGACATGCCCTTCCATAATGGGCTTTAGTGTGTACAGGTGTCCCCAATTTCAAGAAAGAAGTTAATCAACGATGCTATTAGGTGGTTTCAAACTCTAAGGGAGTGATAGGTCAACGGTACATCCGTCATATGGCTAGTGTCATGTGATGATCGAATTGAGTGGGGCAACACGGGAAGGCTTCAGACCACATGCCATGGTACAATGGTAGCTATGTTGGGTGAAGCCCACACTTGCGTGTATATAGATGTAGGAGGGAGAAATCGTGGTACATGAGTTATCCCAACCTTTGTTTTTCCACCCTTCTTCATATGCCTTTTACCTTTTATTGTTTTTTCTTTTATAACTGCTCAAGGCTCCAGGGAATTAGAGCATGATATGAATGATATAGCAGTGAATACCCCATTTAAGATTGGGCAGTTCATTGCCCACTAGGGGTTGGGGCAATCATAGGTTCCTTAATGACGCAGGGGGCTCATATAGGGGCACTTGGAACCAGGGTGATGGCCATAATGGTAAGGGGTAGAGATCATGTTGCCATTTCCCCACATGATAAATTTGTATGTCCCGACCATCTTTTTCATTTTATGGTACATTTCTTATTGAGAGTAGCCAAATTATACTTTTTACTTTCATTTTAGCTACATCAACCTCTGGGGCATCGTTCCCAGCCCGACCCAAAGTGTGGACAGGGAGAGGGGGAGGCTAAGACCTTGTCGACCCAATGGGAAAATGTGGAGCCGCATAGGAGATATGTGAAAAGGGGTTATAAATTATAATGAGCGGAGGGGAGTGATGTATACAGTCGTGTGGGGAAGTGGGACCACACAACCAAAATCGGGATTTCCCATGTCATGCCACTCCTAAAGCTAGTAGCCAATATGGGAGATTCCATGGGACTAGGATACAAGGTTAACCACCAAGTAGGACAAGAGGACAAGTGTAAAAACCAAACTCATTCTTTCCACCAAATCGCCCCGCTAATCCATGCCCATAAGTGTCCATGATAAGTAAGAAAAGATGACCAACTACAGAATGAAAGCCATACCTTTGGGGTTGGAAGGCCCACCTTCAAACATATGATCATGACAGATGGGAGAGGGTGGATAATGGTTGGCTCAGGTGGAAGAGATGATGGCACATCGAGCTGTCTGGTAGCTATGAGCCTAATCTTGGTGTCTATTGTCTCTTATTGTCTATTGTTCATTGTCTATTGTGATCTCTATTTACTGGTCTTGTTGAAGAATTAATGGTTGAGGCTTTTCATGTATAGTTGCTTGTTTATTAATGGACAAAGAAGGCACTGCTTATTAACATCCTGGAGTATCTTTGTGTTACCCAGATTAATCACTCTTGTGGACAAGAGCGATCTCCCTAGAATCCTAATGGAAAACTAGAAACAAACAGACAAAACAATGGCGCTTTCCTTAGCCTATAACTAAAATATGAAACATGTAGTATGCGAAAGATCACTTACCTATTAATGAAATGCTTGTACAAGTCCTTTCAACGCTTTCCACAACCAGCTTTTCCTCAATGCTTTACAGTCTCTCCAAATGCTTTCCACAACTTCTCCATGACGCGCCAAAATATACCTTCATAGACAAAAACATTCAAAGGGATCAAAGCATCTCGCATATAAAAGCAAAAGTAAATGAAATCCTTAGTCTAGTATACAACATATAAATGAATCAATAATCAATTATAAACCATGTGAGTGATCAAGGAATCCCACAAATAACATCGAAAAAGACGTAATTAGGAAATAACAATTACTTTGTATTAAAATAAAAGGTAAAAGAAGCTTACAACTTGTGCCTTGATCTCACAAGCCTCTTCCAATGGCCTCATTTCCTTCCCTTGATGACAAGATCTTCAAACCCAAAACCAATGGCATGAGTTTACCAATCCAAGTCTCTTTAGCGTCCCATTCCTATGGTGAATTTATAGGAAGGATGAGGAGGTTTCTAGTTCCACTTCTCAAGGGATATGATACTTAAGAAAAGGAGATTAGTTCCATATACCAAGGGATGAGGCACAGGTATGTAGTGGTTCGAGGTTTCTAAGTTTGGATAAGATTCCTTAAACAAATCTTATAGAACTTAATTTTTTTATTTTTACATGTGTGAACGGACCTGCGCACTTTCTGTTAAGGAAAACTGCATAGGTTTTGTCCAGGAAAACCGAGCAGGTGCTCATAAATGGTTTTTAAACATTGAAAACCAAAATTCCTTTTGTCCCTGGTATTATTTTACTTCAAGCTTCATAGGGGATTCACTTGAGACACTTCATCGGAAGGCAAGATATCTGAATCGACAGTGATGGTGACAAATTTTAGTGTAACACTTTGTCATGAATGTGATGGGCTATTCATATCCTTCATCATTATTTTGAGGGAGGACATAATTAATGGTTTCATTTGATGTGAACAACAATATGATGAATTTCTTATTATAATTTGGACTCACCAAGACTAGAGTGTGGGTCATCGCATCCTTGCATTTCTAAAATTCTACTCTACTTGCCTCATCGTACTTATAAGTAGTATCTTACTTTAGAAACTTGTTCAAGGGTGCAGTGATTTCTACAACATTTGGGGTAAATGTCTTGATGAAAGAATATGCTAAAGAATGATTGAATCTCCTTCATGTTCCTTGATTGCTATATCTATTGGATGACTTTGACTCTTTCCATGTCTATTTTAACTCCTTTTAAAACTACATGACCCAAAAACTTCCCTTTGATCACACTTGAAGTTGACTTTACCATAGAATGATTGGAGCATCGTTCACGTTCCTTGGTTTCTATATCTATTGGATGGATTTTACTCTTTTCAATCCTACTCTAACTCCTTTTGAAACTATATGACGCAAAAACGTCCCATTGGTCACTATTACCCACCACCTGTGGGTGATATCCAGAGGAGAAATTTTTCTCCTAGATTGTCCTCTGCCAGCAGCCAACAACCCCTTGATGCCACCAGATGGCTCGATGTGCCACCATCTCTGCCAGTTGAGCTAGCCATTATGCTTCCTTTCCCATATGATATGATTTTATGTTTGAAGGTGGGCCTTCCAACCTCGAAGGCATGGCTTTCATTATGTAGTTGGGTATTTTTGTTTATTTATCATGGACACTTTTGGACATGGATTAGTGGGGGGATTCAACGGAAAGAATGGTCTTGGTTTGTACTATTGTCTCCTCTGCCCAACTTGGTGGTTAACCTTGTATCCTAGTCCCGTGGGATCTCCTTTATTGACTACTAGCTTTAGGAGTGGCACTACATGGGAAATCTCGATTTTGGTTACGTGGTCTCGCTTCCCGACATACATCATTCCCCTCTGCTAATTATAACCCCATTTCATACATTTCCCATCTATGTTTGAGTCTTATGACTTCTTGCATGCTTCAGCTATTTAGCTGGGTTTGCTGCACTATTTAGGGCAAGGGATTCTCAGGCAGGAGTTCTTTCTTGGTTCAGCTTGTTGAAGGGATCGAAGAGGAGAATTTTGAGCTACATTTCCACTATCTGACTTGGGGTCAAGCAGTCACCAACTCCTACAATGTAGTCTCTTGTAGAAACTGCGTATTTTCTGAAGGTGATGCTGTGGTAGGGTTGAATCCCTTGATTTGGTGCTAATTCCTTGGAGAAGGAGGCTTTTTCTCTCCTGGAAGGCTAGTAGGGAGGCTCTTCAGCCATTTTTATGTGCTCTCATGTATTATTCAGCCATATCATATACAGACTTGCAGTAAACTGCGTCATTTTATGCAGAGGTTTCATCTTGTACTTGTGCTCTTATGAAACCCTTGCTGGGTTGTTTCCATTTTCTGTAAAAGAGGCTAAACCTCCATTTTTTCTTGGCTCTTTGATTAATGAAATATCCAGATCTGTTATGAAACATGTTTTTCTGTAGAAACCCTCTTGGAATAACGCTATTACATGCTTCAGAATTTCTGTTTGATGAAGTCATGGGGTTTGGGTGTTTTTGAGGTGTATTGGCGTGGGGAGATCTGTTTAACATAGCTAAAATGATTTGTTTCTACTCCCATTATGTATGTAAGGGTTATTAAGTATAATCTAAAGGATCCAAGTCCTATTTTTAAGTTCTGTAACGTAATTTTCTGAAAACAATGTTTTTACTCTCCATAGTGCAGAAATTCCTAAGAAGGAATATTACAGTGGTATCGGAGCTCCGTTCTTGGCTCAGCTTGTGGGGAAAATATATCTACAGTATGGAGGAGAAATATATTTCAAAGCTCCTTCTTCAAACCATGCAGAACATTGCAAGAGATCTGAAGGAGATGAGGCATAAAGAAGGCCCTAGGGGGTTTTACCAAAAAGCAAGCACCAACACCTCACCTTGTGTGGAAAAATCAGCCACACATCCTTCACTACAATGATCCACTATGCCCTCATTCTTATCTTAAGACAGGGAGGAAGAAACCCTTTGTAACTATTTTGTGGAGTATGATTCCCAATCCCAAAAGTTCAAGGAACACTTGAGCTTTCAAGAATTTTGCCAGATCAAGGAAGGGAGGAGATCTTGCTATCACCATAAGAGTGAAGGATGAATGCAAGAATCAAACCTACAACGCAGTATGGGGAGATTCTTCTTGCCTATGTATGATGGATCACCTAAGTGCATAGCCAAGGCTTGGGTGGAGAAGATGGATACTTACTTTCAGCTCAACAGAGTTTTTGAAATAGAAGCTATCAAAATAGCTACGCTGCACTTAGAAGGGGAGGCTCATGAATGGTGGTTCCATGGGCTAACTACACTGGAGCATACTCATATCACTTCATACTCAGTGTTCACCAAGAGACTAGTAGAGAGATTTGATCCAAGAGATCTGGAGGCCCACTTTGTTGAGCTAACCAAGCTCAAACAAAAGGGAGATCTGGAAGATTATATTGCTGAGTATTTGAAACTTTTAGTAATGGTATCCAACCTTACTATGAGCAGAAGGGTATGTATGTTTATTGTTGGGATGGCTAAACCATTGCATGGGTTTTTGAGATCCACCAAGCCAACTGCACTCCTTGAGGCTGTGGAGAAGGCTAGAGATTTGCAACATGCTTTGCCCAAAGCAAAAGAATTACTGCAGTAGGGGGATTCTTCATGGCCAAAGAAGGCACCTCTTGACCCTGAACAGAGGAGATTAAGGAAGGAGAAACTTTGCCTCACTTGTCACAAGCCATGGGTGCCAAACCATGAGTGTGTTGCAGGGAAGGCTCATTATATTGAGATTTTTTCTGATGAAGAGGAGAGGGCCAGTGCTGTACTACCTACAGAAGATGCAGTAAAAACTTTTGCTCCAAGGGGAGGAGCTCTTGCAGCGTTGAGGGGAGTCCCTAGATATCTGACTTTAAGAGTTAGAGGTACTATTATGGGGAAAAGAGTATCGGTGCTAGTAGACAGTGGAGCTACTCATAACTTCATTGATTCACAACTAGTAAAGAAGAGGGGCATCCATATGGAAAACTTTGAAGGGTTTTCAGTCTTGGTTCCAGGAACTAGAACCTTGTAGTGTGTCAAGTATGTTTCGGAATTGTCTATCACTATGGGAACCTACACTATGACAGGCCACATTTTTGTGGTTGATATTCCTGACACCAATGTTATATTGGGTGTCCAATGGCTGATCACTCTTGGCAGAGTCACCATTGATTGGGAGACTCTAGAGATGGAATGGATAGGGAAGGAGGATGGTAAGCATCAAAAAATCAAAGGTATGCACACTTACCCCCCTCAGATTGTTTCGGCTCACAAGATGGAGGCAGACTTACGCAGAGGAGACATAGAATGGGTAGTAGAACTGCGTTTATCTGAAGCTGGAGTCAAGGATTCACCAGTGCACCCTGATGTGCAAGCTCTCTTAGACCGGTATTTTGTAGTATTTGGGGATATTCCACTAGGGAGACCTCCTGATAGGGGATTTGAGCACACTATTGAGCCAGAGCAAGGGATTCAAGCTGTGATTTCCACCCCTTATAGGCATCCTAAAGCTTATAGAGATGAAATTGAAAGGGCCATTCAAGAGCTACTAGCCCTAGGTCATATTTGGCCTAGCACTAGCCCTTTTGCATCTTCAGTGGTCTTGGTTAAGAAGGAGGATGGCACATTGAGGATGTGCATTGACTATAGAGAACTAAACAAGAAGACCATGAAGAATAGATACCCAATTCCCAGGATGGATGAGCTAAGAGGATCCAAGTATTTCTCCAAGATTGACTTGAGATTCGGGTATCACCAAATCAGGGTAAGGGATCAAGACATTCCCAAAACAGTGTTCATATGTCACTATGGTCATTTTGAGTTCTTAGTAATGCCATTTGGTTTGACCAATGCCCCAGCAACATTCCAATCTTGCATGAACCACATCTTTCGTGGTCATCTAAGAAAGTTTGTATTGGTTTTCTTTGATGATATTTTGATTTACAGCTGCACATGGGAGGAACATTTACAACATATTGAGACAATGTTGCATATTCTCAAGGAGCAACAATTCTATGCTAAACTCTTGAAATGTGAGTTTGGCCTCACTGAGATGCTCTACTTAGGCCACATCATTGGAGTGGATGGAGTAAGAGTGCATGAAGAAAAGATCCGGGCAATCAAGGATTGGCCCGAGCCAAGGAACGTTAGAGAACTCCGAGGATTTGTAGGCATATGCACATATTACCGAAAGTTTGTCAAAGGGTTCTCTCAACTTGCAGCACCACATATAGACTTGACCAAGAAGGGAACTTTTAGTTGGACACCTACAGCGCAGAGGGATTTTGATAAGCTCAAAGAGGTAATGAGTAGTTGTCCAGTATTAGTTTTACCTGATTTCTCTCGACCTTTTGTGTTAGAATGTGATGCATCAGGTGAAGGGATTGGAGAAGTCTTGATGCAAGGAGGGCATCCTATAGCCTTTGAGAGCAGGAAGCTGCTACCATATGAAAGGCTATACCTCATCTATGATAAAGAAATGTTGGCTATCATGCTTTCCTTAGCCAAATTCCGACAATACTTGGTGGGGAATAAATTTAGGGTGAAAACTGATCATAACAGTCTCAGATTCTTTTTTGAACAAAAGCAGCTCCAAGAAAGACAACAAAAATGGGTAAGCAAAATCCAAGCTTATGACTTTGACATAGAGTATGTCAAGGGGAAGAGCAATATAGTGGCTGATGCTTTATCTAGGAGACCAACAACGTTGTCCTTGAGGGGCATGGACACAGATTGGAAGGCTCAACTGTTGGTTGAGTACTACAAGGATAAATTTGCATGTGAGATACTTGATGGGGTGATAGTTGATGAGAGGTATAGAGTAATGGATGAAATCATCTATTTCTGGGACCGGGTCTTTTTGGCCAAGAATTCTAAGCTCAAAGAGAAGATCTTGCAAGCATCACATGATTCTCCACTTTCAAGGCATCAAGGATTCACAAAGACTTACCAGGCCATAAGGGAGAGATTCTCATGGAATGGTCTCAAGGAGGATGCACTCCAACATATCAAGGAGTGCATAGTTTGTCAACAAAATAAGGGAGAACACACTCATCCTGTTAGATTATTGCAGCCACTACCCATTCCGGATGGAAAATGGGAAAGCATCTCCATGGACTTCATCACCGGTCTTCTTACTATTCAAGGTAAGAATTGTATCTTTGTAGTTGTTGATAGACTAGCAAATTATTCACACTTTGCCATTTCTGCACATTATACTGCTTCACAGGTAGTTGAGCTCTTCTTTAGAGATGTGTTTAGACTCCATGGTCTCCCAAAGACCATAGTGAGTGATTGGGACAACCGCTTCATCGGTGGCTTTTGGCAAGAACTCTTTTGGATAGTGGGGACTGAATTGACACCGAGTACTAGCTACCATCCACAGGCTAATGGACAGACTGAAATAGTGAACAAGTGGCTGGAAGGCTACTTGAGAAACTATGTTGCAGGGCAGCAAAAGGCATGGCTGCATTGGCTCCATTTGGGGGAGTATTGTTACAACACCACTTACCATATGTCCATTGGTATGACCCCATTTCGGGCACTCTATGGGTATGATGCACTCTCATTTGCTGATATCATGTTTGGAGCAAGCAAGGCCCCTAGAGAAAAGGAATGGATTCAGGAGAGTCAAGACATAATTTGGGCCCTTAAAGACAACATTTCTACTACCCAAAATCAACAAAAGATATATGTAGACCGTGGTCGGATAGAGAGATAGTTTGAGGTAGATGATCTAGTCTATCTTCGCCTTCAGCCTTATAGACAATCTACACTCAAGGAGAAAGGGGCTGAAAAGCTCAAACCACGTTTCTATGGGCCATATAAGGTGGTTCGTCGTGTCGGGGAAGTTGCATATGAGTTGGAGCTTCCCGAGGGGAGCAAGATCCACAATATTTTTCATGTATCATGCATCAAGAAGGCCATTGAATAGAATGTAGTTTCCAACCTGGACCCCCCACCTATTGATGATGAGGGCCATCTAGCTTTGCAACCTGAGGCAATTCTAGATACATGGGAGAGGCAGCTAAGGAGCAGAATAATCAAAGAATATCTGATTCGATGGAGGAATCTTCCTGATGAGGATGCCACTTGGGAAGGAGAGAGGATCTTACAACATCCTTATTTGTTGTTGCTTGAGGACAGGAAACTTTTGAGAGGGGAAGACTGTAATATTCCCAATTAGCTGCTGCTAGTTGGAATATTATATGTTGCTCTATTTTGCAGGTTAGAAGAATAAATGGGGTAGAGAGACCTGTAAATCTCTTTAGTAGGAATAAAACATTACCTATGTGAAAGGGGGTTTGAGTAAGAAGGCCAAATAAAGCCACCCCTGGTGTGAAAAGGGGGCAATGCATGAGGACTAGAACCTTGTTGACTAGGTCAACAACGTTGCTAAAGGAGGAGGGAAACCAGTGGGAACAACGCAGTTTTGAGGGAGGAATCTTTGCAATGAACTAACCTCATGAATGTGTGGGGCCCAGGGTAAGGAGGCTCACCAAGAATAAAAAGGAAGGGATGGCAGCCATGAGAGTCATTCAGAATCTTGTCTATGTTTGAGCCTTATGACTTCTTGCATGCTTCAGCTGCTTAGCTGGGTTTGCTACACTGTCTAGTGCAAGGGATTCTCAGGCGGGAGTTCCACTCTCTTTCTTGGTTCAGCTTGTTGAAGGGATCTAAGAGGAGAATTCTAAGCTACATTTCCACTATCTGACTTGGGGTCAAGCAGTCACCAACTCCTACAGCGCAGTCTCTTGCAGAAATTGCGTCTTTTCTGAAGGTGATGCTGTGGTAGGCTTGAATCCCTTGATTTGTTGCTAATTCCTTGGAGAAGGAGGCTTTTTATCTCTTGGAAGGCTAGTAGGGAGGCTCTTCAGCCATTTTTATGTGCTCTCATGTATTATTCAACCATGTCATATACAGAGTTGCAGTACACTACGTCATTTTATGCAGAGGTGTCATCTTGTACTTGTGCTCTTATGAAACCCTTGCTGGGTTGTCTCCATTTTCTGTAAAAGAGGCTAAACCTCCATTTTTTCTTGGCTCTTTGATTAATGAAATCTCCAGATCTGTTATGATACATGTTTTGTTGTAGAAACCCTCTTGGAATAACGCTATTACATGCTTCAGAATTTCTGTTTGATGAAGTCATGGGGTTTGGGTGTTTTTAAGGTGTATTGGCATGGGGAGATCCATTTAACATAGCCAGAATGATTTGTTTCTGCTCCCATTCTGTATGTAAGGGTTATTAAGTATAATCTAAAGGATCCAAGTCCTATTTTTCAGTTTTTTAATGTAATTTTCTGAAAACAATGTTTTTACTCTCCATAGTGCAGAAATTCATAAGAAGGAATATTACAGTTTGTTGAGACTTGAGACCCATCGGCCTCCATTATAACAGAGAGCAGATAGCCATGCCATAGGACCCTTTATTATGATCCATTTCTCACTCATGTTCCACCTATTTGATGATGATGATGCACTTGGACCACTTTGCCCAATTGACTAAACACTTGCACCACACCCTTGGCAGTTGATCTAGGACCCAGATGGTATTATGTCTCACCATGGGAGATGAAGGGAGGGGCTTGCATCATTGTTCCAACCCTTACATATGGAGTGCAGGCTTGTTCGATCTACTTGGAGATCCATGTAGATGTTTTTGTGCGCACTTGGAAGCACCACAGATCATTTGCTTGGAGATCAAGGGGCCACCCCCTTTATCACTACATTTGGAGCCCTTTCGCTCATTTTGGCACATATTGGACTCCACTTGTCCTTTCAATGGCCCTCCTAGCTACTTATCTATCGTTTTGGTCGGCTTGAGAGGCTTATTTTTCATGTTATGGACCTATCGTGGTGGGCTTGTCACAAAGTAATGTTATTTTTCATATTATTTTATTATTAGGGGCATCATTAACCCTAATTAGGAAAATCAAACCCTTAGAGGCTGATATATATTGATGAGAGGATCATTCTATTCCTTGTCATCACTTGGATTTGTATCTCTCTCTCTTGAGAATTTCACTATACCTATGAGAGGACGAATAGGAGAATCATTAATGCATTTTAATATTTGGATATCTTTTCTTGGTCTTGGAGCTTCGATTTTGTCTCAATTTGATGGTTGGATATACTCCCTATACTTGTAACTTTGTAAGTGTCATTTCACGCTTATCTTTATCTCTTGTATACAACATTAATGTATGGAATTTTTGCTCATAAAATCTGAAATTTGCCCTAATTTAATGCAAATTAGTCAAATTTGATCTTGTGAGGGTATTGCGTATGTTAGATGTTCAGGTATAGTGAATGAATCTTCCTAAGGGTACATTATCTCCATAATTGGCTTGAGAAGTCATCAAATTGCTGTAACAAGAAGTATAAATTGTTTTGGTAACCTAGTAGTTGCCTCTAGGGCCATGCAAAGTTCCATAGGACTATTTAATTGGGTAAAAGCACTCCAAAAATTGAAAGTGAAATGACTTCATTCTGCCAATAGGCTAGGCAATGATCTTATCCTTGGTGATCACCTTAACAAATACCTTTTTTCACCTCCTTTCCTTCTTTCTAATCCCTAACCATATAGGCCTCCTAGGGCATCGAGCAAAATCCATCATAGCCATCCATTTCAAAAGCGAGTTGGGCTACAACTATGCTGTGGTGTTCTCTAGGCCCTCACAAATTTTGAAGAGTTTTATGTGGCTAGATTTGGAGTTATCCCAAGCCCTAGCTCCAAGTTTGTTCTTGTCCCTAGGATTCCTTTGTTGGTGGCTTACTTAAGGGTCATTGCATCACAAATAAAGCTAATTCCAATCTCATTGATCCTTTCTCTCCCGTTGCTTAGTCTAGATATTTTGTTGGAAGTTTCACCCAAAACCATAGGCCTTTCTTGGGTCCACTTGGGGGCTTCATTGTGGTCCCACACCTTTTTCACTCTAATTTGAAACTTCACAAAGACCTTCCTTGAAACCCTCTTCTCCTTAGGATCTTGTGTCTAGGGCATCCCTTGTCAAAGAATATCTCCATCCCTAGGACTAGGCTTCGTCTTGAGCCTTTCTTAGAAAGCCCTTCACCTTGCTTCTAAAGCAAGTATACCCTATCATTTGAGTCTCTCTAGTGAATGGGCTCTAAAGAAATTGCTACCTATCCTATCATTGACTCATCATTTCTAGTGATTTCCTCATAACGAGACTCCTCTCATCGATGAAAGTCTTTAAAGAGCGGGGGACATTGAATGATGTGAAAATGGGTCCTTGTCCCATTGTTGCCACTTGGTCTAGTAGTTTCCCTTTCGGAAACCCTCCTAGTACCCCTACCAGATTGAGCGATAACATTTTTGGCGCTGTTGTTGGAGAGGAAGCAAGTATACCTCCCTTGTGAATAATTGAGGAATTGATTTATTAACGACAGTTCAAACATTCCTTTGGCGACTCTATTCCTTGTCCAATTCCCTCGTTTGCTTGAAACTGACCACATTCCTCCTTTAACTAGGGTTGCGGCAAGAAGGGGAGAACACACTCTTTCACCTGTTAGAACTAACCTTCTCCCTGAATTTGAAAAGGTTGGTAATTGTTACACAGTAATTTGTCACCATGTTCATTTTCCCGTCCTTGATCCTGAAATTCCCCATGACAGATCTTGTGCAATGTTTCCACCATGAAGAAATATGTTAAGACATCCCCTGAAGATCCAAAGAAAACTGCCTTGGAAGATTACTAAAGAAACTTGGTCAAATTCCTAGTTTCCTGGGTCAACGCTTTTCCTGGTGCCATGCTCCCGTTGATGTCATGTTCACAGTTATGGCTTAGTGCTGTCAGTGCCCCTATTTCTTGGAAAACCGCGTTGATCCCTTTCTGGAAGTGTTTCCTCAAATGGAGAAGCTTTGACCTCTAGAAGTTCCAGGGCGGTGAGTTGGTTGTTAAATGGTGGCTGTTTTTAGGAACCAACATGCTTTTTGTTCGCACACTAGTGCTCGCAACAATTTTCTATATAGTATAGCCGCGCTGATTTTCCTTTCAGCACTCTTTTGTTTATCACAGAAGCATTGATCTCAGACCTAGGAAGAATTAAGGTTTCCCCTTGATTTTCTAGTGTCTCCTGGCCCTTGAAAGATGTCTGCAAAATCTCAGTGACCTCCTTGCTGTGTGCTAGGCTTACTTGTTTTCTCTAAGAGAGTATTTTCGTCTCTTTGATTTGTTTGTAAGTTGGGAGATTTTTCACCATTTCAAACACATTTTGTTGCATTGTTCTTGACTTGACTCGAAGTAATTTTTCGTGTGCACTGGTCATCATTGCATCTTTGATCTTACCTTCGATTTAGTGGCAAACATAGGATCACAAAGTGTTTGATTCACAAGTGTAGAAGAGTGTGTCCTTTGTCCAAATTCAGAAGAAATTGAAAGTGATTTTCATTTTAGTTTTGATTGGGCTTGTCGTTATCATTTTGAAAAAAAGGAGTGAAAAGCAGTTCATTCATGTGTTTTTAAAGCAATTTTAATTTCTGTTTGATTGAAAGAAAAGTGAAAGGATTGTTTTTCTTTTGATTGCATTTCAAAGTTAGAAACAAAAACAAAAATTGTACATCTTAGTGGATAAGAAAAGTATTTTCATTTTTCAATAAGTTGCATTTTGGGAAAAGGGAATTCGATTGAAGCATTTCGTAGCTTTGATCTGTTTGATGGGCATTATTGTTGTTGCATTGATTGCACTTTTGCTTGTATCTCTTCCTTAAATAGTTTAGGTTTCATCAAAATGGAAAAATTTTCTTTTTTTATTTAGTCTGCACTATAATGATATAGGTGACATCGATTTTGAGCCAAAACTGAAACTTAACTCAAGATCAACATTAAAATTCACTCAATTTAACTTAAGGAGTGTTTGGAACTAACAAGAACATTTAGTGGTCTAGGTTAGAGACGTGTTCTGACGTCGTAAAACGTAGGAGCTTTCTTTAATGGTCTGGATTACAGCCCAGGGATGATATCCCATCTCACATATGGAAGTATATTGATGTATAATAAGTATATTTGGGGAGCCCTCATCGAACGGTTACGCATTAGACAACACTACTACGGACTAGACTCCCATGTACCATTGCGTATATTTTGGGAGACACCATTAGGTTGCAAGACTACCATAGGCAGCCAAGTTGGCCGCCTTGTATACGTGATACATCGAACACAGCATTCGGGGAGATGGGTTGTAGTAAATTAAGTCCTTGGTCATTTTTTCTATCATTTATATTGCAGTTCACGAATACTTGGTAAAACTTTATGCTTAGCACACCCCTTTTTATTTATTTTTTGTTAATTCTAAAAGTAGCTGCCTACGAAAATATCTTACCCGTGCAGTTCTCCAGCCTCATTATTGCTTAGTAAATTGTGAATTTTTTCACCTCTTGCTTCTTTGATCTTGTTTCGAAAGGTCATCGTGGTTGAATCGTCAAATTCGCCTCATCCCTCCTCTAACAGATCTCAAGAACCTCCTCCTGAGGTCCCTCGGTTTCCAGTTGGGCCCATTCAAGTGCAAGGTGTTGAACTCAGGATTGTCATTAGTGTTCAACCTATTTCATCTAGACCATCGCCTGATGATTCTCCTTGGACGACATCGGAAGGCTCTAAGCCAGAAAACCTCAAACCATCTGTATATTTCACGGTCTTTCCTGAAAAATCCACTCTTTGCTTCGATTTTGGTCTCGCCTCAACAGGCTTATAGCGCTTTTGATCAACCCAAAATTCCCTTTCACGCTTCTCCAGTAGCATCTCTCTTTATTGTCCATCGGTTATTTCCTGACAAAATGGCATCTAATGCTGATGATGTTCCATTCGTGAGCGCCCCTCAGGGCACTCTTCAAGAAACCACTGGCACCTACATTCCAGAAGTTGCTTCATCTGTGTTTCCCTCTGAAAGCGAGTTGTTCAGTGCCACACCTCACGATTCAGGCAATGGGACCGAAATACCTTCCAGTCAAGTTGCATATACGCTTCCACACAGTTATACCTCTTTGGGAAACCTTATTTCTAGAGCTTCCGGTGCTACATATTTATTGTCGGATCCTGTTTAGTCAACGAGTATTCCTCCATCTTCCGACCCTTTCGTTTTGAATGTGGCTGTCGTGTCTCAACCTTTTGTTCGATCTACAATCACTATTGGCCAAATGAATGTTTCGATCGGATCTGCTATCCCCTACTCACCATCTGCGATTACTACAGTTCCACCATTGAGTGGACAATCCACGGTTTCATCCATGCCTGGGGAGCAGCCTAATCCTTTTTACGTACCTTCCCTTTTGGGTGGGGGGCAGTCAAATTCTGGACCTATTCCTGGGGCAGGACAACCTCACATTCAGTATTCTCAGGTTCCGTAGCCCCTTCAGCAACTGAACGTATTGTATTTGTATGTTCAGCAACCTAATATCCCCTATGTTCAACAACCGAACATACAATACCAGTTATTGTATGTTCCTCGACCGAACATATCTCAGCAGTATGTCCAACAGCCCCAACCTTCCGCGAGTGTTGTTGTGACTATCCCCCAGTTTGGTTCTTACACCCAAGGTGGTTTGAATCTCCTTCTGGGTCAATCTTGTCCTCCCCAATACACCTGGCACTCAATACCAGCCATTTCCTCAAGGTTAGTACCAGCAACCCCCGTCTGGGCCTCAGCTCGGTGCTCAATATTAGCAAATTCCTCAGTACCAGCAGGTCCAATCAGGACCTCAGGCTGGACCTGAAGTTTAACAAGGACCTCAGACTGGACCCTATGTTCAGAAGGGACCACAGACTAGACCTTATGTTCAGCAGGGACCTCACCCTGGACCCTACATCCAGCAAGGTCTGCAATCTCAAATCCCACAGGGGTCTTATCAGCAACCCCAACAAGGTCCCTATGTTGAGAAATACCTGCAATAAGGTCCTTACCATAAATGGGGGCAGTATACGTATCTGAGACAAAATCCACTCTATTGGGGGCAGAATCCGTATCAACCAGGTTGGAACTCCCGACCTTTTTCTCCTCATCATCCGCCCTTGCCATTCCTGGCTACATTGGAATTGTTGGATGTGTCAAATCTTACGAATGACCCCATCCAACATCAACTACATTGGCTGCCAATTCCAACTAAAATCCTAGGAGATTTTCCAAAATTCGAAGGCAAATCTGGGGAAGACACTCAAACCCATGTTATGACATATCACTTGTGGTGATCTTCTAATTCTTGGGCCGACGATTCTATTCATCTTCGTCTTTTCCAGCGTACTCTGATCGGTACCGCGACCAAGTGGTATATTGAACTCCATCGAGGAATTTTATTCGACTTTAATTCCTTGGCTATGGCTTTCCTTACTCACTTCCAGTTACCTGTCCGGTATGAAACTGACACCCACCTTCTCACCTCTTTGAAGCAGTCAACCGCTACTCACATTCACGAATGGTGACGTTGCTGTTGCCTCATAAAATTCGAGATCCCTGACCAACTGTTGACTGAAAGGTTTGCGAAATCATTCGTTCCCAAGATTGCTAAAGATCTTTCCATGGGTGGGTGTGTCACGGAAGAGGAGATCATTGCCAGAGTTCAATACCTCGATTTGGATTATTCCCAGTCTATGCGAGACTCTATATGAGTTATTTCCTGACGCACCGCGACCTTCAACTAATCTTGCATCATCTCAGTCTCCTATTATGCCTTCGGTGGATGGTGTTATTGGGATAGTGGCTCATACTGATAGTAGTGCGTCTAAAACTTCTTCGAAGTCTGAATCCACTACTATCATTGCGCGCTCCACTCCTTCCAGTAACTAGGAGAGTCCTGGTAAAACCTTCGAGGTAAATGCTGTTCAATCTACCACAACAGATAAATCCTCAAAAGGTAAGAAAAAGGGTAAAGGAAAGTTCAAATCCGAAAACCCTAAATAGGATTCAAAGAAGTCATCTGCTGATGATTCTTCAACATGTAAGCCTAAATATCCTTGTCTGATATTTGATGATGGTCATTACACCAAGGATTGTCCTCGACGTGCCGAAGTAGCACTCTTCCGAAGGGCACACTCGAAACTCCGGCTGTTTTGAAAGAACCTTTCCTTTCTCAGCAGACGCAAATGGTAGATCAAGCTCAATCATCTGGAAGCTCTCAGGATTTCATGGTTGGAACAAAACCTATCGCCATTACTACGAGATCGAAAGACTAGCCCAATCCATCCAAGGCTCCTGTGGATTCGGAAGTTACAGATCACCCTTCCTCATCCACATCCCCTACCTCTGGTCCTCTTCAGATTGAGAGACCCAGTAGTGACTCCATCATTTGACCACCCCCGAAAGGTGTTCTTCGGAAATTGTCCTATAATTCGATTGCAAGAGCTTCACAACACTACAATATTGTAGAGGATCTAGCTCAAGCGCCTTCGACGATGTCGGCTTTAGAGGTCCTTCAGTCGTGTCCATCACAACGGAAGGCACTACTCTCTGCCATTAGAAGGATTGATCCCATAGATTCTAATCTTATTACTTACGATCTCGATAATTTCTTTCCTTGCCTCCCATCTCAGGTGGCTTTTCTGATTCAAGTTACCATCATGAGAAAGAATATTCATTGGACCTTCGCTGATGAAGGCACTTCGACCTGCATCATGTCTGTCGCATGCTGGAAAGCCATCGGCTATCCCCCATTGAGTCAGTCCCTGAATACCTTGGAAGCTTTCAACGGTAGAGGTTCTCCGATGTACGGTATTCTCAAAGCATCACCCATCCCGTTGGAGGGGAAAATGAGAACCATGGAAGTTGAAGTGGTAGACGCCAACCTGAACTATAATCTCCTTCTTGGATGCAGTAGGACAAACGCTATGGTTTGCGTGGTCTCAACCCTTTTTCGTGTCCTCCATTTCCCTCGTCAAGAAAAGATTGTGACTGTCAATCAGTTGGCTTTCTTCTCCTCTGATTCTTCAACAGACAAAATTCTGTATGTTGGGAATACTGGTACCCCCTATGAGAACATCGGGCCGGGTCTATTCAAAGACTCATCCCTTATAAGAAATTTTCCATTCCTACCTTCGAATGTCGCCTCCGTCAATATGATTTCTTCTGGTCACGATCCATGGATTGTTCCCTATCTCGACCAGCTCGAGAGTTTTGGTGACGCCATGCCTCTAAGCCCGGCCGAGAAAATGTATCAAAGTATTCTCATGGCTTTTGAGGCTGCATCCGGAACCAACGATCGTTTGGTTTCCTCTCTGGACACTTATGCGTAGTCTCCTTGGTTTGGTTCTTGGGAATGTGTTGATCCCTTGAATGAGACTTTCCCACCAGAAAGTATCGTGGAGGTAATGTCTCTCGAAGTAACTCTATGGGATGATGGACATCATCTTTCCTCATTTCTCCCAATCCCAGGTGACATCACCGCCTGTCTGGAATCCCATGTTCCATACCAACAGACCCATTTCAGAATCCGACATTGATTCATGAAGTGTTGTCTGAAGGGAACATGGGAAATATTACTCAACCCATTCTGATCGACATGTCTGTCAAACCGGGGATTGTCAAGAATGTTCATATGGGTGCATCTTGTTCTCCTAATGAGATCAAGATCTATACTGAGCTTTTTCGGGAATTTCGCGATGTCTTCACATGGTCATATGAAGAGATGCTTGGCATTGATTCGAATATCATTGTGCACGAAATTCCCACCTATCCGGATTCGAATCCCATTCGTCAACGACTTCATCCTGTGCACCCGAGAAAGGCTGCTGTCATAAAGGGCGAAGTTGAAAAACTTTTTAAAGATGGTTTTGTTTATCCTATACCATTGACAAAGTGGGTCTCAAATATTTTTCCCGTTAATAAGAAACAAGGGACCATTCGGGTTTGCGTTCATTATCGTGATATAAACAGATTAACATTGGCTCCTAGGGCTCTTATATTGGCCCCCTTCATCATTAAGGAACCCATGATTGTCCCAACCCCTGGTGGGCAATGAGGTATTCACTGCTATATCATTCACATCATGCTCTCATCCCTTGGAGCCCTAAGAAGTTATAAAAGAGAAATCAATAAAAAGAAAAAGGCATATGAAGAAGGGGGGGGGACAAAGGTCGGGTAACCCATGTACCACGTTTTGTCTGTCCTACATTCATACACCCAAGTGTGGTCTTCCCTTATCATGGCTACCCTTGTACTTTGGCATGTGGCTTGGAGCCTTCTTCTGATGCCCCACTACATTCCATCATTATATCGCATGACACCTGCGACTTGATGTATGTACCATGGACATGTCACTCCCTTAGACGTTGAAACCACCTAATTGGGTCCTTGGTTAACCTCCTTCTTGAACTTTGAGACACCTGAAGTGCCCACATGGTTCCATGATTTGTAAACTCATTTGCTCAATTATGCTAATGATTTGTTATATTGGAAGGTGAGGAGACACATTAGATCTTATACAAGATTGCAGGTGGGTCTTCTTCTTGGTGTTTGGTCTCCCTATATGGGGTCTAAGCCCTCCAGAGGGTCATATTAGAATTTGTAGGGTTAGCGTTGAGAGCCATGGGCCTCCACTATAACAGAGAGCAAATAGCCATGCCATGGGACCCTTCAGTACTGTCCATTGGTTGCTCGTCTTCCACATATTTGATGATGATGATGCACATAGACCATTTTTCTCAGTCGAGCCGACGAGTACACACTTGCATCACACACTTGGCAGTTGATCTAGGGTCCAGATGAGGTTGTGTCTCAACATGGGAATAAAAGGGAGGACTTGCGTCATTGTTCCAACCCTTACAGATGGAATATAGTTTTTTTCGATCTGCTTGGAGACCCATGATGATGTTTTTGTGCCCCCAAAGCCACTTGGAAGCACCACAGGTCATTTTCTTGGAGATCAAGGGGCCATCCCTTTTATCACTACATCTGGAGCCCTTTCGCTCAATTTTGGCACATATTGGGCTCCACTTGGCCTTTCCATGGTCATCCTAGCTACTTATCAATCATTGTGGCTCTCTTGAGAGGCTTATTTTTCATGTTCCGGAGCTATCTTGGTGGGCTTGTCACCAAGTAATGTTATTTTGCACATTATCTTATTGTTAGGGGCATCATTAGGCCTAATTAGGTAAATCAAACCCTTAGAGGATGATATATATTGATGACAGAATCATTCTATTGCTCATCATCACTTGGATTTGTATCTCTCTCTCTTGAGAATTTATCTATACATATAAGAGGACAAATTGGAGATTCATTAATGCACTTTGATATTTGGATATCTTTTCTTGGTCTTGTGTAATGTCCCAAACTGAAAGATTTGGGAATTTCTCGGAATTTCTCTCAACAAAATTCTCCACATAAAAAATCTCATTCATTTTTAATAGAACATTTCCATGTAAAATAAAATGAATAAAACAGTGCAATTCAAGAACAGGATGAACAAAATATTCTCAGCTTTTATTATAATAAATAATTGATGTTATGTTATTTTTTGTAGCATAGCATGTGTTTTAGCCATGAAATTTGGTGGAGAGACTAGAATACATGAGATTTCCAAAACCCAGAAATAATTTATGGAAATTCCACCTAGAAGCGTCTCAATTAGATTATTAATCGATTTTTAAATATTTCCTATGTCTAAACTTAGAGAATATTGTTAATTAATCAATTTTAATTGAGATAAGGTGATAATAGTCTAGAAACTCACTCGGATCGATTAAAAAATGATCCTAGCCATTGGTTAAGTTTTAATCTTGGACGTTGGTGCTCCAATAGTGGATTATAAGAGGAGATCGATGTGGTGATGGAGAATGCACTAGAGTCAGTTGGAGAATTCGATTTTCCAGAGTACTAGGAGTCAGTTTCCGAAGAAGTTCGAGATTCAGTGAGGCAATAGAGATAGTGAGGGGCAAGGACAATGGTCTGGAGGAAGTTTCCCAGATCCAGAGAGGAAACAACAAGAGGGTTGATTTATTCCCAGTGAGGTAGCACAGAGGACTGTGCCTTTGCCTCAAATTGGCAGTTCGATTTAGTAACGAAAAAATCATTTTCAGTTCCAGAGGCCGAGCAAAGGTTCCAAAGTGTCGGAGAGATGATTTCCTTAGCAGTGGCAAGCAGAGCAACGTCATCAGAGACTGGTTGGATGCTTGACATCATATAGTCTATGCATAGTAGCAGAGAGGCTAACGCAGAGGGTCCAGGAGGCTGATTTTTCTGAAGGGAGGTTGTGTTGGGATTGCTTGTGGAGGAAGGGTAATTCCCTTCAATAATTTTTCCCAGATTTTCCTTGTTGTAGATAGCTTCTTTTAGGCATCTAGATTGTACTCATATTTTCACTACTACATAATAATAAAAACCCTCACTGTTGCAACGATTTTCCCAAGTTGGGTTTTTCCGAGGACATTCCAAAGATAATGGTGTCAAAATTTATGTGTGTGTGCTAGTATTTTCTCAGTTTCCAACATTATTATATCCGCAATTTTATTTGTGAAGGTTATAGTGTGATTTCTTCAATATTTGTCGTAGTAAGTAATTGTTAAGTTAATTAACAATTAGGAGAATAGTTTCCAGTTGTTGCAATAGGATTTTAGTCTTGAAATTTTCACCTGGTATCAGAGCGTGACTAAACAGACAGTGAGCTTAGAAGCAAAAGAAGGAATTTCGTTGTTCAATAAGAACAGCAGGCCGAAATTCCTAATGGCAATGCAATCCATTGCTAGGCAGGCTGAGATGCTTGAGGAAGTTTGATTTTTTAGTGCAGAGAGGTAGAAAAATTCAAATTTCTAGATTGAGTGATTCCAACAGGCAGAGGGGGAAGCTCCGACTTTTGTTGGGAACATTTATGGCTAGATGTAGAGGGTTTGCAGTAGTTCTCTAGAGCAAAACCAACATTACGTGTAAGACAAAAATCACACACAACAGAGGGAAAATTTTCCTCAGGGAACTTCGAGTCTCGAAAGTTTGAATTTCCAGTTGTAGATTGATAGTAGCAACTAGCAGAGCCACGCATTCCAGAAGGGAGTGCGAATAACAGAGCAACAACCAAGCACAATGAAAGAGGGAGTTTTCGATAATTTTAGAGATGGTCACTGTAGGGCTTAGAGATCAGGATAGGTTGGATAGAGCTTACAACTATGCCATCTAGAAGTCTAGGATGTCCTTCCTTCTAGATGAATATGGCCTAAAAGCCTACATTGATAATGTGGTGGCAGTTCTTCAGGATGTAGACCAACTCAAGCAATATAGGAAGGAGATGGCGCGGGCGAAGCGGTTAATCCTCGATGGAGTCTGGGACCATATAGTCTCACACATAGCGGCCAAGGGAACGACCAAAGACGTGGGATGCTCTCTCCACGTTATACCAGGGTACATCCGAGCAACGGGAGATGTTCCTAAAGGAAAAACTGAGATGCATTAGGATGCAGAAGGGGGAAGGCATAAATCCCTTCCTAACTAGGATTCAAGATGTCCGAGACGAATTTTCCGCTGTTGGGGTAGCACCGCAACGTTAAGAGCTAGTGCGATTAGCTCTTAATAGTGTCTTTGAGGATTGGCAGGTCTTCATCCATAGTATATTGGGCAAAAACATGCTACCAGGAAGGGTCGGAATGTGGGCCAATTTCTAGCAGGAGGAGTCGGAATGTTTAAAGAGATCCACTAGTGGTAGCAGTAGCAACAGACTGAAGGTGGTAAAGGAGGAGGAGAATGTGGCCCTCGCATCTTAGGGTCCCAGTCATGGGCAAGGAGAGCAGAGAAAGAACAAGAAGGACCTATCTAAGGTCAAGTGCTTCAAGTGTGGCGAGTTTGGCCACTATAGTACCTAGTGTCCTCTCAGGAAGAAGGAAAAAGAGGATAACGAAGACTATGAAGCAACTCATGACGAGATAGATAGGTTTTCCTCTAGGTTGGAGGAAAACTTCGCTATGATTGCCCATATACCTCCGGGAATGAGGTGGGGTGAGTTGGAGTTGTAGCCCCATAGAGCTACAGATTGGGTAGGGTCCTTGAGGAGTCCACCTCGTGGATCATTACCCCGCTACGTGGGTCCATAATGTTCAGTAGCAGGATGGATAAGTGGCAGTTGGTGCAATCAGATACTAGAGTGACAGTTGCGGAGACTAGTAGCAGTCAGATGTTGGGCAACACAGTTCAAATTGCATAATGCAGAGTCATTAGCAACATAGATTATTTAGTGGTAGCACAGATGCTAGTAGTGGTCAGAGACTCTGTGACAGATGTGTCATACTGAACATAGTTGATTCCTTATTTTGGATATTTTTGAGTTGTAGTTGTTGCAGTTGCAGCAAAAACAGAGTTGCCATTAGGGGAATTTTGAGGTCTAAAATGGGCCTCCTAAGGAAATAATAAAATAATATTTATGAATTTGCAATTCACTTTTTGCACCACAATCCATGTAACCATAGTTAAATTCAATTCAAAATTTGTACCCAAAATAAAATTAATAAAAAAGTTGTATTGATGTGACTATAAATAAGAATGAACTTTTCAAGAAAAAGTCATTATCATTGAACAACTAATGCATTTTTCCTTTGTACTTAAATAACTTAAAATAAAATATAAATATAAATTTATAAATTCTTAATTATATTATATGCTATTAATTCAAATTTATATTATTTAAATTGTATAATAACATGTAATTAATATATTATATAAAAATAATATAATATAATAAATGTATAGGGATATGCATTGTTTCTTTCAAGAAATATGAAATGACAATAATATATTTTTATTCGAAAAATGTGAAATGACATTTATTATGAGTACTTTACTTTGACTTTAAAAGTACTTAGAGCACTACCATGGTTAACCATGGGTTTTTATCCACCATTGAGAATGTGACAAGTAAGTACTTTTAACTCGAGCAATGCCACATCAACCATTAGGGATGATGTCATCCCCTAAAATGTGATTGGTTCTCATAAAGTGAATTTTGATTGTACATTTTCCTTAGGAGGCCCATTTTAGACCTCAAAATTCCCCTAATAAGTGAAAATGCAGTTTTGGAAGCAGTACAACAGGGTCAGGAGCAGAACACATGCAACACATATCAGAGTTGCCAGGTAGTTGGTGGGCAGCAGTGGCTAGACATCAATAGTGTGGCAGGAGGCAATACAGAGACAGGGTGTGCATCGTTAGAATACATTCCTCAATAATAAGGAGTACTAGTTTTGTATCATCGGATGTGTTCTAGCCATGAGATTTGGTGGAGAGGCTAGAATACATGAGATCTCCAACACCCAGAAATCGTTTCTAGAAATTCTACCTAGAAATGTCTCAATTATATTATTAAACAACTTTTAAATATTTCCTAAGTCTAAACTTAGGGAATATGGTTAATTAATTAGTATTAATTGAGATAAGGTGAGAATTGTCTAGAAACTCACTCGAATCGATCCATGAATGATCCTAGCCGTTGGGTAAGTTTTAATCTTGGTCGTTGGTGCTCCAAAAATGGATTATAAGAGGAGATCAATGTGGTGATGGAGAATGCACCAAAGTCGCTTGGAGAATTCGATTTTCCAGAGTAGCAGGAGTCGGTTGCCAGAGAGTTCGAGTTTCAGTTAGGCAGCAGAGATAGTGAGGGGCAGGGATAGTGATCTTGTGGAAGTTTTCCAAATCCGGAGAGGTAGCGACAAGAGGGCCGAGTTATTCCCAGCAAGGCAGAACAGAGGACTGCGCAGTTACCTCATATTGGAAGTTCAATTTAGTAAGGAAAAAATCGTTTTCAGTTCTAGAGGCCGGGAAAAGGTTCCAAAGTGTCGGAGAGACGATTTCCTTAGCAGTGGCAGGCAAAACGACATCATCAGAGACTGGTTGGAGGCTTGACGTCATATGGTCTGCGCAGAGCAGCACAAAGGCTAACGCAGAGGGTCCAAGAGGCTGATTTTTCTAAAGGGAGGTTGTGCTGGGATTGCTTGTGGAGGAAGGGTAATTTCGTTCAATAATTTTGCCCAGATTTTCCTTGCTGTGGATAGCTTCTTTCAGGCATCCAGATTATTCTGATATTTTCACTATTGCATAATAATAAAAACCCTCACTGTTGCAACGATTTTCCCCAGTTGGATTTTTCTGGGGACATTTTTCCAAAGATAATGGTGTCAAAATTTATGTGTGTGTGCTATTATTTTCTCAGTTCCCAACGTTATTTTTTCCACGATTTTAGTTGTGAATGTTATAGTGTGATTTATTAAGTATTTATCATAGCAAATAAATTGTTAAATTAATTAACAATTATTAGAATAATTTCTAGTTGTTGCAATAGGATTTCAATCTTGAAATTTTCACATGGTATCAGAGCATGACTGATCAGTCGTGGAGCTTAGAAGCGAAAGAAGGAATTTAATTGTTTAGTAAGAGCAGCAGGCTGAAATTCCTAATTGCAGTGCAGTTCATTGCCATGCACGCTGACGTGCTTGAGGAAATTCGATTTTTCAATGCAGAGGAAGGAAAAATCGACTTTCCAGTTTGAGTGATTCTAGCAGGCAGAGGGAGTAGCTCAGATTTTCGATGGACAGATTTTTGGCTGGACGCAAAGGGTTTTGCAGCAGTTCACTAGAGAAAAACCAGCGTCGGATGGAAGAGAAAAGGCACATACAATGGAGGGAAAATTTTCCTCGAGGAACTTCAAGTCTCAAAAGTTTGAATTTCCAGTTGCAGATTGGTAGAAGTAGCTAGCATAGTTACACATTCCAGAAGGGAGTGCAAATAGCAGAGTAGTAGCTAATTACAGGGAAAGAGGGAGTTTTTGACAATTTTAGAGATGGCCACTGTAGGGCTTAGAGATCATGATAGATTGGATGGAGCTTCCAACTATGCCATCTAGAAGGATAGGATGTCCTTCCTTCTATATGAATATGGTCTGAAAGCCTACATTGATAGTGTAGTGGCAGTTCCTTAGGATGTAGATCAACTCAACGAATATAGGAAGGAGATGGTGCGGGCGAAGCGGTTCATCCTAGATGGAGTCCGAGACCATATAGTCTCATATATAGAGATCAAGGGAACGACCAAAGAGATGTGGGATGCTCTCTCCACATTATACCAAGGTACTTTCGAGCAGCGAAAGATGTTCTTAGAGGAGAAGCTGAGATACATCAAGATGCAGAAGCAATAAGGCATATATCCCTTCCTGACTAGGATTCAAAATGTCCGGGACTAGTTGTCAGTTGTTGGGGCAGCGTGTCAACTTTTAGAGCTATTTTGATTAGCTCTCAACAGTGTCTCTTAGGATTGGCAGGTCTTTGTCTATAGTATATTGGGCAGAGACACGCTACTAGGATCGGACAGAATGTGCGTCGATTTGCAACAGGAGGAGTTGAGATGAGCTCTGTTAAAGAGCTCCATCAATGCCAGCAGTAGCAGCGTACTGAAGGTGGTAAAGGAGGAGGAGAATGTGGCCCTCGCATCTAAGGGTCCCAGTCAGGGGCAGGGTGAGTAGAGAAAGAAGAATAAGGACGTATTTAAGGTCAAGTGCTTCAGGTGTGGCGAGTTTAGCCAATACAATACCCAGTGTCCTCTTAGGAAGAAGGACAAAGAAGAGAATCAAGACCAGGGAACAACTCATGTAGAGATAGATAGGTTGTCCTCCAAGTTAGAGAAGACTTCGCTATGATTGCCCATATACCTCTAGGAGTGAGGTGGGATGAGTTGGATTTGTAGCCCTAGGGAGCTACAAATTGGGCAGGGTCCTTGAGGAGTCCACCTCACAGATTATTACCCAGCTACAGGGGCCCAGGGTGTTCAGTAGTAGGATGGATCAGTGGCAGTTGGTGCAGTCAGATACTAGAGTGACAGTTGCAGAGACTAGTAGCAGCCAGATGTTGGGGAGTGCAGTGCAGAGTTGGCTGCAGTAGAGATTTCAAAGTGCAGAGTCAGCAGCATCGCAAATTCTTCAGTGACAGTGTAGATGCTAGTAGCTGTTAGAGGCTCGAGTGATAGATGAATCATATGCAACATAGTTGATTCAGTATCTTGGATGTTTTTCAGTTTCAGTTGTTGCAGTTGCAGTGATGGAAGAAGTACAGCAGGGTCAACAACAACAAATATGCAACACATATCAGAGTTTGTAGCAGTGGCTAGACACCAGCAGCGTGACAGGAGGTGATACAAAGACCAGGTGATTTGATAAATTGTCGTAGCAAATAAATTATTAAATTAATTAACAATTAGGAGAGTAATTTCTAGTTGTTGCAATAGGATTTTAGTCTTGAAATTTTCACTGGTTACATGCTGAAACAATTGATATAGCTGAGATAGGAAAGTTGGTCTCAAGAATCTGCTCCAATGTTGGACTAGCCCTCCAAGACTGAACTAACATGCAACTGTGAAGTCCACCTGTGAATTCTAGATGAATTCACTAAAGAGATATATGGGTACTCACCCACTCTCGCTGAATCACTTGAGGAATCTCATCCTGGGGCTACTGGAGTAGAGAACTATGTGCTCAAACCTCACACAAAGAAAATGCAAAAATCGAAGATGTTCTCTAGTGGCCTCCTCCTCCTCTTTTATAGATTCGATGGACCCCTCTAAAAGATACTATTTCATTATTATTTTAATGATTGAGCACATTTCCCTTTTTTTATTTCAATTAAAATATATTTTTAATGTGGAAAAATGGTAAATTAGCCACCATGCCTCCCAATGCCACTGAAAACCCCCACTAACCATCCCATCCTATAGATATTCTCGTTTTGGTTCAAACGAGCTATTACACCAAGGTGTTCCATCAAGTATTCCTCTCAGAATACCACCTTAAGCATAATTAATTGAGTTAGTGATTTGAAAATGGGTTGGATAACTTGTTATGCTTTTCAAGAACCTCCCACTCAGTTAAACAAATAAAAGATTTAGCTTATGCTTGACAATTTTGCGGAATTTATGCTTGAAAGAGGTGTATGATTTTTTAACTATTTTAAGTGTCTTAAGTCCATTTGTTCTTGCTGAAATTAAACATGTATAACATCAATATAATGGAGCCATAAAACATCCACACATAACAGCAAAATTAATCTAGGAGTTCACCCAAATATCGTCGGCTATGTCTCCTTGAGCTTTGCCATCTTAACTTGGCTCTTTGGGATTATGGTAAAGTTTTTTTTACATGTTCCACACTTAACTCCAATGGTTACTAAACCGAACCAAAGGGCTGAGAATACCATCTATATCCCTCTCATGTCTGTCCAAACTCTACAAACAGCTTTAGGCTCCCTTAGACACGATTCCTTTTGTCGGTGCACTCAGCTACACTGAGCTTCTACATGGCACAAACTCCTTCAAAATTCTGATTCTGTCTCTAAAACCACACCTGCTGTATCCATCACACATCAAACACCAAATATCAACTGATAAATTGCTCAAAACGAGCACTGCATCCCCAAACTAGGCTATCCTCCACGGTTTGCCCAGGGCTGCCCAGAACTTCACATCAACTTATCAAGCTCTAGAAGTTCTCAAAATGTTCTGAAACCACTTTCATTGGTTTCAAAATGTCTGAATTAGCCAAAATAGACTATTTTTTCATCAAAAATGGCCTCCTGCTGCTCCGGTTTCGCCTCCAACACCTGTCAGCACCCCTTGGCACTAGGGTCTGTGAAAACTTCTCTGCTGGGATTTCGACTTCTAGAAATCCTCAACATTTTCTGAAACCTCTGCCATTAGATTTAGAGTGTTGATTACAGTCAATAATGACTGTTGGTTCGCTACATATGGTCTTTAGCTGCACTGGCTAGGCCCTGCACTGCTGCTGGCAAAAGCTGGCACTTATGGCCCCTGGAACTTTACTGAAGATTTTCAGCCTTCAAAAGTTCTCTATAGGCTCTAAAAACCATCTTATCAGATTCAGAACATCTGAAATACCCAATTTTGACTATTGGATCTCTAGATAAGGCCTCTAGCTCCCCTGGCTAGGCCTCAAACTGATTTTGCCTTCTGGTGGCCCTAGTGGCCCCTTGAACTTCACGGATGTAAAAACCTGCTTAGAAGCTCTCTAATGGCTCTACAACCTACTCTATTGAGTTCAGAAGGTCAGAGATAGTTGAAATTGACTATTGGCACTCTCAAAATGGTTGAAAATTGAGTGAGTTATGACCAAAACAACTTTGCCCCAATTTCCTCCACTAAATGTGGGGCAACTGCCAGTTAACTCCACTAAAAGTGGAAGTCCACCTAAATTTGGGAGTGCCTCTAGAATCTCTGCCATATTAAACTCCACTTAATTGAAGTTTAATTAAATATTAAACTTGGGATTAGGCTCCTTAAGCGCACTTAACATTAAGCTCCCTCACTGGTCACGTGATGAGGTTCCATGGGAGGAGGGCTGGCCCCTCCGTGCTCCGCCTGACCCACTCTGCAGTGAAAGTGAAATAACTTCTTCATACGGTGTCCGCTTTTCGAACCGTTCGCAGCGCCGGAATCACAACGACGAGAACTATGCAACCATCTTGGTTTCATCCCTATCCTGTAAATTTAAATTTTGAGCAAATTCTTAGGCCCATGATCCAATTCTGATCAATTAGGCACAATAATAACCTTGTTTTACGAGAATTATCAGAATGTAATGGAACAAGAAGTGAGCTATGAAAAATCAATCCTGATGAAGGAAGATGGCAAGTGAACCCCTCCAGACCCCATAAAACATCTCCAAAAGCCCCTGGTCCCACTGATGAAGTAAACCTAAACCTGTGCCCTGTCTGCCTCCAACCCTGAAAGTCCATCATAACCATGCCATAAGGAACACTAAAAAAAGGCATATCACATCTTGGAGCTTTGATTTTGTCTCAATTTGATGGTTGGGTATACTCTCTATACTTGTAAGTGCAATTTCATGCTTATCTTTATCTCTTGTACACATGTTTAATGTATGGAATTTTCGCTCATGAAATTTGAAATTTTGCCCTAATTTAATGTGAATTAGTCAAATTTTGACCTTGTGAGGGTGTTGCATATGTTACGTGTTTGGGTATAGTGAATGAATGTTCCTATGGTTACATTATCTCCACATTTGCCTTGGTTAGTCATTAAATTGCTACAACAAGAAGTATAAATTCCTTTGGTAACCTAGTAGCTGCCTCTAGGGCCATGCGAAGGTTCCATAGGACTTGTTGATCGAGTAAAAGAATTCCAAAAATTGAAAGCACATTGATTCCATCCTGCCAATAGGCTAGGCGTTGATCTTATCCTTGGTGATCACCTTAACAAATACCTTTTCTCACCTCCTTTTCTTCTTTCTAAACCCTAACCCTAGATGCCTCCAAGGGAATCAAGCGAAATCCATCATAGCCATCCATTTCAAGAGCAAGTTGGGCTACAACTGCGTCGGAGTGTTCTCTAGGCCCTCACAAAATTTGAAGAGATTTCCATTGCTATATTTGGAGTTATCCCAAACTCTATCTCCAACTTCATTCTTGTCCTTAGGGTTCCTTGGTTGGTGGCTTCCTTATGGGTCATTGCATCGCAAATCAAGCTAAATCCAATCTCAGTGATCCTTTCTCTCCCTTTGCTTGGTGTAGATATTATGTTTGAAGTTTCACCCGAAACCCTAGGCCTTGCTTGGGTCCACTTGGGCTTCATTGTGGTTCCACACCTTTTTCACTCTAATTTCACAAAGACCATCCTTGAAATCCTCTTCTCCTTAGTATCTTAGGTCTAGGGAACCCCTTGTCAAAAAAATATCTCCATCCCTAGGTCTAGGCTTTCTCTTGGGCCTTTCTTAGAGAGCCCTTCACCTTGCTTCTAAAACAAGTATACCCTATCATTTCAGTCTCTCTAGTGAATGGGCTTTAGAAATTACTACCTATGCTATCATTGAATCATCATTTCTAGTGATTTCCTCATACTGAGACTCCTACTATTGTTGAAAGTACGTAAAGAGCGGAGGATATTGAATGAGGTGACCGTGGGTCCTGTTAGAGAAATTAAGGAGTTCACAGTTAATCAATTTCTCTTATCATGACATTATCTTGTGATGTTTCTTGTTATTATTATGTTTTTTTTTTCGTTTTATCTTTTCTTATCATCAATATTAATGCCAAACAAATAGAAGAGGACAAAAGATGTAGGCACACTGCCAAGGAAAAACCCCCGCACTATTCTTACTTTAATAGATTCAAGATAAGACGACCAAGACCCCAACCAGAGACTCTCTCCACCAAGTCATCCCTTCACTGTGTTAACATTGAGAACCCCATGGCATCGAGATATCCTTTCCTTGCACTGAAAATTCATCGTCATTACCTTAACAGAGTTCTGTATCACTGAGTTCATAGCACCAAGACATCATGACTGAGATAACATCGAGTTCTTTTGAGCTTCTTTCTGTGGTATCACTGAAACATAGATAGCATCAAACCTGTGAGACCCTTTTATCTGTGATAGCACCGAACCTGTGAGATTCTTCTTCCTGTGATAGTTATGAACTGTCATGGCATCCTCACCGCATCTTTTTCATTGTAATTACACCAAGACTGCACTGAGACTATCTGAAAAGAATCTGAACTGTAACACCGAACTGAGATCTGAATTTCAGAGTAATCCGAAATTTCTGTGGTTATAGTAGTTGCCCATCATAAATAGGCTGACATGATCATCATGAAGAGTTGCATCCTTGTTTAGGTCGACATGTGTTTTATGGAGAGACGCTGACTTGCAAAATTTGAAGATTGAGGAAGAGGCCAAGGATGATGACCTTGAAGAAGATGTCTTGATGGAGGAGCCTTTTGACCAAATAATAAACAACCTATATTACATGATTTAAAAACCCAGAGTGGATCAATTTAAATTTGTAATGACTAACCTAGAAGTCCACAATGGGGACCTTAAACTAAAGATGACCGAAGCATGAAAACCATGCTTTAATAAGTCATTTTTATAATAAGAAATCCTTTTAAACAAATATTTTAATAATGAAGATCGAACCTAGTTACATTCTTCAACTCTCCCTCTTAACTAGGGAGGTATTCATATATAAAAGAAGTACATGTAAGATCTCACTTTATCTATGAAGAAGTTTAGGCACCGCAATGACATGGCCTAGATTCCTGACCAGGGTAATCTATTCATTTGGTCTCTTAACAATTTTGGCACCACAATGCCGTGGACTAGATTCCTGACCAGGGAAATCTATCTGGGTGGGACTAAGATGGACTAAATATTTTAGCCTCTATAGGTACCATCAGGCTTACTTACTAGCCATCAACTCGGGGAACTAGGTGCACATCCACCCGATGCCACCCTCCCTACTAGACATTAAAAACAAAGTGTCAGCCCGATCTCTCTCTAGGCAATGCTTCACTCATAAAGCCTCAACAATCCTTGATCCAACAGATCACGTACAACCAATCTCTCCCAATTAAACTGATTGGTAACCAGCATGCTATCAAAAACCTTCGAGAGATTCACCTGTACAAACACAACCCAAATCAACAATATATAATCAAAGCAAGCCTTCAAGGTTTTGATGTTTCGCTTCAACTAATCTCAGTAGGACTATCAGTTGAATCTTTGAGAGAAGATTTCTCTAATCAAGACTTATGTTGTGCCCTCCCTCTTAACTAGGGAGAGTTATTTTATCCAGGTCCCTCTTAATGTAGGGAGATTAACTTCTTCCTTTGGTGTTGGAGAATCTTTCATGGCTTCCATCTTTCTCATCATGCAGATCATATTAACTTCTCTTACAGACTTCTTTACCAACTTGAATATGATGTACCTGCACAACTTAGATAGAAAACCCAACTAATTCTTATAGAATCACGAAGTTAGTCATAACAAAATTTTATAGTAGGGGAAGCATTTAGGCTTTATATAATCAACAAGATACTTCAATAATTCAGCTTCCAGTGCAGGTTTGATACAAACTTTAAATCGTGTCAACAATTCAGTTAAGATGATAGAAGATTAGTTCTGTCATATAGCGATCCTAAGTCAAAAGAAAAAACCTAATAACTTTTGGAAGCCATATGATTACTAAGGATTATATATAAAACCCTAGATTTTTCAATCATCATCCTAGAACTTCAAACTTTGACTAGGGCTTGTTTTCAAACCCTAGGACTTATGACCATTAGAAATTTAGTCAACACATATATCTAGGATATTTCCATCATGCATAAGCATATCATATGTCAGACAATTTGAATACATTAGACATATATCGACCTAGTCTAAGCTAGGGATTCAATCAAAGGAACATATACCTAGGGTTTCATTCCTAGGACTTTACATAACAAGGATCTTTCTTGTAGACCTAACCAAAACCTAGCGTTTCGGTTCATATCAAAGCAAACCCTTATTATATGAAAACTTCAGAGCTTCCATGATCATATCAAAATCCCAACCACAACATTATCAATATATTAACCAGAATAGCAATTTCTTCATTAATAGTGCCAAGTAGGTTTAGGGTTTCACACATTATCAACATACCCTTAGGTTAGGGTTTTTCCAGAAAACCTTTTAGGGTTCCTTTTATGCCATCAGTTAGAGATGTATAAGGTGGGTAGATTCATCAGATGATGAATCACCCCAAACAACAATATTTTAAGATTCAAGAGAGCTAAAGAAAGCAAATGTTTGCAGTGTAGATTGGATTTCTCAAGGAGAATAACAAAGCTTTATAATTTAAGACATACCTTTGTCTTTAGACAAATCTTTTTAACTTTAAAGATTTGTGATGCCTTCCTTGATACTCTTGATTTCCTTAAGCATTTAGCAAGTCATTTCCTAGAATTGTATGTCATGGTCTTCTATACCTGTAATACGTACTTTCAAGCAAAACTGTGATACCAAGAGAATAATTTAGTTTTCTCAAGTTATATCTTTTATGCAACCATGGAGGACGAAATCTTATGATGTCTAAGATCAATTAATTGACAATACAACATTTATTTGACATCGTATATTATTTGTAAATCCTAGAGGATAGAGATTAAGGTTCTAAAATGTATGATAACTAAGGAACATAAATTATATCCTAAACTATCTATAAGTAGAGTTATTAGATATATTGCAAATCTAGAATTTTCATGAACATACATTCATTTGATTTGATAGCTTGTTGCATGTTCATTTTGTTAAGTTGGGAGTACTTACTTGATTTCCTTAAGCTGATTTCTTGTTTTCAGTCATAGTTGATTTCTGTGGCATCCTTACTTGTGTCAGACTTCAATCAAAACTTAGCTTTTATTACATTTTTGTAGTGACTTCATTTAGTCCTGTGATGGTAGCATAGACGTGTCTTGGTTATGTAGTGACAACCCAAGTATTAGTCCAAAATTTTGGTTCAGTGGAGGCAGCCCTATAAACATCTCACCTTTCAATTATTATATGATAGTGAAGCCTCACCGAATTCGTTACTAAAGTTCAGTGAAATTCGAAACACTAGTATTGAATCTTTTACTGTGATCTATCAGAGAAAGTCTCCACTGTAATCTGCATTATCTCAGAGAGGTATGTCAAGATTGTCTTCTACAATTCATTCACCCAAGACTTGTCCATGGTCCTATTACCGAACAACATCTAATATAGCTTCGAACTAATGACACTTAATTTCATCGATCCTTATTTCTCTGAGATTGATCTTTACTATGGTGACTTCGAAACTTAGGTAGTATTGAAAATTAATTGCACTTCTCATACTGATCCGAAGAATACTTGAATCCATTAGAGATAATTCGAGTTTCTAAGATTATCTTGGTATCGAGACCCTATCACAGTGGTAGTAACGAAACCATATAGTAAAGTAATACTTTGTGCCTTCGCCGAAATGCCAATATAGTCCCTTCACAAAATGTTTTTGACCTTCTTACTAAGAGAGCTTCAAAGATGTAAAACTGCCTTTGATCTTGACCATAGCTTTGAAACCATGTTAGAGTAATTAAGGAGCTGGAAGTTAATCACTTTCTCTTATCATGACACTATCTTGTGATGTTTCTTGTTATTATTTTATGTTATTTCCTTTTATCTTTTCTTATCATCAAGACTAATGCCAAAAAAATAGAAGAGGACACAAGATGTAGGCACCCTGTTAGAGAAAAACCTCTCTTTGGGGAGAACACAGTGAAAATTCTTCCTTCACTATATTCAAGATGAGTTGACCAAGACCCTAACTAGAGACTCTCTCCACCAAGTCATCCCTTCACTGTGTTAGCATCGAGATCTCCATTACACTGAGATCTCCTTTGCTTGCACCAAAACTTCATCCTCATTACCTTGACCGAGTTCTGTAGCACAAGGTTCATAGCACCGAGACATCATGACTGAGATAGCACCGAGTTATTCCGAGCTTCTTTCTGTGGTATCACTAAAACATAGATAGCATCGAACCTGTGAGACCCTTCTCTTTGTGATAGGACCGAACCTGTGAGATTCTTCTTACTGTGATAGTTCTGAATTGTCATGGCATCCTCACGACATCTTTGTCACTGTATTCACAGCAAGACTGCATTGAGACTATCTGAAAAAGATCCTAACTGTAACTCTGAACTGAGATATGAATTTCAGAGTGATCCGAAATTTTTGTGGTGTAATGCAAAATCCTGCACTTGTCTTTATAGTAGTCGCCCATCATAAATAGGCTGACATGATCATCATGAGGATTTGCGTCCCTGTTTAGGTTGACATGTGTTTTATGGAGAGAAGCCGACTTGCAAACTTTGATGAAGATTGATGAAGAGCCCAACATGAAGATTTTGATGAAGAGGCCAAGGATGATGACCTTGAAGAAGATGACTTGATGGAGGAGCCTTTTGACCAAATAATAAACAACCTATATTACATAATTTAAAAGCCTAGAGTGGATCAATTTAAATCTGTAATGACTAATCTAGAAGTCCATAATGGGGACCTTAATCTAAAGATGAACCAAGCATGAAACCCATGTTTGAATAAGTCATTTAATAATAATAAATTCTTTTTGACAAATATATTAATAATGAAGCCCGAACCTAGATACATTCTTCAACATTTCCTCTTAACTAGGGAGGTATTCATATATAAATGAAGTACATAGATCTCGCTTTATCTATGAAGAATTTTAGGCACCGCAATGACATGGACTAGATTCCTGACGAGGGCAATCTATGCATTTGGTCCCTTAACAATTTAGGCACCGCAATGCCACGGACTAGATTCTTGACCAGGGCAATCTATCCGGGTGGGACTAAGATGGACTAAAGCTTTTAGCCTCTATAAGTACCATCAGGCTTACTTATTAACCATAAAACCTTAGAACTAGGTGCATATCCACCCAATGCCAACCTCCCTACCAGACATCAAAAGCAAAGTGTCGGCCCGATGTCTTTCTAGGTAATGTTTTACTTACAAAGCCTCAAAAATCCTTGATCTAGCAGATCAAGTACAAGCATTCTCTCCCAATAAAACTGATTGGTAACCAACATGCTATCAAAAGCCTTCGAGAGATTCACCTATACAAACACAACCCTAATCAACAATATATAATCAAAGCAAACCTTCAGGGTTTCGATGTTTCCCTTCAACTAATCTTAGTAGGACTATCAATTGAATCTTTGAGAGAAGATTCCTTTTCCTACTTCACATGTAGCTACTTTTCTTCCAATATATATTTTATAATCAAGACTTATGTTGTGCCCTCCCTCTTAACTAGGGAGAGTTCTTTTATCTAGGCTCCCTCTTAATATAGTGAGATTAACTTCTTCCTTCGGTGTTGGAGAATCTTTGAAGGCTTCCATGTTTCTCATAATGCAAATCATATTAACTTCTCTTATGGACTTTACCAACTTGAATATGATGTACCTGCACAACTTAGATAGAAAGTACAACTAATTATTGTAGAAGCATGAAGCTAGTCATAACAGAATTTTATAGTAGGGGAAGCATTTAGGCTTTATATAATCAACATTAGACTATAGTTCAATACTTTAGCTTCCAGCGCAGGTTTCATACAAACTCTAAATCATGTCAGCAATTCAATTAAGATGACAGAAGATTAGTTCTGTCATATAGCAATCCTAAGTCGAAATAAAAATAAAGGTACCTAATAACTTTCAGAAGCCATATGATAGACTATCCACTAGGGTTTTATGTAAACCCTAGATTTCATTCAATCAAAACAAATACAGCATGAATAGATTCTACTAGGGTTCGATGTAAACCGTAGATTTTCCATCTATAAATGATAACTAAGGAACACAAATTTTATCCTAAACTATCTATATGCAGAGCTATTAGATATATTGCAAATCTAGAACTTTCATGAACATACATACTTATAGTTACATACCTTTGATGTAATAGATATCATGGGTGACAAGGACCCATATCCTGCCTTGCTAGGGATAGATTGGGCCTTTGAAAATTATGCAGTCATTGATTTAAATAAGGAATTAATGATATTCGAAGATGGTGAAGTCAGAGTAGTTCAGCGATTGGACCCATATCAAGGACCCCGATACACAGAGACTGTTGACAACAGAGAAGATGCACAACTTCTATATCAACTCTACCAAATGATGGCAGGAAGGAGAGAAGATTACATTAATCCTACAACAGGAGCAACAGTAAGCTGGAGAAGTGTTCAGAGTTCTGACCTAGGATTAGAGGTAGCTTGGGATGATTGGCAGCGGGGAGGATATGAAATAAACACCAGAAGATGCGCCAACGTTCGTGGAGTCAACTGGATTGCTACAAAGGTAAGAGAATACCCAACTCTTTCAAATATGCAAGCTATGAATACATTTATTCCCAAAGTGGAAGACAAAGTACTAATAGAACATAGAGTCCCTCTCATGGACGTAGCACTAAAATCCACTTCAGCAAGGTGGTAGGAAATCCATTGCAACTCTCTTTTGCAATGGGAAGATATTTTCGAAGCATTAGGAACAAGATTTCATGCGGCTTCAGGACCGCAACTGGGAGAAAAGTACCGAGCGAATGCTTATCCCTTAGCACATCTAAATAGTTGCAAGTATAAGTGGAAGAAAGAGGGATATCCAAAATCTTTATGGGCACACAACTTCATACATTCACTGGACACCATTCCACATGCTTGGTACCTGACAGAAGAGAATAAGAGAGGAACAGGTACCTGGGAAACAATTGCGGAAAAATTTACGCAATGCTTTTCTTTCAAGTGAGACACAAAACAAATTACAGATACCCTTCAAGCAATTAAAAGAATATTGTTCTTCCCAGAGCTTCAAGAGAGTGAGTAAATATCTTTATCAGAGCAGAAAGTCAAGGATTCAGTGGCATGTAAAAGGATAGATTGGGATATAGACAATGATGATTTAGAGAATCTTCGACATCTATACTTTGAAGAAAAGGAAGGGGAACAGGAGATACAAGAAGAACCAATTATTGAGGGATTGCACCTGTTACCCTTGAAGACAAAGAAGAAAAATATTGGAAGCATAGAAAAACCCAAAATTGCATCCATTGGAGATTATTGGGACAGAGAGACAACAAAATAAATCTTTGACTTGCTACAAGAGTATGAAGACTTATTCCCATCTTCAGCGGCAAAGCTCAAAGGAATCAAAGGAGATTTGGGAGAGATGCACATAGTCCTAAAACTAGATGCAAGGTCAGTAAAACATAGATCTTACTGCCTGAATCCGAGAGTAAAAGAAAAGGATAAAGCAGAGATAGAAAAAATGTTGAATGCAGGCTTGATTTTTCTGGTTGCAGAAGCAGAATGGGTCAGCCCAATTGTGATACAAAGTAAAAAGGAGAAATAAAAAATTAGAGTATGTGTGGACTACAGAAGTCTAAATAATGCATGCATCATGATCCGTTCTCAACTCCATTCAGCGACGAAGTTCTTGACAATGTAGCAGGAAATGAAGCATACTCATTCACAGATGGCTTCTCAGGATATCATCAGGTGAGAATAGCAGAAGAAGACAAAAGAAAAAATACTTTCACAATAGAATGGGGATCATATGCCTATCATGTCATGCCTTTTGGGCTAAATAATGCATCAGCTATGTTCTCACGGATAGTAATAGCAACTTTTAGAGACTATATCCATAAGTTCCTAGAAGTATACATGGATGATTGGACGGTGTACAATACACTGAAGAACCATGCAAATCTGCTCAAGATAATGTTCGACAGGTGCAAACAGCTTCAAATTTCTCTAAATCTCAAAATGTGCACCTTTGAAGTACCCTTTGGAACGCTTTTGGGACATGTCATTTGCAAACAAGGTATATGTGTGGGCCTCGCGAAAGTGGCAGTAATTATGAACATGGAAGCACCAGAGAATGTAAAGCAGTTGAGGTCCGCAACTATGCAAAAATCATAGCATCACTATAAAAGCTATTGCAGAAGATAGGACAATTCATATGGAACGATGAATGCACTAAGGCATTGGACACGTTGAAAGAGAAACTAGCAAGTGCAACTATATTGGCACATCCCAATTGGGATAAATAGTTTCATGTCCACATTGACACTTCAAGTATTGATTTGGGAGTGGTGCCTGGCCAGGAGAAACCTCCATAGATCACCTAGTATACTTTGCAAGCAGGAAGTTGTCAACGGCAGAAAGGAATTACACAACAACAGAAAGAGAGGCTCTTGCTATGGTGTACTCTCTATAGAAATTTCACCACTACTTATTGGGAGGCACATTCAAGCTCTTCACAGATCACTTAGCACTAAAATATTTGGTAAACAAACCCGTACTAGAAGGCAGAAGCTGCAGATGGCTCCTACTATTCCAGAAATTCACTTTCGAAGTATTAGTAAAACCGGGAAGGCTAAATGTTGGTCCTGACCATTTGTCAAGATTAGAGAATGGAGAAAATGGGGGATCCCTTGATGACCAGCCGCTGGATGTTGATCTCTTCCAAGTAGAAGCCACCCAGATTATCTAGAACAGATAGCGACCAACTTGGCCATAGGATAATGCCCATCAGAGTACACAGCAACCCACAAAAGATATCTAGTAGTTAAAGCGGTCGAATATCAACTCATAGCAAGGTAGTTATATAAAATGGGTCTGGATCATATCCTTCGAAGATATTTCTTAGATCACGAAAGAGTAGACATCTTGTGGGAGTGTCACATCGGAGTTGCGGGAGCCATGTCGGCGCAAAACCCACCGCAAGGAAAATACTACATGCCGAATTATGGTGGCCCACTGTGCACAAAGATAGCAAGGAATATGTGAAGAAATGCGACGTCTGCCAAAGAACAGGACGACCGTCACATCGTGATGAGCTATCCTTACAACCCGTGAGGGCTATGCAGGCATTTGAGAAATGGGTTGTCGATTTCATAGGACCAATTGCACCAATGACGCGACACTCACAGGCAAGATATATAATCACTACAGTTGACTACCTCACAAGATGGGCAGAGGCAGCACCAGTAAGGGACTGTACAACAAACACATCAGCCAAATGTATTTATGGGAACATCATCAGCAGGTTTGGATGTCCAAGGAGCCTAACAAGTGATCAAGGCACACATTTCATTAATGCTACCATTAAATCATTGCTGGACAACTTTATGATACAACATTGCAAGAGCAGCCCGTACCAACCTCAGGCGAATGGAAACGTCAAGGCTTTCAACAAAATATTGGAGAAAGGGCTAACAAAGATATGCAATGCTAACCGTGATGACTAGGATGAAGGAATACCAACCACATTGTGGGCATACAGGACAACCATAAAAACACTGCATAATCAAACTTCATTCTAGTTGGTATATGGGAAAGAGGTAGTAATACCAGCCGAGTTTATCATACCAAGCCTCTTAAATTGCTTCAACAACACACATGACAGAGGAAGACTCCATCTCTGCACGCTTTCATGAATTGCAGGAGTTGGAAGAAGATAGATTTCTGGCGGATTTCCATCAATCAATCCAGAAACAACGACAGAAAGTCTGGCATGACAGCCACATCAAACATAAAACTTTCACTATTGGTGGAAAAGTACTGCTCTATGACCGCAAATTCCATAAGTTCCTGAGTAAGCTCAGAATGCACTGGATGGGACTGTATTACGTGATAGAGACTCAGGCGTGGTCAGGCTAGCACAACTAGATGGAGAGATACTTCAAGTATGGGTGAATGGCACACGCCTAAAACCCTATCATCAGTAAGTACCGCAATCCTTTTAGTTTTAATAACTCTCGCACCCAAGAGCAGTCAGTAGATTAGATTCAATAACTCTCTTGCAACCGAGACGAGACATAGAATAGGTTATGTTTTAATCTTTTCATTCCATTAGAGTAGGAATCCTCAATAAGAAACCCACAAAGTCGCGCAAAAATAGTAATCACCTTGTTGCGATGTGGAGACCACATCGCAAACAATTGTGGTCGAGGGGAGAGTCTACAGTGCTACATAGCCTATGTGTGTCAACCACCATTCACTCATAATGACCCATCATATCGTTGTCAATTCGTAAGGTCACTCGAATTTGAAAAAGAACTGTTGTAATTAGTAACCCCCATACCATAATAAAGTTGCCATATTAAGCCATAATTATTACTCATCATGTCTACCCGATTTCCAAAGCCAGCATTAGCACTGTTAGAGTACACCTCATCCCAGTAACTAATCACATGATTATAGTCGCGGGGAAAGACAACAAGAATTAATTAGTTATGGCATCGCATCAACATCATTCGTGCCAGTGATACTACTTAACCCGCATGAAGGAGGGAAATAGCAGAATGCCGGAAAATTCCGAGTTATCAGAGAAAGAAAGGGCTATAATGATAAACCCAATTCCAACAGCAGAAATTCAAAGAAGTGGACTAGCAACAGCAGTTCTAGTATACAATAGAAGGAAGAAAATGACGAAGATTTCTATCTTAGTCGTTGAGCCAGAGATCGATGGAAGAATTCAAAGAGTGGAGTCGTTGATAGGAAAATATGACAATGCCTCGTTGATAGATACCGACTTCACAGACTCCTACCAGTTCCCAGCAATGAAAAGGCAAGTGTACATTGAAAATTATGTGAAGGAGGTAGGAGGTGAAGCAGCGAAGGTGCACCCAGACTTCAGAGGCATCCAGAGGTCAACAATCCTGCACCTCAGAAGCCTTTTGGTATTCGAGATGTCAGGAGCAGCAATGCAGTGCACCAAGTTCTTAATTAGCAGAATTCATAATGGATCGTTATGGCTTCGAAGGGAGATCCCAATTCATGCGGAAGACATACACAGACTCACAGGGTAATCAGCGACAGGAAACGACGTCTAATTGGCCTTTCAAAATACGCCCAAGAGAGCTAAGAAGATAGGAAATTGCGACTACTACAGAAAGTATGAAACAAGGAGAGGGGGAAAAAGAGCAAAAATCGACTTCATCAACAACCCATCAGTCAAATTTGCTTGCTACTTGATTGCTGGGAAAACAATGAGGCATTACACCAAGGGGGAATACACCCTTGACACAATCTCAGTCGCGGAGCATTGCATTCAAGGAGCACAGCTGAATTGGTGCACATTCTTGTTACATGAGATGTTTGAGGCCTGCGAGGACAACTACAAGCGAGCCACCAGATTTGCATATGGTTATTTGATCATGGCCCTCGCAATATGGAAGTGGAGTCCACCAGGAGTCAGACCACTTGCGGAGATCACTCAAGACCAACTGATGGCGCTAAGGTTCCCACCATGGAAAATATTAGGGGACCCAAGTACCAAAGAGGTCAATGAGGAAGCTCTTGCAGCCTGGTATAGACAAATGGTCAATGTAGTTGGAAGTCAACAAAGAATTCCAAGAAGCTTATTGGATAGATACTTCCCACAAATCTGGTTTAGGGTAACTCATAACCGAACCTATGTCCTACCAAGCTGCGTTGACAAAAATACCTTCCATAAGAAGCCATTGAAGTTCCAAATAATGGAAGAGGCCTTCCACACAGAAGTTTCTTCATGGCCAGGAGTGGCAATGGAAATGAGAAGCGAGATCCCAGTTTACTCTTTTGATGCGATGCTCCCTAAATCACTTCCGGGGGAGACGCCGGAAGAAACAGTGCAGAGGATTTCCCAATTACAGTTGCGGCCACTGCTGGACCAGCTGGACACACGGGTGAAAGGTTTCAATAAGGTAATAGAAACTCTCAACATCACATCTACTGTATTTCCAACTTTTTCCGAATTTCAGACATTGAATTTTGCATCCCTGCCCACCCCCCCCCATCCTAATTGCACTACCATCTACTGCATTCCACTCCCCTTCGTTGCCCACTGTCACTCCACTCCGTAAAACCAAGCCAACTAAACCCCCAGTACCAGCACCTTAAGGGAAAAGAGCCTGAACCGTGAGACCTAAGCAAGTGGTCAATCTCACAGGAGAAGACCAACCCCACCCAATAGTGACGAGAATGTTAATTCAAGAAGAACCAGAGGTCGCCACCCAGACCACCTCTGCGTTACTAGTATTCGATCCATCATCAATTCTCAACATACAAATCTCATCACCACTCCATACACACAGTTCATCACTGCACTCATTCACGTCCAAGGACCACTCATCCCACACTCCATCCACTTCTACAACCATTTTAGATTCGATACTACCAGGGACTAAGGAATGTTGATATCGAGGCAAACAATAACTCGGGTATAGCTAGAGTACTTGAGGTCGACCAAACCACAGTGGGATAGGACACCTTTTTAGAGTTATTAATCTAGGAAGGGTCCCTCATTTCCGATATAACCCCCACCACACTAGAGCCAAACCCATTCCAGAAATCCAATTTATTATTGCAACAGTTCATGCCATCCACTAGTCTACACATTCCTGAGCCCCAACTGCCACAACAAAGTCAACTAACATCCCCACAGGGACATTCTGAAAGATCAATTGCCAACGAGCAACTGCTCAGGGACATACATCCAAGCCAAGAGATGTCGAGTAGTGGGAACATGCAAAGCTGGGGACCCAACCAACTTTTCAATTTCATCCAGACGATAGCACGACAAGCAGAAGGTCTCCATAATGACCTATTGCAGAGATTTGAGCAGCAACAACAACAAGTGATTGCGCTTACTGATGAGTGCAATCAACTCTAAGGCGAAAAGAATAACCTATAGCAGCAACTAGACCAAGTAACAGAGGTCTTTAAGGACGTATGGCTGACCATCACTGCCCTGGACATCACAACACCCGCAGATATTTCGTCATGCTCAATGGTCGAAAGATCCATTCAAGTGAAAATGGCATGCACAAGCCTGGACTGAGCAAACCAGGAGCTGAAAGAGGCGCTGACGGCAAGACCAACATTACCAGATCCCTCTACAGTATATGTCGAGAAAGTAGTGGAGAGGTAAAGAGAAATGCAAAACATAAAGGACACACTCAGAACGACAGACAAGGAAGCAAACAGCCTGTTGGAGCAACTACATAAATGCTCAAATTCTTTAACAATGAAGGCACAACCAATTTCCAAACAACTGTAGAAAATTGTCCTTGAAATCAGGTGGACCACATATCCAGCCAGCAGAACCTAATTGTATGACCAAGCAGACATACTTGAATCAAAAATTCAGGTCATCGAGGAACACTCAGCAACAACAAAGCAACTTCTTAGGGAGTCGGGACCTACGACAACCTGTGAAGCAAAAGGCAGAGGAAATTCAGCAACTGGCGGCTGAAGCAGAACCCAAAATACAGGAAGTGTTCAACAAACTAACGCAGGCAATGGATACAAATCAGGCCGACAAAATTGTCAATGAAATAGAGCCTGTGATTAAGGCATGGCATCAAGCCATAACTGAGTTCACAGAGCTTATAACAGAAACAATGAACAAGGTTCCCGAGTTGGGGCCTTTGTTGGAACATGGCAAACTGGAACAATAAAAGGCAGAGATGGAAGCAACAGGAGAAACTAGGCTAGCACTAGAAGCCAACAGACCACCAGAAGCCGCAACAACAAGGAAACATTGACTCGGGACGAGTCAATAGCATGTGGTCGGGGCCTATTGGGGCCTTTGTTTTGAACAAAACAATTTTGAAGTTGCGGAGAGCTGGAAGACACATGGCGGAGCACAATCAAGGTAGATAGGGAGCTGTCACAGTTGCGGAAAACCTAGAGGCAGGTGGCAGGGCATAGACAGATAATGGCACAAATGGCAGAGATGGGAGACAAGGAACAAATAGTAGAACTCCCAGTGATGAAGAAGAAATAGAAGGCAGCGGAGCGTGAGGAAACAAACGAGCGCAATAGGGGCAAATACTGACAATGTCAGTCGATAGGAACAAATAGGCAAGAAAGAACCGACTCTTGAGTTAGTTAGTTAGTCAGTCAGGGAGAGAGGTTGATAGGAGAGTAGAGCCTAGTGAGAGCTCTGTGGAGCCTTTTGTATTGAACTGGACTGTAATTGACTCTGTGTAGTATGTTTATGCTATTTTGAACCAAGTTAATGGAATCAGACTGTTGGTGTGCTGTATATTATGAATTGGTCTATGCTTGATTGATGATGGTGAATGTATGCCTATTTTAAATTTTTAATTAGGTACTCTTAATATGTAGTGATGAATGATAGCTTACTTCTTAGAGTTGAGATACATATATGTCTTTTATATGCTCATAAATATGATCGGTGTTAGTAATCTTTCCTCGACGTCAATGATCTAGCCTCTAATCTCTATAAGGTCGCGACACACCTCGGGTAAGACTCCCTGCTCCTTCGAGCAGGGTGAAAATGTCGACGTTGTCCTAGACTACAGCGGAAACCTTGTTGGCCCCAAGCTGAACCTAGGTCTTGCCTAGCGACCTCCTTTTTCGCCAACAGAAAGAGTCGGGTACTCCGCATGTAATTTGGAATCCTCTTTGGTTGAGTTGTCCCAAATTCTTATCATCACTAAGTTGTACTTGCTATTCGTTGGAAAGACCACAAAATACCAGTTGCAATTAATATAGAAGTCATCATTGGGTACTGTATAGAGGTCATCGAATGAACCATTATAGAAGAAGCAATGGCGGTCCGTTTCTCACAATGAAATTTTCAATTGTATACAACATTCACCTCACTCTTTTCTTAGTGTTCGATTTCCAAGTCAATATTAACCAATGGTACAACTGACTTATATTAGGGTGAATGCAAGATGAGTTACACTTTTGGTATAAATGTGGCCATGAAATTTCAAGTTTTTTCTCTTTTGTCGAATTGCAACCCTCATAATTCATATAAGAATTGTGATTTTTGATTTGGAGTAAAAAGACGTTATATCTAGAATTATGTCATTGTATTAATGATATTTTTTGCAAAAAAATTTAATGTCATATAATCTCTCAATTTTCTGTTAAATGCAATACTTGTCCTTGCAAATTTTGGCAAATATTAAGAGGTATGCATGTGTTCACGTAACATAACTTTGTCTAAAATGTGTAATTTAAAATATATATATATATATATATATATATATATATATATATATATATATATATATATGAGCATGTTCTACACGGAGATAACTAAGTTTTTCATATTAAATTTTGTTTTTTTATGTAAAATTATATCTTTTATTATTTTTCGAAGTTGGCAAAATAATATTTCAATTGCATTTTGGAGACACATGTTCTTCGGGTAAGATTTTTTCCAAGTCTTTAAATAAATTCAAAAAACAAGAATACCCCTTTGAAGAGGATTCATAAACGAAAATAGTGGTATTTTTTGTAGAAATTTAATACAAAATACGTATTGTCTAGATTCTCCTTATCTAAGAATAATATGCTACTGTTAAATACAGAATCACCTCTACAAAATCTTTGTGGAATTTGAAACACAATCGCCAATCACAATATCATGAAGAAAGATGAATCACACATAACACAGATAATTTACCTGGGGAAAGCTTATAGCTAAAAACCCCACTATGTTCTATTATGTATTATATCATGGATCATAAACAAATTACATACAATGCTATAATCCAAGAGCTCTCAGTACATGAGCTAACTGTCTCACACTGTCATACAAAAATTGGCAAGTTCCTTAGCCAATTTACTGTTTCCAGACAACCTGCCTCCACTGCGCAATCTCTGAATGAATGGAATCCTGCTTCCCTTAACTGCGCATTCCTCATGGTCAAATCCAATCTGTGTGTGGTTGCATGTGTGCAATCGGATAATGTCACAACTGATAGTTATCTGCCCTTTCACATAGAACTCGACTGGGTCTCCATTGGATCTGACATGCATGCAGTTAATAGTAATAAACCTTCAGTTGCATGTGAGGCCACTAATTGTGAATTAATTAATAATTAATTCACTTGATCTCTCACTAGTGTATCTTCAGTTACAACTAGCACAATTGAGTTTAACTCACTTAACTGAGTTAAACTACTTCACAACTTTCATAATTGCACTTCCAACTCTGTTACAACTTCGAATCACTCAGTTACAACTAAGTCCACTTGCATGTCCCACCAACCAACCTCTTAACTCGAAATTCCTTTAGCTAACTGATTTGCCACTTCAGTTAACTATTTTCAAGTGCTCATTGAGAATAGTTTATTGTTTACTGTCCAACTAATATTAAGGGATAATAATAGTCGACATGTATCTATAAATAGACATGCAATATATAAATAGAACTTGCACATACATCTATAAATAGACATACACCTAAAAATAGCTTGAGGTTCCATCCTAGTGTAGGTGCATACTTTTCACTAGGATCTTCTTGTTGAATCTCAACACTCTCTCTCAACAAGAAAATGATTATCTTTCACCCTGATCCTGTCTCAATGGTATTCGAATTTGCTCGTGGTGAGCGCCTTCGTCAGAATATCGGCATCCTGATCTTCCGTAGGAATGTACTGAAGCAACATGATTCTCCTCTGCACACAATCTCTGAGATGATGGTACTAGATATCTATACGCTTAGATCGATCATGAAACACAGGATTAATCGAGAGTTTAATGCAACTCTGATTATCACCATCAATCGTTGTCGGATCTAAATGAGAACCAAACAAACCAACCAAGATCTTTCTCATCTAGATTGCCTCACATGCAGCTTGACTCGTTGCCATGTATTCCGCTTCTACTGAACTGAGTGCCACGGATCTCTGCTTCCTGCTGTACCAAGAAACAACGGTAAATCCAATGCTAAAGATCCCCCCTGATGTGCTCTTTCTGTCCGATGGGTTGCCCGCCTAATCTGCATCCATGAAGCCATGCAACTTCACCTCATCTGTCTGTCTGTTCCATAAGCCATACTCTGATGTGCCCCTAAGGTATATCAGGACATGTTTGCCTGCCTTCCAAAAGAGCTTGGTAGGCTTAACCATAGCTTGACTCATCTGGTTAACCGCATAGCAAATGTCCGGTCTCGTGTTCACTAGATACATTAGGGAACCCACTAACTGTCGATAGACTGTAGCATCCACTACCTCTCTAGAAGTAGCATCCTCTTTCCTCCAGAGTCCTGGAAGAGGAGTATCCATGGGTATGCAGCCCTCCATGTGAAACTTACCCAATATCTCCCTTGCATAATTGCCTTGAGACGCAAAAAGTTCACCATATCGCTGCCATATTTCCAATCGAAGGAAATAATGAAGGAGGCCCATATCCTTCATCTCAAACTCGTTTGCAAGATCCTCCTTGCATGAGTGTATCAGCTGTTCATCACCAGTTAATATTAAATCATCAACATAAAGAACAATGATTAAAAGCTTATAGGTTTGCATCTGTTTCACTTTTGGTGAAGCCCAGTCCTCTGAAATAGTTGTCGATTCGAGTGTACCAAGCACGGGGTGCTTGCTTCAGCCCATACAACGCTCTTTTGAGTTGGCATACATGTGACTCGTTGTTGAAGATCTCAAATCCTTCAGGCTGCTCTATGTACACCTTTTCACCAATGATCCCATTGAGAAACACAGTCTTCACATCCATCTGATGAATGTGCCAGCCCATCTGTGCTAAGAGAGCAAGGATGGTCCTTATGGAAGAATACCTTGCGGCAAGTGCAAAGGTCTCTTCATAATCTATCCCCTCGATTTGTGAGAAGCCCCGGGCCACAAATCTGGCCTTGTATTTCTGAACACTCCCATCAACAGATTTCTTTACCTTGTAGATCCATCTCGAACCTACCACTAATTTATCAACTGACCTTGAACAATTTCCCAAGCATTGTTTTTGACAATGGAGTCATACTCCTCCACCATTGCATCTTACCCATGTGGGCTCCTGCACTACTTCCTGAAAGGAATATGGTTCAGTCACAATACATTTGCTCATGAGAGTCCTTTATCCAATAAATCGATCAGGAGACTGTCTTTGTCTACGCTGTAAAGTAGGGGCTCCTACATTTTGTGCGGCATCAAGTCTAGTCTATCAGCTTTTGTGGTACGTCTTCTACCAGTTCTCATGGTTGGCTTTGTGTGAGTGGACTCCTCCACTCCATGAACCTCCTCCTATGGCTGATCCACATCTAGAGACTCATTTTTGGGAACCAACAGTGCCTCCTCTGCATGCAAGTCCAACTCCCTCTCAAGCGATAAGCGCATGGTTTTCCGCTCATCGAATTTTATATCCCGTCGCACCATAGTGATTCGACTATTTGGCAAATACACATGATAATTATCGGGTGTTTCTATGTACCCCACAAAAATCCCAACTTCAGTAGTCGGCCCCAACTTCTTCCTGGCATTCTTGGTCACATGCACGTAAACAGATGAGCCAAAAATCTTAAAGTGCGAAACATCTGGTTTCTTACGAGTGAAATCTTCTTCAGGTGTACTCATGCCAAGTACTCTATGAGGACAACCGTTTTGCACATAAACCGCAGTGTTGCACGCTTCCGCCCACAAATGCATTGGTAGGCCCTGATCATTCAATATCGCTCGTGCTGCACCCACGATCGTTCTGTTCTTCCTCTCTGCGACTCCATTTTGTTATGGGTTATGAGGCGCTATGACTTGTCTTCAAATTCTTTCTTTGTTGCAGAAGTTCTTGAATTCATTAGAGATGTATTCTCCACCATTATCGCTCCTTAGAGCCTTCACTTGCTTCCCCGACTCTTTCTCCACCAATGCCTTAAACTCACAAAACTTTAAGAATGTTTGATCTTCCTTCTGCATGAAGAAGATCCAACATTTATGAGAAAAGTGATCAACAAAAATAACATAGTACTTATGTTTTGCTGTTGAAGCAACCGAGAACGGTCCACACATGTTTGTGTGAACTCTCTCAAGGATTCCCAAAGCACGGTTCTTCTTTTCATGAAAGGTGGACCTTACATACTTCCCCATGGTGCAACCCTTGCACTAATTTAACTGAGCAAGTGTTCCCATTGGAAGTCTAGTAGATATTTGCTGCATGACTTTCAAGGCTCCATGATGAAGATGGTCCAATCGCCTGTGCCATAATTCGACCTCATCTCGGCTCACCACTTTTTCTGCCTTGCCCATCATGGTAGCGTAGCCATCTACCTCCAGCTTGTAGAGATTCTTAACTCGAATCCCTATCCTCTTGGCTTGACTCATTCTTTTATGTCGCAGGAAAGCTTTTCCATCGCCAAAACCAACGTCATAGTCGTTGTCCTCCAACATTGCGACTGAGACCAAACTTTTCTTCAGACCTGGAATATGCATAACATTTTTCAATTGAAATAGTTTACCTGACTCCCTTTGAAAGGTAATGGTACCAATGTCGGTCTCACTATACCGTCCATCATCACCCATCTCTATATGCATTTGGAGATCTTTCTCCTCCAAGTCACTGAAAAATTCCTTATCTCTCGTCATGTGAAAGGAAACGCCACTATCCAGATACCACACCGATCCCAATGCACTTGACACCATGTATGCGATCAAAGAGAAGTGAAGCTCAAATTGCAAGGCAAGGGCCTCACCAGCTGCAGCTCCAACAACCTTCTTGTTCTTCTTCTTTTATGGACAGTTAGTAGCAACATGCCCATGTTCGTGACAGTGAAAACACTTCACTTTGGACATATCGAGCTTCTTGCCTTTAGACTCAGATTTATAATGGAATTTCTTCCCCTTCCCCTTCTTCGCCTTGGCAGCCAAAGCACAATCCTTTTCATCATCATGCTTTGATGAAAATCCATCTCTGGTGTTCCCCCTAAACTCCTCCTGCACCAGATCCAACCACAGTCGTTCCCAATCTGACAATTTTTCCCGTCCGTTGACAGAGTCTTCATAACTGTGCCAACTCTTAGGAAGTCCCAAGAGAGCCAAGCTCACCAAATCATCTTCAGCAACAGTTATTCCCACACTCCCCAGTTCATCTCGACATTAGACAAACTTCGTGAGATACTTTGGAATGTTGTCGCCCTTTTCCATCTTGATCTTCTTGATTTTATCTTTGAGTGCCAATTTCCTATGGTCGCTGCTGCTTTGGAAAAGATCCATCAAAGCCTTCCACATAGCATATGGTGTGGCGTTCCCATGGAGGCTTGAGACAATGCGGTCTCGTACTCCCTCCAACAAAATCCTCCTCGCCTTTGCCACTTTCTTTTGCCATGCATCAAGATTGGCAGCATCTAACGAAGCAAGCTTAGGAACATCATTGTCAATGAATTCCTTCAAGCCATTATCTTCGAGCACCGCCTCCATCCTGTCCTTCCAAGCAATCTAGTTCGAGCTGCCCTCGAGTGCATACTCTAACCTCAAGCCATTGAAAGCCATTTCGATCTTGAATCAGCTGTAGCGCCAAGAAAGTCTTTCTGCAAACTTGAATTCTTTCCACCAACAAACTCAGTTTCTGCTTCAAAATTGCAATTTTCTGTGCTCTAATACCATGTAGAAATTTAATAGAAAATATGTATTGCCTACATTCTCCTAGTCTAAGAATAATATGCTACTGTTAAATAAATATTTGCTTCTACAAAATCTTTGCGGAATTTGAAACACAATCGCCAATCACAATATCATGAAGAAAGATCAATCACACATAACACAGATAATTTACCCCGGGAAAGCTTATAGCTAAAAACCCCACTATTTTCTATTATGTATTATATCATGGATCATGAAACAATTACATACAAAGCTCTAATCTAAGAGCTCTCAGTACATGAGCTAACTGTCTCACATTGTCATACAGAAATTGGCAAGTTCCTTAGCTAATTTACTGTCTCCACTACGAAATCCCAGTTGATAGCAATCCCTGAATTAATGGAATCCTGCTTGCCTTGACTGCGCAGTCCTCATGGGCACATCCAATGTGTGTGTGGTTGCATGTGTGCAACCGGATCATGTCACAACTGATAGTTATTTGCCCTTTCACCTAAAACTCAACTAGGTCTGCACTGGATTTGACATGCATGCAGTTAATAGTAGTAAATCTTCAGTTGCATTTGAGGCCATTGATTGTGAATTAATTAATAATTAATTCACTTGATCTCTCACTAGTGTATCTTTAGTTACAACTAGCACAACTAAGTTTAACTCACTTAATTGAGTTAAACTACTTTACAACTTTCATAACTGCACTTCCAACTCTATTACAACTTCGAATCACTCAGTTACAACTATGTCCACTTGCATGTCCCACCAACCAACCTCTTAACTCGAAATTCCTTTAGCTAACTAATTTTCCACTTCAGTTAACTATTTCCAAGTACTCATTGAGAATAGATTATTGTTTATATTCCAACTAATATTAAGGGATAATAATAGTCGAAATGCATCTATAAATAGACATACAATCTATAAATAGAACTTTCACATACATCTATAAATAGACACGCATCTATATATAGAATTTTCTCATGCATCTATAAATAGACATCCACCTAAAAATAGCTTGAGGCTCCATCTTAGTGTAGGTGCATAATTTTCACGTACTTCTTGTTTAATCTCAACATTTTTTGAAATTTTTTCATTGTGTATATTTCGATGTGTTAAATTCATATGCCATTGGATAGAGGATTCTTTCACGAATCCAACATCATCAACTTCACCACTTAAGGAAAAAATTTGCCCTAAATCCACTAGGGCACAAAATGGAGTTGTAGAGAAATCTCTAGAAGCGGTGCACCGCCGGTCGGCGAAATTGTAAGACAATTTGCCAAATTTCGGGTGGATTTGTAGGACCGGGCCGGATTTAGTGCAATTTGTGGAGCGACTAGTGGGAAAACTAGGAGAGATCACAACTTCTTCAATTTTCGACCAAATTGGATGCAAAAAGAGGCTAAGGTACCATTTTTGACTATTCTGGACTCAATGGAACAGGTCTCATGATCCATAGAGCACTCTAGATAGGATATTTTGCGGGTTGAAGCCTAAGGGTGCCATGATCAACCATGGTGTTAAAACAACTTATGGAGAAGTTTGATGATGAAGATGGCCATGCAGGGGTAGTCTATTCTCCATATTCTTTTTGAAACAGCAAATGCATCATAGTTGTAACTTCTCATCCTTATTTCCTATTTATGTCTTTGATGGAGAGATTTGTTCATGTACTGCAAGGTGTTTTGTGGTGCAATTGTAGCTGTTTGAAGTTGGAGTTTAGGATCTTGATGTAGATGCCTATTGTTGCGGATTGTTTACATGCTTGACTAAAGGTTAGCATGCTCATGGGATGATGTTCTTATAGCAGTATGTTTCTTTGTAGGAGAAACTATTCATTCCTTTGTTCAACATTTGTTGTACTCCTCTTTACAAATTATTGAGCATAATGAGAAGGGATCATGCCATTAGAGTTGATCCAAGGAGATGTAGCCCAGGAGGGGTGAACTCCTTAAACAATGGCTAGAGTAAAATTGTTGATCACATGCTTTCATTCTATGCTTGATTTCATGTAAAAGAATTCATGAACATAAATTAACAAAAACACATACTTTTACTTTCCATTTGGAGGACAAACCTTAGTCACAAATATTTATATTTTGAACAGGATCTTAGCATAGCATAACTAACATTCCCTTTTAGATCATAGTTGCCAAATGTCAACTTGTTTTTCATTTAACTTTTCCCTAGGGTTTGTGACTAGAACCCTAGGGTTTCCAAATTGATTTTTATTGATTGAGGATGAATGCTTTTGGCTTTCATCATATTATGAACCACTATTTTTGTTGACACATGGAGCACTACCTTTACTGGTGCGCTCTTCTTCGACCCAACTTTTCCTGAGCTCGAAACACTTTTCTTTCCATGTTTCAACTTATAACCCTTGGTCCATGTCACTTTCTGCGACTTAGTTGCCAAATGTCAACTTATTTTTCATTTAACTTTTCCCTATGGTTTGTAACTAGAACCATAGGGTTTTCAAACTGACTTTTATTGGTTGAGGAGGAATGCTTTTACCTTTCATCATATTCTGAATAACCCTTTTTATTGACACAAAGATCAATACCTTTACTTGCGCGCTCTTCTTCGAACCATATTTCATCGAGCTCGAAACCCTTTTCTTTTCATGTTTCAACTTAGAACCCTTGGTCCATGTTAACTTATGCTACCTAGCTACCAAGTTTCAACTTGTTTCTTATTTAACTTTTCCCTAGGGGTTGTGAATAGAGTGTTAGGTTTTCCAAATTGATTTTTGTTTAGTGAGGAGGAATGCTTTTATCTTTCATCATTTTCTGAATCATCCTTTTTGTTGACACAGGGACTGATACTTTTGATGGTGTGCTTTGCTTCAACCCATCTTTCCCTGAGCTTGAAACCCTTTTCTTTTTATGTTTCAACTTAGAACCCTTGGTCCATGTCAACTTTTGCTACCTAACTTTCTGCTATCAAATCATATCAAGACCTTCTACCTATGGTGACTTCTTAAATAAACATGTGTATCTAAATCTACTATTCACTTGTCTTGTGATGGCGATTCACTTGACTTAAAAGTATATTTTGTATTCCACTATGTCGAGATGGAAATTGAGCATCCACATGAGGGAGTAGATGTGTCCCATCAATCTGATCAACGAAATGATGATCAATATGTTCACTATGGACCTGATCAACCACCACAGGGACATGTGCCCTATCAAGTTGATCAACTGTCACTAGGGGAACAATACATGCCACATCAAGCTAATCAACTGCTGGAGGAAGAAGATTTTCCTTATCAAGTTGATCAACCAGCAGAAGAATGAATTGTTTCCTCTCAAGGTGACAGGAAAACAGGGAGTTGCAGTGGTTTGGAAAAGGGTGGACCATCTACAGAAACTTTGGATGCAATCCCAACAAAGTACCTTCGGGAGCCCATGTCAATAACATCATTCTGCAATATTAGAGACCATGTCAATAACATCATTCTGCAATTTTTTGGGAATCATTCAGTTATTTCACAAGCTCAAATACTACATGGGTTGATCAAATATAAGAAACTAAAACATGTCACAAAGCTTTTGGGTGTGCAATATGCTAAAATCAAGAAGACACATGAATGCCACTGAAATTATATCAAATGTATTCACTATGTTTGGAAAATCAAGAAAACTTGATGTTCGAGCTGCGTGCAGGGTGATTACAACTGTTATTGTTGCACTGAATACATCATGACAACAAAATGCAATGTCAAAATTGATCCTTGTCTCGAGAAAGACATTGCACAAGCATACCATATTCAGGGTTCAGGAAACCCTACCAAGACAAAATTAAAGCAAGTCAGAGCATTTATGGTAGAGTTATTCTAGATAGAAATCACAGCATACGACATCACATAGCTAAAGGTGAGTATGTGAAACACGTTAAGCACATTGTAGAAATGATAAGAGTTGCATTGTTTGAGGAATTTCAAGAAAGAAATCACCACGTGAAGATATCCATAATGATGTTTCAAAAATTAAAGCCATGGATTATTAGGCCAATTACAATATGTGACATGTGTTGTTGTCGATATCATGTCGAATTTTAGCTTCGCTATGACACTTTCTGGGAATTTTATAAGAAGAATTGTCAGGACGAACCTCCTCCAATAATGCGTGATTTTGTTTCATCAATATTGTGTAGAAGGGAGCCATAAGAGTTGTTTACAAGAAAATATGTATAGGTGGGAGACAATGTACTGAATGTGGTGATTTGGCATTATTCCATAGGAACTTTCTTATTGATCCCAACCATTCTGGGATGTTAGATATCACCGTCACATGGAAGCATTATGAGTATGTCGTGAGAAATCAACCATATTCTTCAACTTTGTCGCTTAAGAGGATCAACTATGTTGAGGATGAGATTCCTATTTCATAATTCATGGGGGTGTCTCATAACCAGACCTATAAATATATCAAACACTTGCACATGTCAAGGTGGCAAACGTCTTAATTTAAACATTCTCATGATGTATTTCAGCCAATCACAATCTTATCAGTGGTGGAATTTGTTGATAATTACACATTTTCTCCTTAGACATAGATACAGAGTGAGTATTATTTTTTTTCCCAAGGAAAAATCGTAATTTTCATTATATTGAAGAAAATTACATGTTGTAGCTGCATGTGGCATATTCATCATAATTGTGACAGTGGTCACATACAAAAATAAAGGTCCAAAAATATCCCTGTTGGGGGATTCATGAAAGTTCAATACAAAGTCTGCTGATATAGAGTCAATACATACAGAGAGAATAAATACATATGATAATCATGAGCCTGCAAAAAATCATGAAAATTGAGCTAGTTGCCGTCTGCCAGATGCCCATCGATGCATGGGCGATGATAATAACTGAAATGTTCCTATCCAATGTGTTCTTCAAACAACCAGGTCCCCCAAGGCTGGAGCGCGACCTCCTTGGATAATGCATCGGAAAGATGGTTGTGCTCCCTGTAAATATGGCACCAAATGATAGAATCAAATTGTGCTTTTAATTACCAAGAGTCCTCCAAAATGTGACGGAGTGTGTGCACGTGACATACAGATGTCTGGTTGAACCAGCTGATGACATGATAACTAGCTGAGAAGGTTAAAGCCTGGGTGGAAGAAAGATGGTTCCTCAAATTGAATTGCAGACCAAAAGTAAGTGTGCTATTCAACGGTTGGATATGCTTTCATGTCCTGAGCTAGGAGGATGCATACGCCATCCTACAGTGTCCATGGATCAAAGGTAGGGATTTTTTAATTTTGTAGAAGTGGAGGGCGGGATTAGATCCATTATTGGAGACGCTCAGGCGGAATTTGGCATGGGATAAATTTCCAAGGCTGCCATTAGAAATCTAAAACAAATATGCAGTGGCAGAAATTGCAAACAGGTTAGGAGTTTTTTACTATTGGGACGAATGGAGCATGGGGCAGCGTGACAAGAGGATGGCATGAGTTTTAGTCAAAGTAGAGATGAGAAAGGGGTTAATTATAGAATTAGAGATTAGATGGAGCCATTCCGTATTCAGTCTAGCGATTGACTATTAGAACATCCCATACAGATTCCCGGGTGTCATGACACGGGCCATCTACTAACAACGTGCCCTAGGAGATATACGACAAGAGGGAACCGAACTAGTAATGGGGCCTAACGTTGTCGAGACAACAAAACATCGGGGGCATCTAAAAAAATGGCTTCCTCTGCTGGTGTCGACCACGATATCACAGGTATTCTGGATCCCAACACTGTTTTTTAATGAAGCTTGTTTATCGTAGCATTCCCCGATTTTTTCTCGGTCTGTGAAAGTCTCTAAGCTAAATAGAGAGTCACAGTCAAAGAAAGTTGTCGGGGAGGTGCCTTTTTCGCTCTCTGTATCTCGTCCTATTCATAGAGTATAACTGGCTGGATCCCGGGGGACCATGCCTCTGAGCGGGAATGGGGAAATTGAGATCAAAGAATTATTTTTTTCTTCTTGCATCGTCGAGATGGCTAGTGAGCGAGAGCCCGCAATCGGAGTTCTTGGGGGAGCATACAAGTTGGGTCATACTCTCTCGATGGAAAACCTTAACCCACGATTTCCTCTACCTTCCAATCCGTCGACCCCCAAGAGACTGGATTTGCTGGTCGATGTGGGGATTTCCTCTGTCCACTCTCTGGACAAGGAACTCGAGGAGATCCTATCCTCTACAGAATCCATGGACCCTCTATTATAAGGTCCTTTTTCTTCCAGGCAGGGGATTCTAAATCGGTGAAGATTCCTGCACAGAAAAAAGAGGCCACCTAAATACAAGAAGTTGGACACTTGTCTGCCCATTGATATTTCCTTTGCGGAGGTTAGGGAATTAGAGATCCCTACATATGACATTGGTCTTGCATTTGAATCCGGAAACATGTCCATATTTGAATTTTACAGCAATAGGGCCCTTAGAGAGCATGTGCCCAAAAAAATGTTTGCCCATGAAAATTATGGCATTGAACGTACGAGGGCTAGGGGCGGCCTCTAAAATATGCTCTCTGAGAGGAATGGTGGAGGTTCATAGGCCGTACATGGTTCTTCTACAGGAGACCATGCTCCAAAAAGAGAAGTCATGGGAGATTCTTATAAAAATTTGTCCTAAATGGTATGTTTGTGCCACCAGTGTGAATGGTATGTTTGGAGGGTTGGGGATATGTTGGAACCCCAGTGTATTTGAGATGAGGGCTTTTTTCTTTGTGCAGGGATTGTACTCTTGGGGCATATGATGGAAAATGGATATAAGTATTCTCCTTACAATGGACGCAAAAAGTTTTGGGACGAAATCAATGGGACAGGAATCACAAGGTTGAATTCGCTAATATTGGTTGGAGACTTAAATTTCATAGTGGGTATGGATGAAGTTTGGGGCTACAAGGCGCAGGGAGATGGTCTATTGACCTATTTCAGAGATATGATGGAGGAGAGGGTGCTTGTACATATTTTGCCAAACCCTCTACGCCCCACTTGGCGGAATGGAAGAGTAGATGATGAGGGGATTTCAAAGAGGCTTGACAGGTTCTTGATAAGTCTAAATTTGTGCAATTTACTTACAGGATTGAGGTCTTGTGTTATTCCAGTGGGAATCTCAGACCACATGCCCATATTTCTATCTTGGGAGGGTGTGACTAAGAGGAGGACATTTCCCTTCAAATTCAATCCGAGATGGATGGAGTTGGCAGAATTTAGGGTGATGGTAGAAAGGGTGTGGAATAGACAGCCTGCACAAACCTCTAACATCCCAATGGTTACATTATATCATAAACTTAAATCGCTGAAGGTGGAGGTCAGCCAATGGGTAAAGGAGCGCAAAGAGAATGAGATGAAGCAAACCATAGAAATCAAAACATGTGTGAGATTTTTTAATGACCCGGCTGATCCATTATTTTTCTCCAAGGCATACAGGGATCGAAATATAGCACTGGAAGGAAAAAGGAACGAAATTCTTAAACACATGGAGGAAGACATTAGGATCAAGAACAGAGCTTTATGGGTGAAATCAGGTGATATAAACTCTACTCTTTTCCATGCACAGTTCAATAGCAGGAAATCCAAAAATTGTATTCGTTCTATAAAAGATGCAGAGGGGAGAATTCATTGCACCCAAGAAGGTATTGAGGAAGTGGAATTTGAACATTTTAAAGGAAGATACGTTGCACAGGTAAATCCCCAAGACTCTCCCATGGAATATATTTCATTGCTTCATGTTATGTTTACTCCTGAAGATTACTAGGAAAGAGCTCTTAAAAGACATGAAGGAATGTGCTAAGGAGAAGAATCCAAGTCCGGACGGATGGGGAGTGGATATTTTTCTAAAATATGGGGAATTGATGCTCCCGGACCTCTTGGGGGCAATGGACGAATCCAAAATCAATGGGTCTTTTTCGGGAGCCATGAATGCGATGATGTTTATTGCACTGATGCCCAATAAAGCGACACCTGAAACTTTTGGGTACTTTAGGTCGATCTCATTATGTAATGCGGCGTATAATGTGATATCCAAACTGATAGTATGTAGGCGGCATATAAGGTGATATCCAAACTGATAGCATGCAGGATTAAAGGGGCATTGTCAAAACACATTACACAAGAACAATTTTGGTTTCTAGAAGGAAGGAAGATACAGGATGCTACAGGGATTTCCCAAGAAATTATTCACACCATCAAAACCTGGAAGCAGAAGGCTTGTTTACTCAAGGCCGACCTTATCAAGCAGATGACTGTCTAGATTGGGGATTCCTAAAGCTGGGTCTGTTTCAAATAGGACTATCCAACAAAAATGTCAGATGGATAATGGGTTGTCTTCTTTCCTCCAATTTCGCAATCATCAGCAATGGTCTTCCAACTAATTTTTTCCAGGCACGCAAAGGTGTGAGACAGCGATGTGCCCTCTCACCTCTTTTATTCCTACTAGTCATGGATTGCCTCAGCAGAAAAATGAACGCAACAAGGGAGAAGGGCTTGATCGTTGGAGTTAGAATGGATAGAAAGTTGTTTGTTTCACACCATATGTTTGTGGATGATTTGTTAATCGGAGGACAGTCTTCCATTAAGGAATGGGAAGAAATTCATAAGATCTTAGCATCGTTTGGAAATGTGACATGACTTTATAAGAATGACGGGAAGTCACTGTTGATAGGCCTCGAAGGGGAGCTAGACAACAATAAGTAGATCTTGGTGCTTTTAGGAGTGAAGCAAAGTACAATCGAGGAGGGGTTTTCATATCTGGGATTTTGGCTGAAACCCACAGCTTCAAACATTGCAGATTGGGAATGACTCATTGTAAGATTTCAAAAAAAACTAACAGGTTGGAAAAATAGATATCTGTCAGCGGGAAGAAGGATCATGATGCTCAAATCAGTTCTTCAAAGCTTCACAATCTATTGGATGCAATTGTTTCTCCTTCAAGAAATATCATTAAAAAAACAGATTCTATTCTGGCGCACTTTCTGTGGGCCGGTACACAATAGAATAGGAAATTTCACCTCATAAGATGGACAAACATTGCACGACCAGTAGAGGATGGAGGATGGGGAATCAGTGATACAATGAATTTCAACAAACCATTATTAATTAAGAACATGTGGAGAGAAGTATTGGATAATTGCCTATGGGCACAACTAGTAAAAAGGAAGTACATCTATGGAATGGATTTTCATTGTTGGATCGGAAATGGGGCAAGGAAAAAGATAGGTTGCTCGATCATATGGAGGACCATGATGCATAATATCATTGGATGGCAGGATTCATTAGACGGGAGGCAAGAGATGGAACACGGATCAAAGTGGGATTAGACACCATATGTGGGATGGTGGGTAATCATACACTCTCATAACAGATTATCTCTTTCCTGCACAACAGGGGCATTACCTTTATCAAATAGATCCATCACTTTGATGAGAGGAGTGTGGACAAACAAAAGTGGTTGGGTGCTGATATATTGGGCATACCAGAGAGGCACAGAGTGGAATGGGTAGGCTACATCAACCAATTAAAGTTGGCAGGCATCAGGCTACAGGTATAGGGGAAACAAGACTCCATGGACCGAGGAGGAAGCCTTTGGAAGGGGAAACCATTGGTTAAAGAAATATACCTCAGTCTCCCTAGAGGGGAAAATTTTTCAGTGTGACATCTCGTCACACAGACTTTGGAAATGACAACTTCCTCTCAAAATCAAATGCTTCTATTGGTTAGCAACTAATGACAAAATCCTTACTTGGAGCAACCTGCAGAGAAGAGGCTTTTATGGACTGGGCATGTGTCCGATGTGCAGCAATGATGTGGAAGATACATGCCATTTGTTGTTGACCTGTACACATGCAAGAGAAGTTTGGGAATGATGCAGGGATTCTTTGCAGATTGGAACAATCTTGCATCATCATAATATTAGAGCATGCTTTCAGGTTTGGCATGACAAACTAAAAAGATATAATTACCTCCCCCTTATCATTTCATGGATAATCTGGAAAAGTAGAAATGCATTTTTACTTGAAAAAAAAAACAGTAAGGGTCAGAGAAAATCTCATAAAGGCAATCACAATCTTCAACGAAATTGGAAAAGACCTAAAGGTTAAGAGAAACAGGGCATGCAAAGAAAAGGACCTATGGCACTCTTTTTTTGGTCGGATTCTTTGATGGAGCATGCAGGAGGAGGGACTGTGGATGCGGGGTGGTTATCTACATGTCCCCGGACATATGCTTTCATTTCTGGTGGGAGGGAGGGCAAGGAACAAACAATAAGGCAGAGATAATGGCCCTATGGGAAGTGCTGACAATGGCCAAATGGCTCAGTATTCAGAAGTTTACTGTCTTCAGAGATGCAAAATGTGTTATAGATTGGGTCAATGATTTCACAAACTTTGCCCCTCCGATCCTCAAAAACTGGACGAGTAGCATCAGAATGGCGATCAACAAATTCCAGGAGATCCAACTGCAACATATCTATCGAAAACAGAACTGGAGGGCGGATATGCTCTCAAAAAGAGGGATAGCCAAGGACACAGGTAAGATTTTCTTTACTGAATTCTCACAAGGCAAATAGATTATCAAAGGACAGGTCAACTTCTCATAATTACTGTCAAAGATCTTAATCAAAGCATTCAAAAATTCCAAGAGATCCAACTGCAACATATCTACCGAGAACAGAACTGGAGGGTGGATATGCTCTCAAAAAGAGGAATAGCTAAAGACACAGGTAAGATTCTCTTTACTGAATTCTCACAAGGCAAATAGATTAACGAAGGACAGGTCAACTTCTCATAATTAGAGTCAAAGATCTTAATCAAAGCATTAAGCAAGAGATCACTGGTCCTTTCATTTACAAATGACGGAAAGGAAGGATAAAGAGGCAAAGGGCAGAGAAAACTGGCAAGGAATAACGACTCTGATGAAAATAAAGCAGAATAAGCAGTCTTTTTGAAGATGAGACTCATCATTTCGTCTGTCTACAACATTTAAATTTGAAGTATTTTTTGATGTGTTTAATTGTGTTACAAAGAAAATGTATTAGATGTACATTTTTTATCATAGTTAGGAAGTAATAACTCTCTTACAGCAATCTGTGTTATACTAACATTGCTGTCTAGACAATGGTGGAAGGTGGACAGAAAGAAGTTAAAACTGTGATGTATATACTATCATATTAATATATGAGTTAGTGTTTTTTTTTTCATATATATATACATACGCACTTTAAGCTCATGTGTTATGTTGCAGGCACATTGTGGAAAACAAGTGCACATATTATCACAAGTTTCGAAGTGTTGTCATTGGCATGGGTAGTAGCTCAATTAATATGAATTGTCAAACCCAGGGCCATTTTTACGTTCTTGTTTGTCAAGGTGAAACTATATCTATATTCATGTTGTGAGAGCCAATCTGGGTATACACACATGGATTCTTTGGATGACTTTATCTTCTGTGAATAAAAGAGTTTGAAACTTGGTGTTCAATATGTTTCTTTCAAAGCTTAGAATCCTGATTTGATGCTATACCTTTTTCCGAGGTGTTTTCCATACGTAGATATGCGGTTTCATTCAGTATGCGAATCTACCCAGAACTGCAATTGGGTATACAATAGTCGCATCCATTAGCATGGTGTGAGTTAAATTAAATTCCAGTATCGGTTGATTAATAATTGTAGCCAAAGAATTACAGTTTCAGCTGATTAATAATTGTCTCCCAGTACAGCTAAACATTCACCATATTTCCATAATTATATTCATCATTATTTATATAAAATTGGACTAATTTGCTTGCGAATTAACAGGGCAATCAAGAAGTCAATTTGCTTCAACACTTGTGGACAAGACAACCCCTGCTGTGCCTCCAACAATTGATATATGATAGTTTTTGTAGCAATACAAATGCTAATTTCACATGCATTGGACTTAGAGAAATTATGGTGGTTCTTTATCATCGTTGCGGTCATGTCATTCACCTATTCTACAATCGGAGTTGGCCTCTAGCAAGTCTATCCATCATTTTCCAAACAGTCCATTTGGACCAATATGACATCTATGGTAGAAATCTTCTTTACAGGAGCAAAGATATTTTAAAATTTTTGTTTTCTTTTCAGGAGCAAAGATATTTTAAAATTTTTGTCTTCTTTTTCAGGAGCAAAATATATTTTAAAATTTTTGTTTTCTTTTTCTTGAGAATACCCTGAAGAACAAATCGTGCTTTATGTTTCAATTAAGTAAATTTAGTTCAGAAACTCGTTTAAAATTAATCAGAGTTTTAGCTTTTGCCGGTGTTTGAGTTTCTGGGCAAATTCTTTTGTAGAGAATCGCATTCAGCCTAGTTTCAATATGCAGTTAGGATGGCATAGTGCATTCTAAGAGAGATTGATGGTTAGTAATAACTTTGGTGATATATTGATATATAATAAATTTATTATGTGTATTTTAAAATGGTATTTTTATAATGTTAATTTAATTGTTAAAAATTATTAAATAGATGTTAGGGATTTAAGTTTTTTTGAAATATTTGTAATAATAATTGTAAATTAAAGATTTAAATTTATTATAGTTAATATATATATATATATATATATATATATATATATATATATATATATATATATATATATATATTTATTTATTTATTTTTAAAATTAAAAAATATTGTCATATATAGATTTTTTTGGGCATATTGTATTAGCTCATGGTATTGTAACAATGCTTATTTATAAGTTAAAAATTTTCATAGTATCGTTACATGTTTTTTTTTTTTTTTATAGTGTCTATTTTGAAATACAACTTTTAGAAATTTAATTTAATTATTAGTAATTATTAAATAAATTCCTATTCTATTGCTAACCTCTTACAACAACACATGGGCAAATATTTATGGAATACCAAATGCTTTGGTTTTAGAACTATAACAACTCTAATTCTTATTGTTAAATCAAAATTGTCATCAACAATACATTCAAATAAGTTATAAGTGGAAATTTTTAAATGATATTGATTGTGAGATATAAAATTTAGAAATATTCATTAAGGATTCACATTCCCATGATCATTCTAACTCACTCAGATGTTCTTTGAAAACTCTATGCAGAAAGTCAATGCCAATGCATAAAAGAGTGTGGGCTTGTTGCTTATTGTTTAGAGTTGAAGGATTTTTATGCCATTTAGTCAACCAACAACTAAATTGACTTGCATTTTTTAAAACATTTATAAGAAGAGAAAAGGGAAGAGTTGATGCTTTGCCTGCCTTGAGTTCTCTTGAATTTCATGTTATATATTTGATTCTTTTGTATGAACAATTTTAATGGACTAGCCTATGATGTTCAAATTAAAAAAAAATACATAATTTATTATTATGAATCAATTCATTCCTTTAAGATAGAGGTTTAACCTCAATTTTTCTAACCAACATTTTATACTCTTGAAATTAATGCTTCTCGATGTCTTATAATGTAAGTTGAACTTTAAATATTGCACTCATCAAAAATATGCAATATCTAATTAGCCAACCCATGATTTTTTCCTATTGTTGATTCAAATTGATTACAATGGCTATTGTCAATTCAAATTGATGACAATGTATATGACTGCTTTCAAATAATTAGACATAGCTAAACAATAAAGTAGACAAGATTAAATGAAAGATGTAATAACTATTATGAATATTTGTTAGCTAAACTAAGAGGTGGGGCCTCTGAACTAAGAACCAAACAAAGGGGAACTTGCTACAACTATGTTAAATTCTTGGAAACCATTTTTTTTTTAAATACAACACAAAACAACTTGCACATATATTTAGTTTCATTAAACCCGTGTTCATACTTTACAGGAACAATTAATCTAGTCCTAGCAATAGTTATAAAAAAAAAAAACACTTCTTATCAACTTATCCAAAAATACAAAATTAATACTTAATTTTTATTTTCTATTTATTCATAACATACATACATTGCAACATGCCACTCTTGTTTTAATATTTTCAAAATAGTGAATCGGTAGACATGCCACTCTTGTTTTAATATTTTCAAAATAGTGAATCGGTAAACATTTGTGATTTGCTACATGCCACTCTTTCTTAAAATTAGCCTAAAAAATTATGTGGTTTCAAATCAACGGTAGCTTCAAAATGTGTTATACTAAAAGCAACCTTAAGTATTTAACCCATACTCGCAAACCATAAATAATGAAGTTGCAAGGTATCATTTCATATCAATTATGACACTTTCACTAGATGTAGGTTTACTACAAGTTAATCTATTGCCACTCTTTCTTAAAATTAGCCTAAAAAATTATGTGAATTAAAATCAACAGTAACTTCAAATTATATTATACTAAAAGCAACCATAAGTATTTAACTCATACTCGCAAACCATAAATAATGAAGTTACAAGGTACCAGACACTTAACCCATACTTACAAACCATAAATAATGAAGTTACAAGGTACCATTTCATATCAATTATGACACTTTCACTAGATGTAGGTTTAGTGCAAGTTAATCTATTGGTTAACAATACATTCAAAAAATTATTTATGCTTTTACTTTACAAAATACATCATCAACACTTATATAAGTGGACATGGACTACATGAATTAGAGTGTATGCACCTAGTCTCTGAGTTTGACTCCGCAGAAAAAGAATTGAAACTTGTCCTCTATATGAGACAAGCTCAACATAGCATTGAATTTGACGAAGCAGATGCTATATGAGACAACGCGGGGCCCTTAGATTTTTCCTTCCTAAAGCACAGGCTCTACGCTTATGCAAGCATCATGGACTACATAGATAATGTGACTTGCATTGTTTGACTCAACACATACCATCCGATTGGTTATGGAAGGGAACAAAACTTTATTCACACAAGCCGAAATTTATAATCACCCACTCCGTACTTTATCTGTTATAAGTTTTTTTTTAGTGTTTCTTGTCAATTTTCCTAGGTTTATTGAGGTTTATTGTCGTAGTCTAAACAAATCTACAAAATAAGTCACAAATTTTGGTAATATTATGAAAAATTTGGGTAAATATTTTTGAAAATCTGGGTTACAGTCATTAAACTTCAATATTTTGGGTATTCTAATGGTTTCTTATGGTGCTGAATCCATTTCCACCATAAAAAATGCAATTCAAATACTCCAACTACCTGATATTTTGAATTTTTTTTAAGGAATTCCGGCAAAAGCTGTCGTCCGAGCTATTCTGTTGAGTTGGTAAACAACTCCGGTTTTATATGCTGAGAATGAGAATCTCATAAAGATTTTTTGGAATCAAATGAACTCTTTATTAAATGCTTCACATGTTTTTAGATATTTTCAAGATAATAAATTCATGTATACACATAAATCAAATCAATAACAAAAATATAAAATTGAAACACATTTTTTTAAATAAATTCAGATCACAAAACATGTAATTTGTGTAATAGTTATAGATTTTCATAAGGTCCATGAGGCTCATAGAAGAACAAAAAACAATTTTGTGTTTTGAAAAAAAAAAAAAACATGAAGTATAAAATTGACATAGAAAGAGGAAAGAAAGTAGAGATAGATAATACATCCACTGTGAAAAATGATAGAAGTAATGATGGATAGTTTTGTGAATTGGGAAAACAAACGAAAATATAAGTTCTTTTATTAATGAAAGAAAGTATGTTTTTTCTTTGTAAAAAGTTAGACAACACCCCACGTCACTTTAAAGTTCCAACTCGGGGACAAAATATAGATTATCACAAATGGACATAAATAACAAAGTTGGGCATCATAGAAAGTCACATAGATGAATGGGAGATATATATCACACAATTAAGACATGCAGGCATTAGGTTAAAGGAACAGTGGGCTCAAGATATCATGGTTTGAGGAGGCAACCTTAGAAAGGGAATGTCGAAGGTTAAAGAAATATTCTAAATCTTCCTAGAGTTGCGAAGATTTTTAACAACAATGACTAGTCATAGGAAATTTGGAAAGGACATATCCCATATAAAATTAGAAGCTTTTTTCTAGCTAGCTGTTAATGATAGAATATTAACTTGGAACAATTTACAAAAACGAGGTTTCAATGGCCCAGGCATTTGCGTGATGTGTAGAATGGATTTGGAGAGTCCTGTCCATTTATTGCTTACTTGTACACATGCGAGGGCGGTGTGGGATGGATGTAGGGGCACACTGAAGCTTCATCTGACATGGTATCAACTTACTCTCATTTCTTGCATTCAGGTATGCTACTGCAAAAAAAAAATGTTTAAATATCTTCCATATTTTATAATGTAGATCATATGGAGAAGCATAAATGCTTTCATTTTCTATCAGACTCCAGTGAAGGTGTGTGAAAACATCATAAAGGCCATTACCCTCTACAATGAGTTAGGTGAAGATGTGAAGGTTTATAGGAATTGTGGCAAACTTATCCTATAGGATTCTTTGATGGAGCTAGTAGGAGGATGTGGTTGTGGGGTAGTCATCTAAACGAGACCTGGTAGATACTATCATTTTTGGTGGGAGGGAGGACAAAGATCAAATAATAAGGCAAAGATTGTTGCTCTATGGGGTGTTTTAATTGCGGAAAAGTGACTCGGAATTGAGAAGATAAAGGTATTTGGTGACGCGAAAGGAATTATAGATTGGGTGAAAGACTATACAAACTTCAGTCCACCTATATTAAGCAATTTGATGAATATTACCAGAACATTGGTAAGCAATGTTTAGGACATACAATTCCAACACATATATCGAGAACAAAACTGGATGGCATATCTTTTATCCAAGAGAGGGATAGAAAAGGACACATGTAAGTTTTTCTTCAGTGAATTTGTCTAGGGGAAGCTGATTAATGTTGGAGAAATCAATTACTTATAGAATTATGGATCAAGAACAAGGTACTAGTACTTAAAAGAAAAGTTATAAACAAGGGATGAAGTTGAATGTTAATCTAAATGTAACAAGAAAATATGGTATTTTTACAGCTTTGAAATTGGGACAAACATTGAACAAGATATTTAAAAGTGTTAGAAACAAGATACTTTTTTTGGCCATAGTGAGGCATGTAATGACAATACTTCTATTTACTGCTTTGTTGTATGTTGGAACAATTTTTTTTTGTCATGTAACAAAAGCTAGTAGGAATAGGATGAAACAGTGATGAACATAGAAATAAATGAACAATATCAATCAAGAATGTAATTGAAAATTATGTACTTACACTTTTTATATGGAAAGGAAGAAGCGTTTTTTTCTTTCTTTAAAAAAAAACACGGAACTTTAATCATGCGAGCACAAATTTTGACCACTTCTAGCGATCCATTTGTTTGACTCCTTCAAATACAACACCCCACTCACATTTCCACTCATTCACATCTTCATTATCTTATATTTTGTGAGTCTCTGGAGCTTCAATTCTTATTAATCATTCTAGCATTCATATGCATAATTTCTTTCTTAAAATCATAGAGAGTAGTTTAGACGCAAGATTCCTCTCCCAAAACCATAGGGATTATTCATATTTTCATTTTTTAAGATTTCTTTGTTCTCACGAGTTTCGAAGAATTCAGGAAATCTCTTAATATTATATAAGTCCATGGAGATACAAGAACCAGTGGCAAGAGAAGACATAGCAGTGGCCACTACACATCATATGGTGAAATCTCTGGGCACCTTTTTCAGAGGAAGAAATCTCTGGGCACCTCTGAGAACATGACAAGAGATGCTCACAATCCTCATCTTCGGTAATTGCCTTTCTGCCACGAGCAATCAAAACCCCGATAACCCCCTTTGGTGGCCAATTTGACTTTCGCCAACAAATAATATCATATGGGACTCCAACTCGTTGAACTCGTTAATTTTCCAAACAACCCAAAATAAACCAACGAGTATCTTGACGTTGTGTACGGCCTACGTCATCTCATGGAAATTTTGATATGATAAGATGGTGCGCGCACAATGCCTCATAGAAATGTCTATGTCCCACCTATAGATGGAGTTTCACCGAATTTTTTCAGCCAACTTCGAATGGACCATGGCCCTAGAAAGAAGAAAGAAGATGCATACAAAAAAACATCTTTTTCTATTACATATTAATCACACAATTATAAAGCATATAAAATTCTTATCATATCTAAAAATTTATAAACTAAGAGATTGGATGTTGAGAGAATATCTCAATAACCCAACAACTCAACAATTCAATTCTAACTATTTGCTAAAGTAAGAGTTATTTCCAAGTGTGCCTAATGACAACAACTCAGGGCAAGCTTCGTCAGATGACGGGTCGACAGATGAAGATGAAAGTATCAATGAAAGTTGTCGGAGCTGTATTTCTAACGTCGGTGAGATTTGCGAAATCGACTTGATGTCAATCAAATCCATGCTACAACTCTACAACATAACGAAGTGCAGAGTATCCAATAGGTACAAAAGCGAGTGCGTACGAATCTATGGGCTCAACATAAGCCTATAATCAATTTTTTATTGTAATTGTTTGTGTATGGAAGAGGAATTGTTTTGTTGATATTTTAGTGCATTCCTGACAAGTAGTACTTAATAGATTTTTGGACTTTATGTGGCTTTTGTTATAATTACAGTGAATTTTGGAGAATAATTTAAATAGACCCCTGTAGTCATTCTTAGGCATAGTATTTTTATGATACAAAACAACAAATCACTTTGGTATTGGGACTGATTTTATTTTAATGAAAGTAAGTCGTTTTTCTTTCCTGAAAAAAAAAAGGAGGCCTATAATCAAAGGTGTCTCAACGGAATTGGTGTTAATCGACTCAGTACGAGCGATGTGCAAAATATGGAGTGGGGAATTCTCGACATCAAGATCAGGAAGTTGATGCGTGCCATGAGAATTGCAGTGAGGATTCAAATACCTGGAGGCACGATTCATCTGCTTACCAGGTTCGTTATGAATTATCTAATTTTTCTTTAAGATTACAAGGAGAATCTCATCAACATAACAATCGATTATCATACCATGGGCCTCCATAATAGCCTCATGGACTTGTTTTGGGAATCAAATTGGTATGATGATAATATTGGAGATAACATAGATGAGTAAGTGGAGTTATACATTGGAAACTTATTATTAAGGGAACTCTACAAGTGCATATATGAGTTTTAAGAATCTCAAATTGTAAGAGACACTTCATTGATTATTACATGGTCAATTAATTACAACTAGCTGTCACTTCTTTTCAGTGCATGTTTCATTACTAGCCATACTATTCATTATTATACTTATTACTATATGATTGAATTATATTCTCTCATAAGAAAAATTCAATGATATAATTTATTAATTCTTTTCTCTATCATTTTTTTTCATTTTTCTTATAAGTTTATTTTATATCTAGATCCAACTTATATACAGGTTCAATCCAATTTCACATATCAACTGGGGAGCCATGCCTCTAGTCTTTCAATGAAACTGGGATGGATTATGTAACAACCTTGGTAAAAATTCATGTAAAATTATATATAATACCATGGTTGATGGAACACTTATTCCAAGCTGAATGGTGGGAAAAACATCCTATCGGGTGTTCACTTTGGTTTATTATGGCTGAGGAAATTGGAAAAGGAAATGGCAAAGGCGTTGGAAAGGCATGAGACATTAATTGGCATTTATTTATGAAAATAATGGAAAATAGGATAAAATGAAGGTGAATGATCACAAGTTGCATGTGAGGAGGAAAATGAAGGAAAATCATGGAAATTGAAGAAATTAGAGGCCTCATTGATAAAAAGGCTTCTAAGGATCAATTGGAAAGCTTCTTGCTGGTTCAAGATTTTGTTCAATGCATTTTTGGAGCTCTCATTATTCTCTCTATGTCTCCCATACTCTTGGATACTTAGAGTTTTCTTGGATCACTCTTGGAGAGTGTTGCATACTTGGTGATTTGGAGTAAGAAGGAAAATGAAGAGCAGGAAAGCGCAGGAGGACATTTGTATCAACATCTATAGTAGACTCTGAGTGCAGGTACCGAGTTGCATGTATGTTCTCCTCACTAGTTTTGGCATGAATCATGTATGCATGTGGATTTTCCTAGCCTTTCCATTTCCTAGATAACCATGGTGTTATGGGTTTATTTCCATTGATTGTTTTCTGGTTGGTTATCATGATTCTTTAGTTGTGTGTTGAGTTATTAGTTCTTGGAAGCCTTGGTTGGACAAATGCTCTGGAAGCCCAACAAACAACTATGGGTTGAGTTACTAGTCCTGGAAGCCTTGGTTAGAAAAATGCTCTGGAAGCCCTAGGTGGGTTGGGTTACTAGTCCAGGAAGCCCTGGTTGGACAAACGCTCTGGAAGCCCTATAACAATTGGGGTCAAGTTACTAGTCCCAAAAGCTTTGGTTGGAAAAAACACTCTAGAGCCCTATAAACAGCTTGGATAGAGACCAATCTGTGATGGTTGTGATGTCTGACCATGAGGTGAAATAATTGGTTAAGGGTTGAGGTGGTTTTTCCTCTGGAAGCCCAATATTAATTGTTCATGCTTGGAATATGGCACGAGGGTGATTAGCTGAAGTGAGACTTGGCTCAGTCAATCTATGGTAGGGTGGAACGTGGAAGTCCCATCTTCGGTTGGTTTTTACATTTCGTAATGAAGAGCTCATTCCTTTGGTATTTGGCATGAAAATGTATTGGTTATTATGTGGATTCTATTATCGTTGTATCTACTGTATTTATGTTTTTAATATGATGGTTATAATAATGTATTTCATTAATGATGATGTATGGTTCTATCCTTTTTTTTACTTGTAAATGAATGCACAATGTACCTATGGTCAAATAGATTGTATTGCAGCTAATCATGTAAGGGAGAAATGATTCTTAGTGATTATTAGATAAGTATGAGACCCTTATGCTTAAGATTGTTGTTTACACCTATAGATTCAATGTTTTTGACATGTTTGAAAAAATGTCTGTCATGGCTAGGAGGGGTCTGGATGAGTCCTTGTTGATGTGATTACTTCCCTATCATTGTCTTATTTTTATTTATCATCCCTTAAGTTTTCATGAAGTTCTGGGCAGCGACCTAGGCTCTGGGCCTTAAAAGGTGGCTCAAATCTCGAAGCCACAGACACATAATTGAGGTTTTGGGGCCCTAACCTTAGACATGCAGAGTCATTCCTGGGGATGTTGCCTCCTGGCCGCAGAAATGCAGTGTTATAACTATGGATATGGCTCAAAGAGGCCAAAATTTCATAGGGGTAAGAGGCTTGAAAGGTTAGGTTAGCTCCCGGGGGTGTCATTGATGATGTACAAGGTTTGTATGTTGTGTTTTCCATCGGTTCCACTTCCTTAGGGTTGCAAAGGAGTTTAAATCACATTATAGTAGCCTCTCGTCACATGTTTACCCTAGTTGGCTAGTTACTTGGGTAGATGTGGGAAGGGGGTGTTACAAATTGGTATCAGAGCATGGTTTCGCTCTCCTTGGGTGTTTTTTGGTTTTTGTTCTCTTTGTGTGATGTCTGATATGACAAAGTGGTATCAGAGCATGGTTAAACCCTTGGACTAGATGGGAAGTATGTTGATCATGCATTTATGTTGGTTTCATATATGTTTAGTATGGTTGTGGTCTATATGTGCTTGTTTCATCCGTGTTGTGTTGGCCATGGTGGCAGTGATGTCACCATGGAAGTGTTGATGTTGTTGTTGTCAACATGTTTTCATGTGTGTATGATTGGTTATGTGTTGCTCATGCTTGTGTATTGTTCCTGCACACTTTCTTACATATTGTAAAATATTGTACATGCATTTATTTCTTATGCTAGGGTTATATATTGGTCATGCTTCGGTGTTATCCGTGTACGCTTGCTTGTGTTATGTAATATGTTTAACATGCATTGGTCATTCATGATTGGTTATACATGTCAATTAGGTGCATATGGTCAAGTTTGCATTGGTTTGATTGAGGATGTTGTGCATAAGGTCTTTGTATGCAATTAGGTCATCATGATGATATTGGTATGTTATGATGCTAATGTGTTGCCTGAGATAGAGTAGGATATGCATATCATTAAAGTGACATTGCAACAATGGACTTTTGGGTGAGAGCAGATCGTTATACAAGTGTGCATGTTTGGCATGTAGGTATGTGATTCTTGGTTGTTGTAAGTAGTAGGGTTACTTATATGATTGTCCTTCTATTGTTATTATGATTACATATATGATAAATGTTGGTTGATCAATGTAGTCATATGCATTATGGTTATGTGTATGCCTATCATTCTATTGATGTTATAATAGATGTTAGTTGACTAGTGTGATCATACACACGTGTTGGTTAGTCAAGCATGGTATTAACTGATTATTATGTTATATGTTATTGATGATTATATGATTAACTTCTTGTTGTTATATGTTAGCTAACTTGATTATTAGGGTTATTGCATTAATATCTTGTTGTTATATGTATCATGCTAATTTGGATTGGCCTATGTAGTTGGTTAGGGTTATGACATTCAGGTATTAGTCAACCTAATTATGTTAGTGCATTGTACTAATGTATATTGATTGTGCATATGTGATTGTTATGAATGAATGACAATTGGTTATGATTTTATGATGTGAACATGTTAGCTATTTACGTTTATGGATATCATGACGTTATTTATGATTGAGTTGATATGTTGTGAAGTTATGTCATATTAATATAGATAGATTGTGCAGATAAGATAGCCTCCCCTAAGATACATTAAGGTATGAGTTTTCTTATCTCGTATACTTGGTGGTTGAATGTTTGATTATGTCATCTATTTGGTGTTTGAGTGTTGGTGTCTATTATGTCGTCTATTTATTGTTGAATGTTTGATTAATCAAATGATATGAGAATGTGTCTATGAGATTGCATGAAGAAATGATTTTGGTGTAAGATGGTTATATTAACGCAACATGGGTTGAGATAGATTATATGTACTTGAGTGTAAATAGGTGTAGTTGTAGAATTATGTATCATGACTAAAGAATGTGAGTTAATTATTGATTAGGACATGGTTGTTATACTTGGTAAAGGTTGGTTTAAAATTGATAGATATGTTATCTTGATATTTGGAACATGTGGTTGACCTGTGTGTTTAGTTACAAGGCAGTGTGTTGCATAATAAGGTAAGAGAAAGTTTCTGGTATATTGATATATTCATTTATGCACTGACAGTTATGTGTCTATGACAGTGTGATGTAGGGGATTCCATAGCAAAAGAGACTTCCATGAAATATTGAAGAAGGCTTGAGTTGAGATTTCCTTTGGAAGTATTGGAAACCATGGGGATTGAGTCACGGTGTTTGTTGCTAGTCTTGTGATTTTGGTATTTTGTGATTTGTGAGCTTGATTTTTGGTCTTGTTTATATCTGGTGCATAGCTATGCCACTTTGGTTGGGGTGTCGTATTTCTATTGGTTTGCATGGTTTTATTCTTATTGTTTCTTGTTCTTGTCCTTGTATTTTATGTTTGAGGGTCTTGAGAATTGGTTGGGAAAGAGTAAAGTTGATGGAGCTTTGAGAGAGTTGAATCGAACCTAATAGGTAAAGAAAGACTTTCCTGGTGCATGTATAAGGGCAACTAAAGGTAAGAATATGACAATAGGTTGGACTAGTGGGGTCCATTGTGGTAAATGGATGGTGGCAATATAGCCATGAGAAAGGAAAATAAAAGGTAAAGAAACTAGATCTGAGGTGTTAGATGTGTTAGCTATGTTGGGAACCGTTGTTTTCAACGTTGTGCATGTTGTTCATGAGTAAAGGAAGTTCTCTTAACCTAGACCTTATGATATCTAGTGATTGTGTTATCATGATTATGTTGATGTTTATATATGTATACATGTATGTATAAGTGTATGTCATATTTGACAGAGTTGTCATGAATCGTGATTGTTTAATGCTAATGTCATTGCCTAACAAGATGATGATTGTTTTATGCTAATGATTATATATATGTATGTATGTATGTATCTATGTCACTATATGATAGGGTTTTCAAGGATCATTCTTGTGGAGGAATGATTTCTCATGTAGGTAAATGGCAGGAAGAGGTTCTTGGTCTTATGAGGAATCAAGTGGGAATACTAACTTTGAAAGATCTATGAGGTCAATATCATGTCGATATGATTTAATGTTATATGCTTGTAATATTCCTATGTTTATGTTATGGACAGGTAATGTTGAGGGGTACATCAGAGAAGTGAAAGTAGTGTCATCTACGACATGCTAGGATAAGCATGGATAGTGAAAAGACACTAGAAGCAAGGTTGCTTGTGGAGTGAGTGTGTGCTATATGGAAGTGCAATATCACTGTTGTGTATATGTTGTGCATGTTGTATATTCAGTGATTGTACCTATGGTGATGTGTAAATGATGCATATGTAGTATTGTGTACATATGATGTTGTATGTCAGTTGTATATATTGTGTTGTCATGTATATTGCATATGCAGTGATAGGTGTAGATGGTGTTATGCACATGTTGGATATGTGGTGTTGTGTACATATTGTATTGTGCGTGTGTTGGATATGTAGTGTTATGTGCATATGGTGTTGTGCACATGTTGGATATGTGATTTTGTGTACATATAGTGTTATGTACATGTCGTATATGCAATGCTATGTACATATGATGTTGTGTGTGTGTGTACATATGGTGTTGTGTTCATGATTGTACATGTGGTGTTGTATACATATTGTACATGTAGTGTTGTTTGCTGGTGGTGTTGTGTACATGTCATGCATGTGGCGTTGTGTACATGTGGTGTCATGTACATGTCGTGCATGTGGTGTTGTATACATGTGGTAGTGTGTACACAATGTACAGTTGGTGCAGTGTACATTTGGTGTGGTGTACATGTTGTGCAGGTGGTGTTGTGTACATCTGATGTTGTGCACAAGTTGTGCAGGTAGTGTTGTGTACAGGTGGTACTGTGTTACTGTTGTGCATATGGTATTGGTATACATGTGGTATTGTGTGTATGTTGTATATGTTGTGTTGTGGGAATGTGGTAGTATGTATGTCTATGGTGTAGTCGTGGTATTGCGACATCTGTATTCATTGTGTGGTACTATGTATATGTATATGTATTGTGTTTTGTTGTACAATGGATGTAGGTGTATTTTTTGTGTTGTATCGCACACCAGGTGTAGGTGTATGTGGTTTATACATGATGATCTGATCAAACAATTAGTTTGACTTGTATGACAGGAAGTGAACATAATTGCAAGTGTATCTTATTGACGAGCTACCAATGAGGTATGATGTGAATTTATTTCAATTTATTTTGACTCTTATGGGAATTATGTGCTTGGGACAAGAAGCATGCAATGCCCGATTGGGTGGTTGAAACAGGCTGCAAGAATTAGCAACATCAACAAAAGGAATTGAAACAGGGAACAATATGTTGGTAAAGAATTCAGGAACATGGCCATTGTGGGACACTGTTACCCAATAGTGTCCATTGATTTCCATGAGCATGTTATGATTGGTATGATGGTATTAAGGCAGGGATGTTCCTTGGTTTTTGTATCTTCCGATGTGAGGAAGCCTTGCCAAGGGATGGACTGCTTGAGATGGGGGTGCTATTAGAACTTGGAAGGTGAGTGACTGCACAGAAGGGGGTGACTAGATTTCTCGAGGGACTGAAGAAGAGGAGGGAAGGTCGAGTTTGGATTTGTTTTGGTCATTAACATTTCCAAATGGAATCAAATGCATATTGGGAGCATGCCTTCGAACAATGAGTCGGTAATTATTCACTGAGAGGACAAGTGGCACAGGATTGTAGCATTGGACATTGGATGCAACTTTGACTTTGGAAGTGGATTTTGGACTTCCTAGGAAGGAGGTGAATATTGTTATTACCTTAAGGGTGGAGGTGTGAGCCTCTGGATTCCCTTGTTGCTGATACAAGTATTGTATCCCTTTATTTTCTGGTTGAGAAAATGTGCATATGTTTATATGTGTATATTATTGTAAATATTGTATCGAGCTTAATTTATAAAGCTCCATAGACAATATAGTTGTATATATGGTTGTTATTATAAATACGGTAATGAGCTATGTTATAAAGCTCCAGCAAACTGTATGATTGTCATGATTTCATTATTGGTCATTGTAAATACTGCAACGAGCTGTGTTATAAAGCTCCATAGGAAGTATGTTTTGTTTCAACGATTTGTTGGTTTATAGGTATCATTGAACACCGAGGATGGTGTTCACCCAAGGGGGGGTTCTGTAACAACCCTAGTAAAAATTCATGTAAAAATATATATCATACCACGGTTGATGGGACACTTATTCCATGTTGAATTGTGGGAAAAACATCTTAGTGGGTGTTTACTTCAATTTATTATGACTGACGAATTTGGAAAAGGAAATGGAAAATACATTGGAAAAGACATTCGAAAGGCATGAGGCATTAATTGGAATTTATTTCCGAAAAAATGGAAAATGGGAGAAAAGGAAGGTGAAAGATCACAAGTTTATTGTGAGGAGGAAAATGAAGGAAAATAATGGAAATTGAAGAAATAAGAGACCTCATTGATAAAAAGGCTTATGAGGATCAGTTGGAAAGCTTCTTGTTGGTTCAAGATTTTGTTCGGTGCATGCTTTGAGCTCTCATTATTCTCTCTCTCTTTCTCTCTCTCATACTCTTGGATACTTAGAGTTTTCTTGGAGCACTATTGGAAAGTGTGGCATACTTGGCGATTTGGAGCAAGAAGGAAAATGAAGAGTAGGAAAGCGCAAGAGGACACCGGGTTCAACATCTACAACAGGTTTCGAGTGCAGGTATAGAGTTGCATGTATGTTCTCCTCACTAGTTTTGTCATGCATCGTGTATGCATGTGGATTTTCCTAGACTTGCCATGTCCTAGATAGCCATGGTGTTATGGGTTTATTTCCATTGATTGTTTTCTGGTTGGTTCTCATGATTCTTTAGTTGTGGATTGTGTTTTTAGTTCCTGGAAGCCTTGGTTGGACAAACACTTTGGAAGCTTGGCAGACAACCATGGGTTGAGATACTAGTCCTAGAATCCTTGGTTGGAAAAATGCTCTGGAAGCCCTAGGTGGGTTGATTTACTAGTCCTAGAAGCCCTGGTTGGACAAACGCTATGGAAACCATGTAATAGTTGGGGTTGAGTTACTAGTGTCAGAAGCCCTAGTTGGAACAAACACTCTGGAGCCTTGGAACAACTTGGATAGAGACCAACCCACGATGGTTGTGATGTCTGATCATGTGGTGGAATCACTAGTTAAGGGTTGAGGTTGTTTGGCCTCTAGAAGCCCTAGATTGATTTCAATTGACGTGTTTGATGAGATCGCACATTCATGATTGGAATATGGAACAAGGGTGATTGGATGAAGTGATACTTGGCTCAACCAATCTATGGTCAAGTGGAACATGTAAGTCCCATCTCCAGTTGGTTTTTACATTCGTAAATGAAGATCTTATTACTTTAATATTTGGTTTGAAAATGTACTAGTTATTATGTGGATTCTATTGCTATTGTATCCACTATATTTCTATTGTTATTATGTTGGTTATAAGAATATATTTTATCAGTGATGATGTATGGTTCTATCCACATTTTTACTTGTAAATGATTTCACAATTTACCTATGGTCAAATAGATTGTATTGCAGCTAATGATGTAAGGGAGCAATGCTTCTTAGTGATTCTCATATAAGTATGAGACCCATATGCTTAAATCTGATGTTTACACCTGTAGATTCAATGTTTGTGACATGTTTGAAAAAATTCTTATCATGGCTAGGAGGGGTCCATATGAGTTCTTGTTGATTTGATTTCTTTTGTATCATTATCCTATTTTTATTTATCATCCCTTAATTTTTCATGAAGTTCTGGGAAGTGACCTGGGCTCTAGGCCTTAAAAGGTGGCTTAAATGTCGGAGCCGCAGGCACATAACTGAGGTTTTGGGGCCTAAGCTGCAAAAATGTAGTGTTATGCCTAGGATATACCCTCCTATCTACAAGCATGTAGTATTTTTCCTGCAGATATGGCTCAAAGAGGCCAAAATGCCAGTGTGACCCAGGGGTAAGCGACCTGAAAGTTTAGGTTAGCTCTTGGTGGTGTCATTGATGATGTATAAGGTCTGTATGTTGTGTTTTTCGTCGGTTCCATGTCATTAAGGTCACATAGGAGGTTGAATCTCATTATAGTAGCCTCTCATCACATGTTTACCTCGGTTGATGTGGGAAGGGGGTGTTACATATTTTTATAGTTCTGCAATGTTAGTTAGATGTGAAATATAACCTCTACAAGGATGTTTAGTTGGCATATATGTTTCTCACGAAAAATATTCATTAAGGTGTCATTAAGGTCAAGGATTCAAAGCTCTTAGTGTTGCTAGTTTATGGTTCGTTGAGGAAGATTCAGGGCAAGGTGAGGCAATACACAGAAACTTATGAGCGGGTGGCCTGGATGATGGCCCTCAATAGTTTGGGGGATGAAGGATTCATGTGAGGGGAATTTTTCTAGTGGGTTGTCGCAATAGGCCTTGGAGGATATAATCAAGGGTTCAATTTCCCAATTGAAGAGGCAGTTAGGAAACATTCTGGCTAGATGGTGATTTGCAGCTCAAGAAGTAGCTTAGGATTTCAATAATAGAGAAGACGATGTAGGCTTGTCGGTCCTTCTTGGACAGACTCAGAATATTTGAAAAATGGGACCCACTCTAACATGTATATAAGTACACTCCTAAAGACCTAGAAACATGTCTCTTGGATCTGTTTCATGACAATCCATTATTTGTAAACAATCGATCGCTAAATTCAAAGACATTGGAGATAAGTTCAAGGAGATCCGAGAAAGAAGGGGAATTATTAATATGGAATTAAATAGAGTAGTGTAATGAGGATACAATTCCGCTCGGGAAGTCATAGAAATTCGAGAAATATTAAATATAGAGTAGTCTAACGAGGACGCAATTTTTCTCGGAAAGTAATGGAAATTTGAGCAAGATTTTGACAAAATATGGTTGAATTTTTTGGAAGTCCGAGTTATAGCTGTGAAAATTTATAAACACAAATCCTACTGCAGTGCCTTGATTTATTTTTCCTACTTCAATTAAATTACAAGCTAATTTTATGAATTATTCAGTTAAGCAGCAAAGTAAACAAAATTGTAGCCTACACATTTACAGATCATTTACTGAACATAACGCACACATGACAAAGTGACACACAATTTTTTAGGACAAATGTCCCCAAAAAAACCCAATGCGGGAAAACTGGTGCAACTAGCTATAAAGGGTTTAATTATTATGTAGAATCTAAATACAACAATATTTGGGCACAAAAATGGTTCGCCACACAGAGAAATTACACAGCAGTAGTACCTCTTTCACTCAGAGACAGAAAATATGGCCGATTCACACCCTCAAATGAGATTTACAGAACTTGAGCACTTTCTGGCCCTCTGGAAACCCCAGTGTTCTCCCTCATCCCTCTGCGTTAGCCTCTGCATTGCGCTGTATGGGCCTACGTCAGCCTCTCAGGGCTTATGCTACCCCTACGCTACCCTGATTGGGCTTGTGTCACCCCTGAAGGGTTGTTGATGTCTTTGCGCTACCTTATACGTGACTCTGGCTAAACTGTGTATCCTTGGTTGGCCTCTACGCTGTCTGCTACACTGACTCTCTACTACTGTTGTATTCTTGGCTTCAGATCAGATCACCCCTTTCCAATCTCTGCCCCTCACTGCACTTCAAACTCGCTTCGAAATTCTTAGCAAAACATGCCCTAGAATTTCAACTTAGCTTGAGTGCTTTGCTAATGTGTGCATACTCCAACTGACCCCAAGCCATTCTGTTATAATTTTCTTGTTGGAAAACCAACGACTGTGATCTAATCTCTAATCAACGGCTAAGATTATAATTTCCTTGATCCACGTCACTTAGAACATTCTCATCACTTGTTTAATTTAATTCACTTTAATCTTTTAATTTTCCTAAGTTAGACTTAAGGTCTTTAATTAAAATATTAATTATTTGAATAACTATCAAACTAGATGGAATTTATCCAAACGCTTTCTAGGTCTTGGACATCTCATGTACTCCAACTCCTCCACAAAATTTCGAAGCTATAGCACATCCGATGCTACCCCAAAATCTCAACACTCCCTCTTAGCGAGGAGTGTGCTCTAGCAATACTTCCACACTGAAGCATTGCCATGATCTCTAGCATCGGTCCCCATTCTGATGCTTGGCCTACTTCCCTCCATCACTACGATGTTTTTGCTCTCTGAACTACTGCCCATGACTCTGCCACATCTGTATCGTAACTCCCTCTCAAATTGCTGCATCATGTTGCCCATAGAACTACCACTGCTAACTACTACACTGCAACTCAATTGCTGAGAAGTAAACAATTGAAGGACACCTGCCTAATCACTGACAGACAAGTCACTTGGGTCTGTATCTCATCACTGAAGCTTCCTTGGTTGCTACGCTGTGATTCCTCCTGAAGCCACTGCGCTGCTACAACTTTGCACCGCATAAGCACTACTTCCTCTCCACTGCTGAAGTCCATCATCCCCTCTGTGCTTCTTCTTCTACGTTGATGTTTCCTTTGCACTGCGTTTCTCCCATCTACAAAATCCCAGATTTTCCTTCTGCTTCACCGTGATCTTCTGCACCCATTGCTCCACTTGTCCCGCTACCATCTTAAGACTCTCGTAGCTTGTATGTGATCGAAGAGTTTAGGCTCCACAAGGATCCTTCCTTCCCATCTGTAGCTGCTCTATAGATCAATAACGCGCCACCTCTTCCTTCGAGGTTCATGAGCACTCATGGATACATCATCATCAAATCCATCATCTTCTTTAGCTGCCATAACCTTGGAATCAACTTCCTTGTCCTTCTTCCTTAGAGGACAAGTGGTGGCGAAGTGTCCAAGTTCACCACACCTGAAGCATTAGATCTTGGATAGAGCCCTCTTCTTCTTCCCTTGCTGCTTCTTAGATGCAAGGGCTGCATCTTCCTCTTCCTCCTTCACTTTGCTAGATCCGGTGTTGTTTTGTATCTTGGTCATCTGACGGATTTCCTCTTGTCGAAGGATAGACCACATGTCATCCCAGCTTGGAAGGTCCTGTCTTCCTAAGATGCTTTGGACAAACCTTTCCCATTCATCTGAGACCGAATTTAGATAATTCCTCACCATGACATCATCCTCCACTTTAACCCTCATGGCAATCAGCTAATCCTAGATCGTCTGCAACCTAAAGAGGAAAGGGTCTATTTCCTCCCCCTTATTCATCACAAATGACCTCATCTAGTTCTCCAGAAGCATCTTCTTCTGGATGGATTTTCCTTAATACATTACGGTCAAATCTGTCCACATAGCATTAGCCGTCTTCTTCTCGACAATGTGTGGGACCACATGATCTTTGACACCGTCCATTTTAAAGCACTTAACATGTGCCTCCACTTCATTATGCTTCGCGAGAAGAGAAATGTCAGTTGGTGTAGCCAAGATGTTCTCTGCATGTTCCCGAAGTGTGTATGCCTCCAGGACCATCAAGATTCTGGCTTTCTAGATAACAAAGTTGGACAAGTCGTCCAACCTATCCTGATCACGCAGTCTGTACAATGCCATCTAGCTCAAAACAATCTGTCAAAAAATATGCTCCTCTCCTTGCTTTTATTGCTACTCTCAACAGATGCCCAGATCTAGGGTCCTTGGAAAAAAAGGGCATCCTCTATAGCAATTTCTCCCTCTGACAACTGATTTCCCTCCTCGGAAATATGCCAAATACCTTGAATTTGCCCTCTTCAATCACCCTCCTGTTTGATACTTAGATTTCTTTGGCAAAAATCTGCTGAGAAACTATTCTCCTCCCGCACTTTTTCAACTTAAGGAATTGTTCTGCATCGACAGAACCTGTGCCACACCAGCAACTTTTGAAGACCAAAGTGCACTTCAGCTTTAAGCGCGAGTCTTGCCAAACTGGACTACGCCACCCTCTAGGACGTGTTTGAGCCACTACATCACCTCAACGTTCCTCTGACCAACACTGTGTCCCTCTCAGTTGGGCCTGCATCCCTCTTGATGTTACACTGCCTTTTCTAGTCTATGCTGCTTCAACTGCCTTCCTGTAGCAAAACCTCTTCAGCCGCTTTGCTGGTGATTCATCTTGATCTACAATGCACTAATACCATGTGAAAATTTATAAACATAAATGCTACTGCACTGCCTTGATTTACTTTTCCTACTTGAATTAAATTACAAGTTAATTTTCTGAATTATTCAGTAAAATCAGCAAAGTAAACACAAATGCAGCCTACACATTTACAGATCGTTTACTAAACATCACACACACATGACAAAGTGACACACAAATTTTTCGGACAAATGTCCTCGGAAAAACCCAATGCAGGAAAACTGGTGCAACTAGATCTAGAGGGTTTTATTATCATGGAGAATCTGAATACAACAATATCTCAGCACCAAAATGGTTCGCCACACAGAGAAATTTCACAGCAATAGTACCTCTTCACTCGAAGAAAAAAAATATGGTTGATTCACACCCTCAAACGGGATTTATAGAACTCGAACCCTTTCTAGCTCGTCGGGTACCCCAGCGCTATCCCTCAACCCTATGCGCTCCCCTGGATGGGCCTGTGTCAACATCTCAGGGCTTACACTGCCCCCTGTGCTGCCCTAATTGGGCCTACATCAGCGCTGAAGGGTTGCTGCTACCTCTGTGCTGCATTCTGCGTGGCTCTGGATGAATTGCGTATCTATGGATGGCCTCTACGCTACCTAGTACATTGCCTCTCTGCCACTTTTGTATTCTTGGCCTTGGATCAGATCATCCCTTGCCAATCTATGCCCCTCACTTTACTGCAAACTCGCATTGAAATTATTAGCAAACCACGCCTTTCAATTTCGACTTAGCTTTTATGCTTTGCCAATGTGTGTATACTCCAACTAACCCCAAGCCCTTCTCTTATACTTTTCTCATTGGCAAACCAATGGCCGCGATCTAATATCTAATCAACGGCTAATATTAGAAGTTGCTTGATCCACGTCACTTAGAACATTCTCATCACATGTTTAATTTAATTCACTTTAATCTTTTAATTTTCCTAAGTTAGACTTAGGGTCCTTAATTAAAAAGATTAATTATTTGAATAACTATCAAACCCAATGGAATTTCTCCAAACACTTTCTAGGCCTTGGAGATCTCATGTACTCCAGCTCCTACACAAAATTTCGGACCTAGAGCACATCCGATGCTACCCCAAAATCTCAACAATAGCAGTTGGGTGCCATAGGTATTATCGATTCTTGATGATGTTGAATCTATTTCCACGATTAAAAAAACCATTCAAACACTACATAAGTCGTATTTTAGCCTCTAGGGAAAAAATTTCTATCCAGGAAAAATTGTAGGCTCTGCAGACAACGCCATTACAAACATGGATAGATTGCAACTAAAAACATCACGTTAAAACCCTTCGAATTACCGAAATCTTAGTCGAAAAGATTAAGATATTTAAACGCCGCTATACTTAAATAAACTTTAATAAATTTTCTCTTTTTTTTTTACGAGAAAGATAATTTTTGGAAAATTGGTAATATTAATTACTCTTGTATGCATGCAATGCATGAAGGGATGAGTTAAGTAGAGTCAAATATTAGAATTCGAGTGTGATTTTGCATGAACAAGTTAGCCGGAGTTGAGTTAAGTATTGTTAGAGTCGACATGATTCCATATTTAGTAAGTTAGGGTTTTATATACTCATGGTCAGATCTTTGTATTGTGTGAAAGTCAAGAGGCAAGAAGAAAAAATAACTACAACTAGATAGATGTAATGTGAGAAGTTTTATGAATAGAAGTGTATTTTTCTGTGAGAATTTGTGTTTCCTTCTCTTTGCCTTTCCATCACATTAGTATCAGAGCGAGGTTCGAAGAGTTGCGCTTCAAGATTCAAGGGAGAGAAAAGGTAAGCAACTACAGTCTGCGTGAAAATAAAATAGTGACGTAGTAACACACCCAATAAGCTATTGTGATCATGTTATAATGCAAGGGAGGTGTTCCTACACGTGCGTTACATGCTGTAAACTTTTCAATTTTTTCACTCACATCACCATTCCTTCCCATGGGATGCATTAGTAATAACGTGAGTCCTCCATATCGTAAGACACGTTAGGCACAGATGGAGTGAAAACTCCCTAGGACCGCCTACTCCTTGAGCCTAATCAATACATGATACAACATGCCTTCGGAGACTTGAACCTAAGTGAGTGGGGTGGTAAGCCACAATCCCAACCACTTGAGCTAGAACCATTGGCAAGGCAAGGTTTGAAATTTTTTATTTTGAAAAGGTAGGTTTATGAGATTTTTAAAAGCAAGGAGTATAAGGGATTTTACTAAATGTTGGAGATATTCGAAAGGTTTCTTTTTTTAAAGTTTAAGAGGCTCGTTGCATATCGATTTTGTGAAGTATGGAGAGATTGTTTTAGTTGTGGATTAAAAAACACAGTGTTTTAATATATATATATATATATATATATATATATATATATATATATATATTAATAAGTTTATGAAGTGTTTGAAAGATAATAAAATGGTTTATTAAAAGGCTCGGTTCTAAAAGTTTATAAAGAGTTTGGAAAGGGGTTTTTTTTTATGGTTGTTCAAACAAAAATAGTGATATCTTTTTTTGTTTTTTTTAAGGGAGAATTTAAAAATAAAAGGGATTTATTTGAATGATTTTAGGGTTTTGAAAAGGCACGTTTGTTTGTAAAAAAATATTGTTTTTTAAAGCATGAAAGTTTGTTAGGTTCAGAAAAATCTCTTTGTATGGCAAGGATACATGAATCCGATGAAGATTGTGTCTTGCAGAGGCGTGGCATGCAGCAACAAGTTCTGTCACAATCTATTGAAGAATCAATAGACAAATCAACCACAATCTGAGAGTAGATGAGCAAGACTTTGGGAGGACAATAGAACTTGAATAATCTTACTCAAAGGTGGATGATGGTCGTGAAGATTGTAAAAGTGAAACCCATTATGCATACTACATGCATATGGATGAAGAAGACACAAAAATGATTGTGGAGAGAGAAGTTGAAGCCTTTGTGTATGAAGCATAGAAAGAGCATATAAATGCTCAGGAAATACATTGCGACGTGGATGGTGAAGATGATGATGAAGCCCACTCTAGCAAGACACATGTGGATGATGACTACAAAGTGGGATGTGAATTAGTGAATTCAAAAAATCAAAGGTGGATGATGGTCGTGAAGATTGTAAAAGTGAAACCCATTATGCATACTGCATGCATATGGATGAAGAAGACACAAAAATGTTTGTGGAGAGAGAAGTTGAAGCCTTTGTGTATGAAGCATAACAAGAGCATATAAATGCTCATGAAATACATTGCAACGTGGATGGTGAAGATGATGATGAAGCCCACTCTAGCAAGACACATGTGGATGATGACTACAAAGTGGGATGTGAATTAGTGAATTCAAAAACAACTGATGAATTTGGTGAAGCTGAAATTGTTAATGAACACATGCATGCTTAGACATCCCACTATAGAGTGGATGAACATTAAGTTACTTGTGGTATATTTTTGAAAGAGAGATTGATTATGGAAATTTGTAAAGTGCCATGCTTAATGAAGACTTGAAGGTTGAAGTTGCTACTATATAATCTAGTTATGAAGCAATTGGAACTATTCATGGAGTAGTGTGTGATCTAGCAACAAACGATGATCAAGAAGAGGATAAAGTGATTCAAGAGTTTTTTATGATAATATCCACTGACGACATAATAGTGGATCATAGCCTCCATGTAGTGGAAGAGAAGGTAGAGAAGGAAGAGGAAGAGGATAAATATCTCACTGTAGAGCATAATGAAGATGTTTTTAACATTCTTTTTGAATATGTATATGTTCAAAATAGCATGGGAGATGAAGTTGAATTTTTTTTTTATTAATAAGCTTGATGCATATTTGAAGCTCATTGAAGAATGGATCGAGAAGCCAATTGAAAAAATTGATGATAAACTTAAAGAAAAAACTATAATAAAAAAATTAAATGAAATTGTGAACAAGAAAAAGAAAAATTATTATGATTTTACATGTAAAATTAATGATGATCTTGAGTGTGAAGATTATAGGAAAAAAGTAGTAGTACTTGATGATGAATGTGACGAGAAAGACATGGAAATTTGTGGAGAAGAAGAAGAATATGTTGAAGAAGTATTTCAATTTTGGAGTTTTGAATAAATTAAATTTTACTATGAGCTAATGTTATGGAAGCAATTGAGTGATCAAGTGTATGATAATGATAAACTAATTTTTGGTTATAATCTTGATAATAGTCAGTGTAAATGGAAGCAATCCATAAGTAAGAAGATTATTGAAGAAGAAAGTGGTGAAAATAAGATCAAGAAGCCACATGTAATTTTTAAAATGTTAACAATAAAATTCAAGAAGAAATTACAGTAACAGAAGGTGAAAAATCATGGAGCTTTCAACAAGAAGCGAAGCTTAAAATAAAGGTGACACTAAAAAAAATTTGTGGATATAGAATTTGGAAGAAACGAAAAAGAAAATTCAACATTGTAAAAGTTTTGAGTCGATTTTTTATTATAAACCTAGCTGAGTCTTAGACCAGTAGACACATTTAAGTCATGATGAGTCATGATTAATTTAAGGTTGATTTATATGATCGTAATTAATGGAGTGTCATAAATAATAATTACTCCCATATGCATGCAATTCATGAAGAGATGAGTTAAGTGGAGACCAGTTTTAGAAGTCGAGTGTGAGTTTGCATGAAGAAGTTAGCCGAAGTTCAGTCAAGTATAGTTAGAGTTTGCATGATTCCATATTTAGTAAGTTAGGGTTTTATATACCTATGGTTGGGTCTTTGCAATGTGTGAAAGCCAAGAGGAAATAAGAAAGAGGAGCCGCAAATCGGTAGATGTAACGTGAGAATTTTTATGAATAGAAGTGTATTATTGTGTGTGAAATTTTTTTTCCTCCTCTATTCCATTCCATCATTTCCACCATCAAAAAATCCATTCAAACACTCTAGCAGTTAGAAATTTTGAAAATTTTCTTGCCAAATTCCAACAAAAAATTTACCATCAGGATGAAATTATAGCTTCCGTAGAAAAAACCATTAAATATCATCACAAGGATATGTGAAATATAGATAGAAATCACAAACATCATGTTAACATCCTTCGAATTAAGGCACTCAAAGGTGGATTGGAAGTGGCTAATTGCAAAGATAAAAAAAATAATTAAAGGTATGGAGTTTCAAAAGGATTTCTAGGGTGGGTAGACTTGTGCTCATAAAATATATTTCAGAAGCCATACCATTCTGGATGTCATTGTTTAGATTCCAAAAGGGATCCTGTATTCTATTCGCAAGTGTTGCTGCAGATTTATATGACTGGGAACAAAGGATGGTAGGGTTTCCCCTTAGGTAAAATGGGAAAAAATTACTCTACCAATAAAATATGGAGAGAGGGCCTAAAAACTTGTTTTCCTTCTCAAAGGAATTGGCAACCACGGTAGGATGATACTAATATCCTCAGCTAGCTTATGGAAAAAAGTGGTTTGTAGAAATTACATTTTACCCCACTTGAATTGAATATTGAATTATGATCCCAAATAAGCATAAGAAATTTTTTTTTGTGGTTTGGAACAATGTAATTGATTCTTTTTGCGATTGAGAAGGGGCTAGCATGGAAGGTTGGATCTGGTGAAAAATTCAGAAATGGTCAAGACCCATGGGTGGGATGAGGAGAGAATTATATTCTTCCACAAGAAATGGTAGATTTCCTCAATGCAAACAAAAGGAGTACATTCGGAAATACATGGCTAACCTAGACAATACATCAATTTGGGCACATGCATGGTTGGATGCTAATCATTTGAAATTTCTAAATGCTTGGTCAGTTCAGTGAAAATATTATACATAATCCCTCGACATTTCTCATGTAAGATAGAGGGATAGGTCTTGAAACTTGTATTGAGTTCACTCCCCTCAAGGGGAATGCACACCAAAGATAGGTTATTTGTATATCACGGTTGACAAACAGGCTGGAGTTTTAACATGGCGGTGGAATAAGTTATGGAGGATAAGTTGTCCAACAAAATACAAACTTTTCCAATGGTGCAGACTAGAAAAACATTTCCACATTGGTGAAAATTTAAAAAGGAGAAGCTTCACTGGGCTGACTCAGTTTTCACTCTGTAAAAATGCCAAGCCGATAGTGGACCACCTATTTTTGGAAGAGGAACTCCACTGCAAATTAATTTTCCAAAGCGTACGTGGAACAAATAGTGGGCGCATGGAAGATCATGGAACAAAATGATGACACATTTTATGAGTGCTACCACAAGCCTTTTATAGAAGGCTTGAATGTGGACCATGCTCAGGATTGAGGACCACATATCTCTTTACTTTTCTATTGATGGAATCATAGCTTATCTAAGACTTTTCTCCTAGCTGACAAGAGGCTTTTTTATTCTGATTATGTTTTTATGTATATTGGTGAACTTAACTTATAGTGACATAGATAAGGCTTTATAGGCATGTTTTTTTGTTTTACGTTTTTTTGGATGGCTATATGACTTAATAAAAATTACAGTTTTTCCTTGAGAAAAAATATACAAAATACTTTATATATATATATATATATGTATGTATGTATGTATGCATACATACATATATATATATATATATATATATATATATGACCATTAAATTTTATCCTTTAAAAGGAACTAAAACTCAATCATTCAATTCGAACCCATAATATTCTTCGATAGAGTGTGTCTCGATGGCTTGGGTGCACTTATTTAGGCCTCTTCATCCTTTCATGGGATCCCTATGTAAAATTTTCTAATCTTTGAATGAAAATTTAGAAATTTCACCTTCCACTCTTTTTTTGTGTAATAGCTATACCATGATTTCTATTAATATACCAAAAAGAAGAGTGATTTACATATGATATTTCTTGAAATCCATGATTTACCCTAGTTTACATAATGAGGCCATGTTGATATAGATGGAAACCGATATTTTACTAACTAGAATCATGCCTAAATTTTAAAACTAAATAATAACATTGATGCCTGACATTTTCCAAAATTGGCCAAAGTAGACAAGACTACTAATCCACCTTTAACACAGAGGTTGACACTCTAGTAGTTGATAGATAGAAATAGGACGTAACAGTAACAACAAAGTTGACGTAACAATGACATAGTAAAACAACCATAGTTATATAGGAACTGGCTAGAATTCCAGATAGATAGTGACCAAACCAAAACCAAAAAATATGGGTAAATTTAATCATCTAGTATAATCAATGAAGGATTCAGGGAAGGCAGTGCATGAACCATGTTGAGTGTTGCTACATTGATGACCACTTCTTCATTTTGGGGTTCCTCCGAATCAGTACTTGAATATGAAATGATGTAGCATTCAATTTTATTGAGCATTACTATGATGTCATTCATATTATAGTGGATGTCTCGGAGAATCCTATTTATATATTCATGTCTAAGAATCAACTTTTAATTGAATACTTGCTTTTCATGCATTACCATGTGTAGGAGGTTCACCATATGCTTGTGAGTTGAAATTTAGTGAAGGAAATAGAGTCGTCTCTTCCTCTAATTACTTGGATTAGGAACCCAATTTTTATTTCCACTGCATATAAATTCTAAATCCGAATGATACTGACAATCCTCAAATTCTTGTGCCTTAAGAGTGTGAATTTCCTTTCGAACTTCGAAAGGAACCAAGTCAAATAAAATTGATGTTGACTCCCAACCAAAGAGGCGATGCTACCTAGAAGCATATGCCCCTGGCGTGCCATAACCAAGTCAAATAAAATTGATGTTGAAACCCAACTAAAGAGACGATGCTACCTAGAAGCATATGCCCCTAGCGTGCCACCTTGTCGATTGATAATTCGTTGACATGGAGCCATATATAAGCCAAACCTGCAAATTGAAGTAACACAGACAGACTTGGACAAGAAACAGACCTTACTGAATTCCTCTATAGACCGAACACTAGTGAGTTTGACTCGAAGAACCCCATTATGAGTGAAACTAAGATTGATATCATCTATGTACCTGCTCTGAATTATTCCCAAGACGCAATAGGAGACACAATGAAAAAAGACCAGAGGAACTGAAAGGAGAAATTTGTTTGGCAACCAAATTTTCATTTGAATGATATAGGTCGAAAAGTATTTAAAACCAAACCAAAAAGGTGCCACTATACCCGACTCCTGCAAACAACACAAGACAGTTGAAGGAAATACCAGATGGCTTGACATTTTGAAGGTTTTCAGAGGGTAAAATGACCACCAACTTGAAAGATGGACCAGAGGAGGAGGTATGTAAGAAATAGACAAATTACATTTGTGAACAACACTGATACCTTGCAGATTATGGGAGCAATAACCACTAAATATATGAGATTGTAGACACCGATAATAAGAAAAACCACTACCTTCAAATGTGCCTAGATGTTCACTTAGAGACAATAAGTACCAAAACCAAAATAAATAATGATACATTCCATAGATGACCATCACATACACAGAAATATCTTGTAGCTGAAAGCACCCTCGGGAATAGAGATATAGTAAGGAGCAAACACAAATGTAGGCAGAGAAAAATTCAAGGATGATCATCAAAAACCCAAAACGCGATTGAAACTTAGTTCACCACCTTGAGTCCTTAGGGTGAATCCTCCACCTCATGATTAAAAATAGCCAAAAGGTTAAAATAACTAACTGGTGCTCAATTAAAAGGAGCATGAATTCATGGTGAGGTTCAATTCTCTGAAAAAACCAATGATTTCCAAGATCCTCCATCCCAATGTAGGGAATGATGGAGTCATTAATACTCCGTACTCGTCTATCAGAGGGGATCCTAGTATTAACCAATCACCCTTTGTCTCTCTACGTCACCATGTTTGCAACCTTAGTCCGATGGAATGTGAGATAAAGTGAAGAAACATATACAACATTCCCCTGGGTTGTGACATGAATATGGCCATGATGCAAGAGCATCATGGTTCCAAAAATTTGTACATTTATTAGACACTAGAATCTAGGGGGTCTTGGTGTTTTTAAAAAGAGTTGGTTTTCCTAAGTATTTAATTAATATAATTTTCAATATTTTGGGTGATTTAGGTGAGACATTTAGAATAAGATTTAATTAAATATTGAGAGGCATATTTGTAAATGTTCTTGAATGTAGGAGAACATGAGTGATTGATGAGTGATTAGTGTGGATTGAGATATTGTAAATCTTAGATTAGAAAGTAGTTCATGATTTATGGAGGATCCTTAGGATTTAGTTGAAAGTTGAGATCCTCAAGGGATAAAGAAGAGATTTTAGGAACTAATTGAGGACTTGGAGGATTTTTAGGATTTTGTTGAGTAACCGATGGATCTGAAAAAAAAAATGGTTACAAAGCCTTTTGTATATAATTGTAAAGCCTTAAAGGAAAAAATAGTGAAAAAAAATGAATATTCTTAGATAGAAGATTTGATTTTGTAAGCCTACGGGCATATACGGAGAGAGAGGAAGAGAAAGGGCCATGTAAAGACAGTTCAGGCCAAAGTTAGATTGTAAAACAAATTTTTATTTGTATCTGTACATTTTTTTAAAGAATGAGGAAATTGAATTCATTGTGAATGTATGTGTTATTCCTTTTACGTGCTAACTGATCCGTAATTGTGAATTTATGGTTTCTGTGTAATAAACCATTATGAATGAATTCAAATTGAATGTTTAAAGTCTTGTGAGTGATAAAGGACTTATGGCTGGGTAGAATCCGTGTGATTCCAGTCTGGATCTAATAAATGTGTGTACAGGTCAAGTAAGGAACAAATTACGAAATCTGGAAGAAAAGGAATAATATAGAGAGTATTTGTATTCAAGTTCGAGACGGTGTAATGAATACCAAACAAATATAAGCTCAAGTGCGATAGGCTTGAAGTAGTCTGAACGAGCAAAGGAGAAGCAATGCAGAGAAGATTGTGTTGCAGAGTAATGACAGTATAAACAAAAAAAATTGACCAAAGACCGAAGAACGGAGAAGAATTCAAAAAGATATTAATGCCTTTAAGGATAGAGGAAAAGTGTAGGAGGAATTCACATTGAAGAAACCCGAATAAGCTAAGGAGGAGTTGCGGAAGAAGACAGATCAACAAAGCGGCATAAAGAAGAGAAAGGAAAGAAGGCAAAGAACATTTAGAAATTCTAGAGAGGTGAATGGACGAACAATATTAAATCATAGAAACGAAGATTTAAGAATCAACGACGGAGATCAAGTGGGGGCATAAATGAAGGCAAGCAATTAAATGAGAAAGATTACACAACAAGGCAAAGTTGGAGAGTTGTGGGCGAGGACGCGTGTCAGTGCGGCACAACATCGCACATCAGTGATTTTAGAAGTTATGTTGAGGACTTTGCAAAGTAAATAAAATAAGTTGCAATGCGATGAGGGATGCCACGCATCGACAATACATAACTTCGCAATTCGCAGGAAATAACGTTTAGTGTTAAGAGTTCGCAAGAGAAAAGGTTTTGATTGCAACGCGAAGTGGAAAGGATCGGGAGATGCAATGTGGCGGGAGAGGACACGTGTCAGCACTGCACAATAGTGCACTTCACAAAATTTTATGGTTTAGCGTTAAACTTGCAGGCAAGCGACTTGCGATGCACAGTGATTGGTTCAAGGTATTTTGGACCCTACAATAAGCAATTCCGTGTATGTATGTAATGAGGTTTGGTTTTATGTGATATTTTATAGAGTAAAGCATTGTTGATCGCATGGGCATGTACGATGTATTTGACTCCGAGGTTATAACCCGCTGCATGTGTAAAGGAGTAGGTGGGCCAAAACCCACAGGTCCTAGGCATTGGAATTATGTTGAAGCCGTGTATGATATAAGGTTAAGGTGAAGGGGTTTCAAGGATAAAGGTAAAATTTATTATGTTGAGTTTTCAATCCGTTTTAAAAAAACTTCCACATGTGTTTGATTCAAAATCGATAAAGAGGTCAAGTTAAAGGGAGAACGTGTGTGGTTAATTCTGCCAACCTTGCATGTGTTGATGTTTTGGTTAATTGCGACCTTATGGTTGCATCAATTTGGTATCAGAGCAGAGTAAAAGCTCTTTTGGAGAAAAATCAGAACAAGAAGATTTTTTATTATGATGATAGAGTTAAACTGTGCATAATACATTGTTAGCAGAACATAGTGAGATTCAGCATGATTGTGAATCAGAGGAGAAGAAATCATATTATAAATCTGAAAAGGTGGAGACAAATTCAAGGGACAAATCAGACAGTGAAAGCTGATAAAGGGATGGTTGTTTTCTTGAGGAGAATGGAGATCCATTTGAATGTGAAGAGTGGAAGCAAACTGCTTGTGAAATCATGCAAGTATTGTTTTATTTAACTCTGGTTTGAGTTTTGCAGGTTGCAGACAAAGGAGAAATATCTTAGCAAAAACAACAAGAGGAAAGTTGTAAATAAAAGAAGAACCAATTGTGCTCTTGAAGGTAGAGTAAAGTGGATACTCTAAAGAATGTGGCAAAGAACCTGAATGTTCTAGTTGAAGGTTGGACAGAGAGGACAAGAGTGTTATCAGAAGAAAGTAGAATTGCATAAGCCAAGGAGCAAAGGAGTTGATAAAATAGAGGTTCCAGAGATAGAGAACCAGTGTTACCAAAAGACCAAGAAGAGAAGGCTTGGTGAGGTACTTGCAACAGGAATGGAGACTTGCTGAGAAGGAGAGGCTTAGTGCAGTTCACAAGTGAACAGATGCAGTTCAAAAGAGACAGAAGAATGACTACTAATAGTCATAGCAGGGGTTTAGACAGAAGCCACAACAAAAGGAGAGTGGAGAAATATGACAAGGTGAATAGCATAAAGAAGACAAGTCAAGAAGATATTGATAGAGAGAAAGCTGAGATAAATTTCCAAATTGCATTGTTGATGGATATGTTGCAAAGAAATAAGGTAGATCAGAGGTATGGTTTGACTATGAGAAAAAAGGTGAAGTGGCATATGCTACAAGAGAAAAGAAAGCAGCAGATGAATATGTAGCGAATAGAGGAGCTGAGGAAGCTTGAGCAGATAATGAATGTTCAAATGAGGGTAGAGAAGCTTGAAGAGGTTGAGATACAACAAAACAAAGTTGTTGGAGATGAACAAGTTTCTTTTGAAATTGAAGAAGGAACAATGATGTCTGAAACATCATTTGAGGCTATTGAGCCCTATGATTTTGAAATTAACAATTTTTGTATGGTAGCAGGTGTAATACATGATGATGGAAAATATTTGGGAATTGTCAAAGAGGAGAAAGCTTATACACAGTTGAGAGGAGGTAGTTTTTTTCAACATACAGATAGAGTTATAAGCAAAGGAAGTTTGGCTTATATTGGTGGCCAAAAACAAGCAAAAGAAATTTACTTTTGTAAACCCGAGCACATTATTTTCTTTGATGAAGAAAGTGAAGATGTGAAGGAAGGACAAGATGAATATCTTGTAAGAATTTTGACTGTCATGGGTAGGAAAAAAGAAGAATAGTTGTTGGAGACTATTATGAGAAAGGCCAGAGATGACTTTATAGTTTTTAAGTGTAAGGAAGAGATTAGAGTACTAGAAGAGTTGTTGGGAGAGCCTAAAAGTGAAGAGGAAATTACAACCAAAGGAGAAGAGATGCTTATAACATCTAAGGAGACTGAGGCGAGTTTAAATTTCCAAGTATATGACGTATTTGTAGATGATGAAGAAGATACAAATGAGGTTGTAATAAAGGAGATGGAGGACATATTATCTTTTAAAGGTAAGAATGAAGTTCAAAGGCAGTATGAGAATGAACAAATTTTTGTCTTCAAATACAATAACGATGAAGGAGAATGGAATTATAATCAACAACTGGAAGAAAATTTTATCGCATTCAGGGAGTCGAAAAATAGTTTACTGTGTGAGTAAATTTGCAGTATTAAACATAGGTTTTTTGGAGATGAGATAGAAGTTCAGAAGCAACAAGAGGGTAACGATGTAAGGGCGGTAGTGAGAATCCAACAACTTCAAAGAGAAGATAACAAACAACAGTTTGAGGATGAGTGGACAGAGTGCAACAACAATTGGTAGAGAGAGTACCACTCAGAAAATAAACTAGACATAAAGATTGAAAGAATAAGAAGGTTGATGATGAAGGTGTATCAAAAGAAGACAACAACAAGGAAGCAAAGCAACAGTAGTAAGAGAAAGACAACAGTAGACTGTGAAAGCATAGCTAGTGGGGCAATGCAACATAAAGTATGGAGACCTAGAGAACAACAACAAACAACAACAACAACAACCAAAGACAGATTACAGAACAAAGTATGGGATCCAGGAGGACAAAGATTGGAAGCACATGATCTAGAGATCATGATTATTTTCTACCTTGGGAGTCTGATGCAAGAGTATCATGGTTCTAAAAATTTGTACATTTAGTAGAATCTAGGGGGTCTTGTGTTTTTCAAAAGAGTTAGTTTTCCTAAGTATTTAATTAATATAATTTTCAATATTTTGGGTGATTTAGGTGAGACATTTAGAATAAGATTTAATTAAATATTGAGAGGCATATTTGTAAATTTTCTTGAATGAATGAGAACATGAGTGATTGATGAGTGATTAGTGTGGATTGAGATATTGTAAATCTTAGATTAGAAAGTAGTTCATGATTTATGGAGGATCCTTAGGATTTAGTTGAAAGTTGAGATCCTCAAGGGATAAAGAAGAGATTTTAGGAACTAATTGAGGATTTAGAGGATTTTTAGGATTTTGTTGAGTAACCTATGGATCTGAACCAAAATTGGTTACAGAGCCTTTTCTTGAGATTCAACAAGATGATGAAGCTTAGTGAAAATCAGTCACCTTCACTAAGTGGGCCCGCAGGCTATTTTTAGGTGTAAGTCTATTTTTAGACTATGTCTCATTTTGTATGGTGACTTATTTCGTAAGCTTATAGATGCTATTTGTGATGGTTGGTCAAGCTTGTTTTCTATTGAAATTGGCTTAGAATATTGACTAAATTCATTTATAGATCACATCTAAAAGATGTGGTTTATTATTATTAGCCCTTAATAATAACTTAATTCTAAATATCAACTTATTCTTCGAGTACTATTTCGTGATAATGACGAAAATTATAAATAAGGAAATTATACAATTTATGGGTTTGGTGGTGGTTCAAAAATGATGAATCGCTAGAATCAATGGTGCGTTACGACAGAGTTGGGAGTAGTTGTGAGTTGGTTATTCGCTGAATCACTTAGTCGAGTTAAACTAGTTGAGCTAGTTGTATCTATCTAACTGAAGATAATAATAACCATATGTAAGTAACGAATTAGTTAATTAATTCATTAACTATTAATCACCAATAATCAATAAAAACAACAAGAATTACACGTATGTCGCTCCAAAGGAGACCTAGGAGAGATAGGTGAAAAGGGGTTAGATGACTATCTCATAGACTAGTGATGATTACACACACACTTGAGTTGCCAATGAGGATTAGCTAAGGTGTTTAGGTTCAATTCATTCATGCCTTTCAACAAGGATTAAGTAGCGAGCGTGCTATCGTGTGCAAGAAATCGCTGGCATGGATTTGCGATTTATTCATGTTAGTGTGTGACAATTGATTGTACCGAGAGCGCATGTACTAAGCCTCAGTATTAGATTGTTTATGCATGATCTCCAAGGATACATGAAATATATGAGCAGTTGGGGTTTTTAGCTCGTGCTTCCTGCTAAACAACCGTGTTAAGGTGTGATTGTTTTTATTTGTCACACATAAGCTAGTAACGAGTAAATTTCCGCAAAATATTAATAGTGGAAAGATTCTGTATTTAGAAAAAAGATAAATATTGTTAGATCAGGAGAATCTAGATATATACATGCATCTTGTATATAATTTCTACATGGTATCATAGCAGTGTTAATTCTTGAAGATTGCAATTGTGAAGAATTGATGAGTTTGTGCTGGTGGACAATTCAAATTTGCTACAGAAATTTGTTGGTGCGACAGTTGAGTATACATTGAAATGTCTTTCAATGGGTTGCGATTGGAGTATTCCCTTAAGGGTAGCTCGAATTACATAGCCTGGAAGGATAGGATGGAGGCGGTGCTGGAAGATAATGGACCGAAGGAGTTCATCGATAATGATGTTCCTAAGCTAGGATCTAGCGATGACACATTACTTGACGCATGGCAAAAGAAGGTAGAAAAGACAAGAATAATTCTGTTGGAAGGTGTGAAGGACCATATTGTGTCCAGCCTTCACGGGAAAGCCACTCCATTTGCAATGTGGAAGGCTTTGAAAAATTTGTTCCAAAGCAGTAGCGACCAGAGGAAGTTGGCGCTGGAAAATAAGCTCAGAAAAATAAAAATGGAGAAGGGCGACAATATTCCAAAATATCTCACGAAGTTTGTCCACTGTAGGGATGAACTAGGAAGTGTGGGGATTATTGTTGATGATGATGACTTTGTGAGATTGGCTCTCCTTGGGCTTCCGAAGAGTTGGCATAGCTATGAAGACTCTGTCAATGGATGGGAGAAAATGTCGGGTTGGGAGCGACTTTGGTCGGATCTTGTGCAGGAGGAGATAAGGTGAACTATCAGAAATGGCTCTTCATCAAAGAATGAAGGTGAAGAGAATTGTGCTTTGGCTGCCAAAGCAAGGAAGGGGAAGGGGAAGAAATCCCATCCAAAATCCGAAGCTAAAGGCAAGAAGCAAGATTTGTCCAAGGTGAAGTGTTTTCACTGTCAGGAACATGGGCATTTCACCACTAACTGCCCACAGAAGAAGAAGAATAAGAAGGCTACTGGAGCTGCAGCGGGTGAGGCCTTAGCCTCGCAATTTGAACTTGATTTTTCTTTGATCGCATGCTTGGTTTCAAGCTCAATGGGATCGGTGTGGTATCTTGATAGTGGTGCATCTTTCCATATGACGGGAGACAAGGAGTTGTTTAGTGAATTGGAGGAGAAGGACCTTAAAATGCATATAGAGATGGGCGACGATGGTCGATACAGTGTGACAGGAATTGGGACAATTACCTTTGACAGGGAGTCAGGTAATCCATTTCTGTTGAAATATGTTATGCATGTTCTAGGTCTAACAAAGAACTTGGTCTTGGTTGCAATGTTGGAAGATAGAGGTTATGTTGTTGTTTTCAATGAGGGAAAAGCTTTCCTGTGACATAAAACAATGGGTCAAACCAAGAGGATAGGGATTCGAGTTAAGAATATTTACAAGCTGGAGGTAGATGGTTGCGCTGCAATGATGGGCAAAGCAGAAGAAGTGGTGAGTCGGGATGAGGGTGAATTATGGCACAAGAGATTGGGCCATCTTCACCATGGCGCTTTGAAGATTTTATAGAAGATTTCTACTGTAATTCCAAAGGGTACTCTTGTGCAGTCAGATCAATGCAAGGGATGTACTATGGGTAAGTTTTTGAAGACCACCTTTCATGAGAAGGAGAATCGTGCTTCAGTGATCCTGGAGAGAATTCACACAGATGTGTGTGGACCTTTCTCGGTTGCTTCAACAACAAAACACAGGTATTATGTTATATTTTTTTATGACTATTCTCCTAGATGCTGGATCTTCTTCATGCAAAAGAAGAGAGAAACATTCTCAAAGTTATATGAGTTTAAAGCATTGGTGGAGAAGGAGTCGGGGAAGCAAGTGAAAGCTCTACGGAGCGATAATGGTGGTGAATACATCTCGGACGAATTCAAAGACTTCTGTAGCAAAGAAGGAATTCTAAGAGAACTCATACCGCCTCATAACCCATAGAAGAATGGGGTCGCGGAGAGGAAGAATAGAATGATCATGGGTGCTGCACGAGCTATGCTTGAGAGGGAGCTAGACTTGCATGCAGTGGAGGAACTGCCTGTTCCGAAAGATGAACCTCCAGATGTGGATCAGTCATAGGAGGAAGTTCATGGAGTGGAGGAGTCCACTCATGCAGAGCCAAACATCAGAACTAGCAGAAAGCTTACCACAGAAGCTGAGAGACTGAAGCTTGATGCGGCAGAGAATGTAGGAGTCCCTACATCACAGCACAGACAGAGACAGTCACCTGACCGATTTACTTGATACATGGCTCTCTTGAGCAAGTGTATTGTGACAGAGGCATCTTCTTTTGAAGAAGCAGTGCAGGAGCCCACATGGGTAGATGCCATGGTGGAGGAGTATGACTCCATTGTTAGAAACAATGCTTGGGAGATAATTCCAAGGCCGATGGGTAAATAAGTTGTAAGATTAAGATGGATCTACAAGGTAAAGCAAGCTGCTGATGGGAGCGTCAAGAAGTATAAGGCAAGATTTGTTGCCAGAGGCTTCTCACAGATTAAGGGGATTGATTATGAAGAAACCTTTGCACTTGTCACACGGTATTCTTCCATAAGGACCATCCTTGCTCTCTCAGTGCAGATGGGTTGGCACATTCATCAGATGGATGTGAAGACTGCATTCCTTAATGGGATCATTGAGGAAGAGGTGTACATTGAGCAGCCTAAAGGATTTGAGATATTCAGCAGTGAGTCGCATGTGTACAGGCTCAAAAGAGCACTGTATGGGCTGAAGCAAGCACCACGTGCTTGGTACACATGGATCGCAACCATTTCACTGGACTTGGCTTCACTAAGAGTGAGGCGGATGCAAACTTGTACCAAATTGTGGTGGAGGGTAAGCTTTTAGTCGTTGTTCTTTATGTTGATGATTTAATACTAACAGGTGATGAGCAGTTGATACACTCATGCAAGGCAGTTCTTGCAAAGGAGTTTGAGATGAAGGATTTGGGCCTACTTCATTATTTCCTTGGATTGGAAATATGGCAGCGGGAAGGTGAACTTTTTGTGTCTCAAGGCAAGTATGCTTGGGAGATACTTGAGAAGTTTCACATGCAAGGCTACAAGCCTATTGATACTCCCCTTCCAGGAAATTGGAGGAAAGAGGATGGTACATCAGCAGAGGTAGTGGATGCCACTGTTTATTGACAGTTGGTCAGTTCATTCATGTATTTAGTTAATACAAGACCGGACATATGCTATGTGGTGAACTAGCTTTCAAAAGCGATGGTTAAGCCTACCAAGCTCTTTTGGAAGGCAGGCAAGCATGTCCTGAGGTATCTCAGGGGCACATCTGAGTATGGCTTATGGTACAGACAGACGAATGAGGTGAAGTTGCATGGCTTCACAGATGCAGATTGGGCAGGCAGCTAAACAGACAGAAAGAGCACATCAGGAGGGATTTTTAGTATCAGATCTACAACAGTTTCTTGGTACATCAGGAAACAAATATCTGTGGCACTCAGTTCAGCGAAAGAAGAATACATGGCAGCAAGTCAAGCTGCATGTGAGGCTATCTAGATGAGGAAGATCCTAGTTGGTTTTTTCGGTTCACATTTAGATCCTACAGTGATACATTGTGATAATCAGAGTTGCATTAAACTCTCGATTAATCCTATGTTTCATGATAGATATAAATATATTGATATCTGGTATCATCATATCAGAGATTGTGTGCAGCAGAAGATCATGTTGCTTCAGTACATTCCTACGGAAGATCAGGATGCAAACATTCTGACGAAGGCACTCACCGGGAGCAAATTCGAATACCATAGAGGCAGGATCGGGGTGAAGGATAATCCCTATCTTGTTGAGAGGGAGTTTTGAGATTCAACAAGATGATGAAGCTCAGTGAAAATCAGTCACCTTCACTAAGTGGGCCCGCAGGCTATTTTTAGGTGTAAGTCTATTTTTAGACATGTTGATCATATTTCAGAAGTTGTAGGATGCTATTTGTGGATGGTTGGTCAAGTTGGAAAAATATGTGAAATTCTATTTTTAGAATATTGGGCAAAGTCTATTTATAGATCGTCGATCTAAAAACATATGTGTTGATTATTATTAGCCCTTAATAATAATCAGACTCTAAATATCAACTTATTCTCTTGGAGCACTTTATTTCAGTATACAGATTTGGAAAATCAGTGGGCTGAAGGAATTACACAATTCCAAAGGTTTATGGTGGCTCATGCATGGAGGACTCAGTTAGAATTGAAGTGGAAAAGTTATGACAGAGTTGGAAGAGTAGTTATAGGAGTTGTTATTCAGTTTAACTCAGTTAATGGAGTTAAACTTAGTTGAGCTAGTTGTATCTAGTCTAACTAAAAGATACACTAGTGAGAGTTAAGTGAATTAATTAGTTAATTAATTCACAACTATTAACTCACTAACAACTAAACAGAAACAATAGTTAACTACAGTGCATGTTAGTTCCAGTGGAGACCCAGTGGAGAGCTAGGTGAAAGGGTTAGATGGACTGTCTGTTGTGACTATAGTGATGCATTGATTGCATCACACACACATTGGAGTTGCCAATGAGGATTGTGCAGTCAAGGCAAGGTAGATTAGAATTCATTCAGGGGTCTTCTTCAGCAGGGATTGCGCAGTGGAGGCAGGCTATCATGTGGCAAGAAATTAGTGCATGGATTTGTAGATTTCTTCATGTTAGTGTGTGACATTTGATTGTACTGAGAGCTTGATGTACTAAGCTTTGTATGAGATTGTTACATGATATCCATGATACATAATGTATGATAGTTGGGGTTTTTAGCTTCAGGCTTTCCCGTTAAACAACTGTGTTATGTGTGATTGTTTTTATTGCTTCATGTGTTTGCAATTGAGTTTAAATTTCCACAAAAGATTAGCAGTGGAAGGATTATATATTTAGCAAGAAGATAAATATTGTTAGATCAGGAGAATATGGATATATACATGCATCTTGTATATAATTTCTACAAAATCAATGAAAAAAAAGTGAATATTCTTAGATAGGAGATTTGGTTTTGTAAGCCTATGGGCATACACAGAGAGAGATGAAGAGAAAGGGCCATGTAAAGACAGATCAGGCCAAAGTTATATTGTAAAATATGTTTTTATTTGTATCTGTAGATTTTTTCAAAGAATGAGGAAATTGAATTCATTGTGAATGTGTGTGTTATTCCTTTTACGTGCTGAGTGATCCGTAATTGTGAATTTATGGTTTCTGTGTGATAAACCATGACGAATGAATTAAAATTGAATGTTTAAAGTCTTATGAGAGATAAAGGACTTATGGATGGGTAGAATCCATGTGATTCCAATCTGGATCTAATAGATGTGTGTACAAGTCAAGTAAAGAACAAATTACAAAATCTGGAAGAAAAGGAATAATATAGAGAGTATTTGTATTCAAGTTTGAGAGGGTGTAATGAATACCAAACAAAGATAAGCTCAGGAGAGATAGGCTTGAAGTAGTCCAAACGAGCAAAGGAGAAGCAGTGCAGAGAAGACTGTGTTGGAGAGTAATGACAGTATAAAGAGCATAATTTGACCAAAGACCGAAGAGCAGAGAAGAATTCAAAAAGATATTAATGCCTTCAAGGATAGAGGAGAAGAGAGGGAGAAATTCACATTGAAGAAACCCGAATAAGCTAAAGGAGGAGTTGCGGAAGAAGACAGATCAACAGAGCGGCATAAAGCGGAGAAAGGAATGAAGGCAGAGAACATTTAGAAATTCTAGAGAGGTGAATGGACAAACAAGATTAAATCACAGAAATGAAGATTTAAGAATCAACGACGGAGATCAAGTGCGGGTAGAAATGAAGGCAAGTAATTAAACGGGAAAGATTACACAACAAGGAAAAGTTGGAGAGTTGTGGGCGAGGATGTGTGTTAGTGTGGCGCAACATCGCACATAGGAAATTTTAGAAGTTAAGTTGAGGACTTCACAAAGTAAATAAGATAAGTTGCAATGCAATGAGGGAGGCCACACGTCGACAATAAGAAAATTCACAATTCAAAAGAAATAACGTTTAGTGTTAAGAGTTTGCAAGTGAAAATGTTTTGGTTGCGACGCGAAGTGGAAAGGATCAGGAGATGCGTTCTGATGGGAGAGGACACGTGTCAGCACTGTGCAATAGTGCACTTCGCAAAATTTATGGTTTAGCGTTAAACTTGCGGGCAAGTGACTTGCGATGCACAGTGATTGGTTCAAGGTATTGTGGACCCTACAACATGCAATTCTGTGTGTATGTATGTAATGAGATTTGGTTTTATGTGATATTTTATAAAGTAAAGCATTGTTGATCTTATAGGCATGTACGATGTATTCGACTCCGAGCTTATAACCCGCTGCATGTGTAAAGGAGTAAGTGGGCCATAATCCACAGGTCCTAGGTATTGGCATAATGTTGAAGCCGTGTATGACATAAGGTTAAGGTGAAGGGGTTTCAAGGATAAAGGTAAAATTTATTATGTTGAGTTTTCAATCTGTTTTAAAAAAACTTCCGCATACGTTTGATTCAAAATTGATAAAGAGGTCAAGTTGAAGGGAGAACGTGTGGGGTTAATTCCTCTAACCTTGCATGTGTTGATGTTTTGGTTAATTGCAACCTTATGGTTGCATCAAGACACCCTCCCCACCAATGAACACCTTGTGTAACTTAACTCCTTGCCACGCATTAGAGGGCAAGTGCCAAGTGGTGGCCTGGGTGCGCCCTCCAAAAAATACCTCCAAACTGGCCAAACTGTATCAATGGAAGCCAATTATGGGTGTCGACAACCTAGATATGACCGTAGAAGTTTTCTGAGACCTGTATGTGGCAACATCACCCCTATTGGGGGGACCTTCTAATCTAATCCCAAAGATATTTTTGACCTTAGAGTTAACGTAAAATATTTAATTATAGCATCATGGGCGAGTGTAACATCATTCCTAAGGTGGGTTAGGGAGATATAATGTCAAAGTGTTAAAGGAAGTCTCCATCCACCTATTGAGGTATTCCTATTAATAAAATAATGTTTAAATTAAAAAAAGATTTAAAATGATATTTAATTATTTTAACATTATTTTATTAATTTTTTTAATCATATTTTTTTTAAACTATATTTTTTATTATTTTATTAAATTATTTATTATTATTATTATTATTATTTTAAATAATTACAATTTATTTAACAATAAATTTTTTTATGTTCATAGGCATAGAGTAGATGGTCATAGAGTGGTTTGTTATTTAGCCATTTTAAGATTCAAAAATTTGTGAATAAAAATCTAGCCATGCTAAAGGTTATTATCACCCAAACTAGTGGAATTCTCAAATTACTTCCATCCACCTTTATCTAACTCATATTCACAAATTGCAACTACATTTTCAAACCACAAATAATCAAATTATATAATTTCACAAATTTAAAATTAGCTGAAAAGTTTAGAGTAATCAACTCAAATCCAAATAAAAATGAAAATGAAAATGAAACAACTAAATTATATGATTAAATTAACTATTACAATCAAAATATATATATATATATATATATATATATATATATATATATATATATATATATATATATATATATATATATATATATATATATATATATATATATTGATATTTTTTTATTCAAATTTTATTTTATATTAATAAGGAATTAAATATAATTTTATTATGTTAATAAAGAATAAAATATATTTTAATTTTTATTAAACTTAAATTTCAAAGCTATTTACATTATTCTAAAATTATAATAATTCTATTTATAATTTTTTATTTAAATTTCACTTAATTTACTTTAGATTTCTAAAATATTAAGAAAATAAATATTAAAATCTACAACTCGCTCATAATATAAATTATAAAGCAAATCTCTATAAATAAAGTTATTAATATAGATAGTGAAATTTATGAATAAGGTCATTAATACAAGAAGTGAAATATTTTTTTTTTCAGAAGAAAAAAAACGCTGCATATATTAAATATATCAGTTCATGAGCTAATAACATACTCAATTGAAGCTTGTTCAATGAGTAAAACATCATTGCATAGTCAGCTTGGATATCTGCTGATTCAGGAAGAGAATAAGCAGAAAAACTTCTGACCGGCACATCATATCAGGGGGATAAAATCAACCCCATGCGACAAGAACATTACATATCTGTAAAGAACAACGGCAAAATAGGGAAAAGGCATTTGATCTTAATGATCCTCTAATGGCCTACTCATGCCTTAACCACAACCTGTGTGTAAAACCATTACTATTGGACAGAGAGAACAGATAACAAGGAAATCCTAAAGATGAAGATCAGTGTAGATCTAAGACTTGGCAGACATATGTAAACACCATAACTCTCTTGTTTTTTCCGGCTCGCTTGTGTATTATCAGGCTCGCTTGAAAGTCTCCTCCGGCTCGCTTGATTTTCCTTGGCTCGCTAGTGATCATACAGGCCTGCTCCCTTGTAAAGGGGTCTTAGTACAAAAAATATGAGGCATCGAAGGATATAATGCTAGCATACTGAATATAACCGAATCCCCTTGTGCGTTATGGTAACGTTGTCATGTTTTCTTGCAGGAAGGACAGATACTCTGCCTCGCTTGTGAATTGTGTGAGCTACTGACTAGTAGGGATCTTTTCTCGAAAGAAAGAGGCGACTGAGGAGAAAATATTAGGACCCTGTAGTAACCCAATCCTCTAGTTCTAATAGAATATGTGTTCCGGCTCACTTGTAGCAGTGTATACTGGTACTCTTTGTCATTTGTGGCCTATCTACCAAGTAGTTTATCTCATACCTCTTCTTCTTCAAAAACTATATATGAAACCAGATAATGCTATGTCTATATATATATGATCCAAAAGGGACCAATAAAGCATAAAACGCAAACAGAAGCAAAATGAACAGTCCCATCAAATTCAGGGTATGGGAATTTTGAGTTCCTGTATCATCCTTCCATTCCTGAAACGAGAAAACTGAAAGACCCCAAAATCTTCCTGGAGCCCTCTCTTAGACAACCCATCTGCACATGTATTGTTCTCCCTATAAATATGGTTGATCCTAGGGCATTGCATCCTTTTCCATAAACTCTGTGTACGATCCAGCCATCCTCGAAGATGTGGAGAGAGAAGTACAAAACTGTTGGTGACCCAGCCAATAACAAGCTTCGAATCCCCGTATATGTTAATATCCTGCAGGGATAGATCCGAGGCGACCCATAGTCCCCCCCAAAGTGCCATAATCTCTGCTTTGTTATTTGTACCGGGGCCTCCATTCCAATAAAAATGAATGCGCTCATTTGCAGACAGTTTTATCCATACACCGCACCCTGTAGTGTTATCCACTGATGCCCCGTCGAAAAAGATGGCTGGTAAGGAAATGTCGTGTGGTCTAAGACGATGAGAACAGTCTGTCTCTATTTCCAACAGCTGAAGGCGCTCATCGATCCATATGATAATGACTGTGTAGATCTTGTCTAGTCTGAATGGAACCCCTTCAAAAATCAATTGGTTCCGAGCCATCCACACCTCCCATATAAGAAAGAAAGGGAGAACATAATACTTTGATTTCAGCTTACCCCATTCGTTTGCCGCCGATAGGAAGTCATGAGGCATCCATTGGGGATCCATATGATAATCACTGAAGAAACGCCACAGTTGTCTAGTGACAGGGCATGTGAAGAATAGATGTGTAATGTTTTCCCCCTCACAGCAGCAAATTGCGCATCTGCCAGGGCCCTGGTGGCCTCTCTTCATCAGGTTCTCCCAGGTGAGGACTTTTCCCATCCATACGAGCCATCCAAAAATAGTGATTTTAGTGGGGATTTTCCACCGCCAGAAAGTATGGAACTCCATGGAAATTGTGCCAGCGTTTCTGTAGATGATGTCTCTATAAGCGTCTTTGACAATAATCGCTTTGTTCTTCATAGGACCGTTCCAGCATATGCAATCACCTCCTGGGGCATAGCATAATCCCGCTCCTCTGAGCACGTCTTGGATAGAATCCCATTCTTCCGCCGCCGCACCGTGCAAGCCTAATTGTTCAGCGCTTTTAAAAATTGGGGCAGCGAAATACCATTCCCGGATGCCCTGTGCTAGGTAGTGGATTCCTTTATGAGCCAAGGAATGTATCAGATGTAACGAAGGGCCCTGTCCAGATTGAATATTTATCATACCCCGCCAGCCAATAGGGATGCGACTTTCGTCCCTGAATAACCATACAAGTCGTTGTTCAATATGCGGCAAGATTCTCTTGAAACTAGCCCATATAACAGATAATTTCGTGGGGAGCAGAAAGGCGTGACAGCTGATTTTGTATAGGATATCGCCATCTATGTATTTTTCTCTTATGATCGCAGACCATATGTTATCACCCGTAATGGCCCTCCAAAACACTTTCATGAGAAGTGCTATATTAAACGCCCGGGCGTTCAGAATGCCCCACCCGTTCAAGTCTTTTGGACGACAGAGAATCTGGAGACTGCATAGATGGAATTTCTTCTCCATTTTAACTCCACCCCACAGAAATTTAGAAATGACTTGATTGATCATCTTGATTATGGCCTCTAGAAAATATAGAAGATGGCCCCAGTAAACAACCATATGAGACAGTACTGCTTGGATCATTATTAGTCTCCCCCCCATAGTGAGCCATTTGTGTGTCCATCTTTCTATGCGGGCTCTAATTTTATCCACCAGCCAATACCAATCTCTGTTCCTGTAGCCACATGGCTTGAGGGAATATCCCAAATATTTGAACCCCGCAGCAGCCTGTCTATATTCCACCCCTAGGAACTCTGCTATAAACTGAATCTCCAGTAAGTCACCAAAATCATATATGAGGAAAGACTTGCCCTTGTTAATGCGCAGACCAGTTGCAGATTCAAAGCGTGAGAAGATAATGTGAATATGGAACCAATAATTCCTAATGAGGAATCCAAAAATAATTAAATCATCAACAAAAAGGGAGTGAGAAGTTGATACCGAGCGTGAGAAAACAAACCCCTTTAGAGTTCCCCGCTGTTCTGCCCTGTGGATAATCTTGCTGAATCCGTCCATAACCAGGATGAAAATCAACGGCGATAAGGCACATCCTTGTCGGAGACCACGACCAGCTTCAAAGAAATCAGTGGGTATGCCATTCACAATAATTGCAAATCGGACTGATGTTATACAGGACATGACCCATCGAATAGTCCTAATAGGAAGCCCTATTTTGAGCAGAATTATTCGAATAAATGACCAGTCCACCGAGTCGTAAGCCTTGTGAAGATCCACTTTCATCATCAGCGCCTCCTGCTTCCTGGAATGCATAGAGTGGAGCACCTCCTGTGAAATTGCAATGGCGTCGTGTATAGAATGACCTTCAAGAAATCCATATTGCTCTGGTGAGATGTTCCTAGACAAACAACCCTTCATCTGATTTGCAATAATCTTAGATGTCACCTTATAGATCAGGTTGCATAGTGATATGGGCCTGAAATTTGAGAAATTTTTGGGTTCTGAAATTTTTGGAATGAGGGTAATGAACGTGGAGTTGAGATTTGGAGGAATATGTCCCTTAACTCTGAAACCCTCCGCAAGATCAGTGAATTCACTACCCAATAGATCAAAAAAGTGGATGAAGAATTCTGCCGGCCACCCGTCCGGACCAGGGCACTTGTCATGTGGGATGGTTTTGAGCACGCTGAGCACCTCCTCCCTGTCAATAACCTTTTCCATCCCAGCCACGTCCTCTACTTCAAAATACCGATCCACATGTTCCAATACCCAAATTTGGTTTGCAGCATCAATGGATGGGTCTTTTTTATAAAAATCAGAAAAATAGGAGAAAGCCTCCTGCTGAATCTCCTCTGTAGATAGGGCTACGCTGTTATCCTGTCTATTTATCCTCCAAATGGCATTACTGCAATGCCTTTCGTCGGCAGACTTGTGAAAAAACTGTGTATTGAGATCCCCCTCTTTTAGCCAGGCAATACGACTTTTCAGTTTCCATGTGACCTCCTCTTTTTTCAGAATTTCTCTTTTGCGCCTGCTGAGACTGGCCATGAGTTCCATTGAATGTGTCCCCAGGCCTGACAGAGAGAAGGATGTGTATAGACGCTCCATCTGTCTGCTTATCTCTGCAAGTTCTTTTTTAAGGGACTCTTTTTTGTCAATTTCCCAGGCTTTAGTCTTCTTTTTGATGAGCTGCAGCTTATAATGAAATCGTTCCCAGTGACAAGAAATTTCCTCAGCCCCAGCATTTAACCATGTGGATCTTACCAAATTAGTGTAATCCTGATCTTCAAGCCAAACGCGATTGAACTTGAAAGGTCTGCCCTTCTCTTTCTGCATTACGTTCCACATCAACTTGATAGGCATGTGGTCTGAAATATCGGATACAATAACACCCGAGCATAAATAGGGATCTCATGTCATGTTGAATTTGAAGGGGGTTCTTTTCTTCTTGTTTGATGAATATTAATCTCATTTCATTCATCCTTTTCATCGCCATCAATAATTCCTAATGAAATATTCAAAGTTACATTAATTGATGATTCAAGATCTCCATCATCTTGTAGTTCATTAAATCATTAACCTCTAGTTCTTCTTTTGCTTCATTTGCATGTTGGTAAAAAGTAAGCAAGATTTTACATATAATGATAAAATCTATGCAAGTCTCTTGGAATGTTTAACATTATGTGCTCTACAAAAGTCATTGAGAAAAATTCTCAAGATGATTTTATTCAATAGGAGGTTTATTAGGAGGAGGTGGAGCATTTCTTCTAAAAGGAGGTCTCCAAGATATTTTAATGATGTACCTTCTCATCAAGTTTTCTTAACATATGTGATATCATCAAACAATTTTTTAATATCTCCTTGAAGACTCTACATATCAATTTCTTTTCTTTCCTTCTTCTTGCTCGCCTTTTAATGGGAATAAAAATTTTATTTTCTTCATATGGTGAATCACCTACTATACTTATGATTTCATTTCCTATATTCAATGTTTCTTCAAGGGTTATAGGTGAGGTAGTTTTACCAACTATTTTTACAAAAAATATAATAGAAGATGGAAGGGAAGTGGTATATAATTAAATAATGACATTGTCAGTCGATTTGGAATCAATGGGTATTATAATCAATTGAGTAAAAAATATCTTATTAAAATCTTTGATTTTCTCTTTAACTTTCATTTTAATATTAGATAACTCTATCATTAATGTTGTTGGAGACTTACCTTCACCAAAATTATTTAGAAACTTAGTCTCAAAATTATCATAACTAGTAATAGACGTTGTTGGTAATGCAAAATACCAAGTTGAAGCTTTACCTTCAAATGTGTGTGGGAAAATCTTACAAACCACATCTTCATGCTCAACATTCATAAGTTTTACAACAAGTATAAATTTACTAATATGATCCTTTGTGGATTACTTATTACCCAGGTTAAACTTGGTCAAAAGCTTCTTTGGATGCTTTGACAAATCATGTTGACCTCAAGGAACTTCAACCACTCTTAAAGATAACCATGGGCTTCTAGAGTTATAAATTCCAAACATACATCTAGATAGAGGTTGTTTAGGAGTTCCTTGAGAATAAAATTACTCTGAATGAGACCTTAAGAGGTGGTAAGAATAACTACCTGGAGGTGATGGAGGTTTACTAGTAGCTAAAAGGGCTTCAATCTCAAATTTGTCACCTTCTTGCCAATAATGAACCCAGTAAAAAAGTGGATTAGTCCTAGCAGAGAAAGGGGAACTTGTTGGATCCTCACTTTGAGTTCTTTTCCATTTTACAAGTATAATATATTCAATTGGTTTTTGGATTTTTTTTATATATTCTATTTTATAGTTAAAACTCCAAGATATTAGATTTTATGAGGAATATCTAGAATAGATTCTCTAATAACACCAGACTCTAATAATTATTGTTGTAAAGATTATATTAGTTCAAAATATTCTACTTGTGAATGCTACCTTGATAATTCTGAAACTTGAGATTCTTTGAAAAGTACATGTGATTGAGAAACTGAGTCCACTACTATTTGAGTGGATTTAGAGGCTTCACTATAAAGTGTTTCTACATGTTGTGGTGGAGGAATTTTTTCTCTAGATGAATGGGTTAGATGATATGTGCATGATGATTTTCCCACCATTTATTATTTGAGGCCCTCTTTCTAGCACCAAATTGTTGTTAGACAAGAATATCACTTCATCAACTAAGGGAGAACTACTCGATGGCAAGTCCTAATTAGACCGGCTTTGATTTTATATGGTAATTTCTGACTTGTATGTGGCTTAGGTTAGTCATTTAAAGAAAAAGAGATAAATTCCAAATTATCCCAAAGGTAATAAGTTTAATATAATCATCTACTCAAAGGACTTTTAAAATTAACTAAATGTAATATATACTAAATACTTATCAAGGACATGAGCATAAGACTATTTTAGAAGTAGATACAAGAGAAAATATGGCTGATTAAGACTACAGTAGCAACTCATAAACTCAATAAAATTTTAATAAAATGCATATAAAATGTTAACCAATAAGATATCATTGGGATTAGATGATATGGGATTTCATATCCAACTCATGAACAATTGATGAATATTATCATATTATGAAAAGGAATTTCTCATAAATAATAGTAAATGAAAAATTCAAAGAACTTGTAAAAATGTAGTCATATAATATTCAATAATAAAGGCACGTGGGGCATAGAAAACACGATGACAAGGTGTTTTTTTAAGGCACTTCGTGTTGTATAAGGTCATTGGTTTGAAACTTCATGGGAAAACATCCAACCATGCTAAGGGTTAGTGTGGCCCATGCTGAGTGCAATCTCCGGTGATTTCGATGGCTTTGATTCCCTTGGGCCGCCATTACTCAAGCCACATTTTAGGAATTCCAATCATCTCGGGACTCACATTAACTAACAAAAAAATCAATAATAAAGTACTATATTCATCAAAAATATATTGGTCTTCAAAATTTATATTCAAATTGATAGTAGTATACAATCTTGAGTAAAATATTTTACAACCATTAAAGTTAATGAAAAAATTAATAGATAATAATTACAACTAAAACTAAGTTTTGTTTCTTTTTTTTTCATCAGCTTTCATTCAAAAATAGAAAGATGATCCTTGCATGTTGATTATGAATAAGAACCTTCTTTTCCTGTAGTGGATTCTTAATTACCAACTTTTTATGTATCACTACCACAAAGGGAAGTTGTTTAGTACTTGAAAGATGAGTGGAAGTTTAGGGATTTCCATAATCTATTCACACCTTTAGAGTCAAGAAGAAATCTGTACATCCTCTTTTTTCACTTTTGAAATATTAGAGGTAATGAATTTTGAACATTCATGAGGTTTGGAAATCAGTTGAACTAAGTCAACATCCCATATATAAAGCTAAGCAACCTTATCCATTTTAGCATCCCTTTTTTTCTTTATATCATCCATTGAATGTTTGGGATGTTATATTCTTCAATGATATGTAACGTTGCATCCCATAATTCTATATAATTCTTCCTTGTTTCTTTAACTTTAAATAGTTACAATTATCAAACCACTTACCTAAGCATACCTATAAATTAACTTGATATTAAAGTGATGTTTTTGGAATGTGCTTTGGTACATTCGTCATTTTGGATTCCTAGTTTTTCATTTTGTTAAAATAAATTTGAACTCCCCTCTGATATTATAACTGAGATTGAATTTGGTTAGAAAACTCAAACAACTTATCGAGTCTTTGTTCTAACTCATTTAGCTTGTTATAATTTTTTTCCTGCAAATCAAATAATCTAGAATTGATTTTAATGGATTTACCTTTTACGAACTCAGGACAACCTTGTTTTTCTTTGAGTTCCTTTACTTATGTTTCTAGAACACTAATCAAACTCTAATATTTACTAGTAATTTTATTCAACCATGAAATTTGTTTTCCTAAAGAGTGACCAATTGTTTTGAATGGTCCTTTTTTAATAGACTATATCTATATTTTATAGAGACCTTAATTTCTGCTACATTTTCATTGTGTTTTTCAGCAAGCAAAACCATTTGTTTCTAGTCTTTCTTAGATAACACAACCACCAAATTTTCAAATCATTTTGTAATTTAAAACTCGTTCATTTTCTCTCTTCATTTGAATAATGAGTTTTCTCACCCACCATCTATTTGCATTAGCAAACGTTCCTAGTGTAATGTTTCTTCAACAAATTATTCATCATTTAAATGGGAAGCATTCCACAATACTATTGGTTCCTAAGAGGTTTTCCTTAAGGTGTCCCAATTTTCTCTTTTTATCCCTTGCTTTAATTCTCCTCAGCAAGGTCTAACTTATACATGATATGCACATATTTTAGTATAAAAAAGAAAAAAACTTGTTGAGAATAATTAATTAGTGTGCAAGTTCTAACATCATTGTGAGAAAGGGTCCATTGTACCATATCATAATATGGAAAAATGGTTGGTCGAGTATGGATTTTGTGTAGGCCTAAATTATTGAGGTTTGTAAAATTATCCTTGTCTTATTCTTATTCAGATTCAAAATTTTCCTCATCTTGGTATTGTGTGAAATATTTTAGAATAGGGCTAAATTTGGATTCTTATCCTCATCTTCATCTTCAAATTTGACTTTCTTACCCTTAACTTTATTTTCCATATTCTCATTTATGAAATTTTGTTTTAGTAAAAAAAACCAAAACATAAACTACAAATTTCACCAATTAACACAATTTATCAAGAAAACAAATTGTTTAAAAGATAAGAGGAATACTAAAGAACCTTATAACACTAGATTGCTTGGTTAGGATTTAGAATAGTTACTGGAAAACTAGTTGTTTTTTTAGTATTTTTAGAACAGAATGAGAGGAATTGACTGAGGAAATTGTATAAAAAGAAGTGATAAATGACTGTTAAAGTCACAAATCACGTGTTGCAGGAGCATATTAGTTTACTTCTAGTGAATTAATGGTCAGACATCCAAAGTTTAAATGTAGGACAATATTATTTGGGATTTCAAACAAAAAAAGAGAAATATGGATTTTCTTGTTGATTGAATTTTCGAGATAACATGTTTCAAGAGTTTCCAATTAGTCATCAACTAAATGTGTCCATATATATAATAAAAAGATATAAACTTTCAACAAATGCTGGAGAAATATTTGTTAAATGACTAACGAAGTGCCAGGTTACTGATCTATTACATTACTGAGATATCAGAGTATTGAGTTACCTAGATGTTAGAGTATTTAGTGATCAAGTTGTTAGAGGACTAGGTGATCAGGTATCGGATTATCTCTTAAATGTACACTTCAATCTTTCTCTTAATATTGTCTTATTGAGTCAATGGGATGTCAATATGTCAAGAGTCTAGATATCATAACATTGGGTGATCGAGTATTAGGATATTTATGTTATCAAATAATGTCCTGCTACTAATGAGCCCCACTATCATGCCTTAAAATTTTCCATTATCTGCCTAAAAATATTCATTATCAAGACTTCAAAGTATCGAGAATTGAGAAATTGGCATTTTTTAATTATAGGATGGTATTTTGATCACGTTGACAATCAATAACCCCTATCCTATAAAATAACAAATATTTTTCCATTAAGTAGCTTTAATAATTTGTCACTCATAAGGATTATAAAGTATCAAGAGATGTTTGTGATTAGGAATATTTATAGGGTGCCCTTTTTCCTTTTCTATTTATCATGGGTTAAGGTTTTATTAATTTCTAATATAAATAAAAATTGTAACATCTGTGCGTTAAAATTTCATGTAATAAAATTAATAAAGGAAAAATAAGACCAAGGTCATGGGACACGTATTCCAAGTTGAATGTTGGGAAAAACATCCTAGTGGGAATCACTTGTTGTTTATCATGGCTAAGGAAATGGGCAAAGGAATTGGAAAAGGATTTGAAAAGGAAAAAAGGCATTATTGGAATTTTATTTATGTGAATAAAGGAAAATAGGAGAAAAGAGAGATGAAAGGTTACAAGTTGCATGTGAGGAGGAAATTGAAGGAAAATAGAGGAAAAGTGAAGAACTGAGAGGCATCAATAATAAAAAGGTATCAAAGCATCAATTTGTGGCCTTTTTTTTTCAGCATTTTGTAAGTTGAGTTTTGGAATTAGCTTCAAAGAGGAAAATCGCACCAAGAGGAGAAAGCAAGAAAATTAAGTACAAGGAAAGAAAAGGAAGGACAAGAAAAAGCATGGAATAATTTGATCAAGAGGCTTCAGGAAGAATACTTGCAGTTAATAGGTTGTATGTGTGATTTCCTAGTTGATTTTGGCATGCATGGTACATGCATGTGTGTATTTGTTTCTCTTGTTGTCATTGGCATGGGTTTTTTTGGGTGTGACAGTGATTTCAACCTTGCCTTTCAAATTTTGGATAACCATGGTGTGATAGGATTCATTCTTGGTTGAGATTTGGATTGCCAAAAGGTTTTGGATTTGCGTGAGGTAGTCTCAGGAAAATCCCAAGGGTTGGGGGTGGAGATGGTTTTCTCAAGGAATACCTCAATAGGTGGACGGAGACAAAAAATTTCCTCAAGCAATGGTCAATGAATTTTGAGGCATCCAATCTTGGTTTGGTTTTGTGATCTTGGGAATAATTTAAGTGAGATCACGGTAGTGTGAGGGTTGAGGTGGTTTAACCTATGAATTACCTTGGTTTTTCATGTATTGGTTTATCCCATGAGATCCCACATTCATGCTTGTCATATGGCACGTGAGTGATTGATTGAAAGAAAGATTTAGTTCAGTTCAGTCTATGGTCGGGTGGTACATGGAAGTCCTATACTTGGTTGGATTTTTCATATGTTAATAAGAGCTAATTTCCTCTTATATTTTAAGAGTAGATTTACTTTTTATGATGTGGATTTTATGGTTGTTTTACCATTGTTATTATTTTGGTTATATGATGGTTATAATCATGGTTTTATGACAAGATATAGTTATGGTTGTTATCATGTTTTGATTGGTAAATGAATGGTCATTGAATGCATTACCTAATAGATGTTATTGCAGCTATTGTGAGAGGGTATTAGAATTTCTTGATGATTTTCAGATAAGTGTCAGATCTTTATGTCAGATATGCATTCATGACCTATATATTTCATGTTCACCATGTGTTTGAGGGAATTACTACCATGGTTAGGCCTGGTTCATTCAAGTTATTGTATAAGTATTGTGTTGATTTCTTTGTCCCAGTTTCAATTATCATTATTGAAAGCTTTATCAAGTTATGAGCAAAGGCCTGAATCCTAGCCCTAAAAAAGTGGCTTAGATTCCGGGGTCACATGCACAAAACTGGGAATTTTAGAATGCAGTCACTAGGAGGCAGGGTTATCCATTCGACTGGAGGCTTACAATCATTGGATTGCCTTGTTATGAAAGTGACTAGGAGTATATATCACTAAAAAGGAAACTTAGCTCAGGGTTTGGGCACTTATAGTATTTATTTAGCTCCTGGAGTTCCTGTAGCTCATGAGGAAGGTCAATAAATTTTTCGTTGGTCTATTCCACTTCATTAAATGTACTTGGAAGGTTGAGTCATGTCATGGTAGCCATTAGCTCATGTTTACCATAACAGTCCAGTGAAATTGGGTAGATATGGGATGGGTGGCTACATATTGGTATCACAACATGGTTCAAACACTTGGACTGAATGGGCTAGATGCATGTTATTATGCATGCATTGTCAGGGTTATGGTTGTCGTGCATGAGGTAATGGTATTTAGTTGGTATTGTTACACATGGTGTTGGAATATTGATATGACTATGATTACATGTATCATGTTAATTTTGACTGATTTTTTAGATGAGATAAGCCTCCCCTAAACATCATTGAGGTATGATTTTGATTATGGTATCTATTTGGTTTATCTGACATGGAATTTTTGTAGGAAGAAGAAAAACAAAGATGATGAGAAAAATGGTGGACTATAGTTCACGTGAATCTCCCTATAGATCGGTTGGGCAGAAAGGAGATGATTATTCTCCTGATATAGAAGTTGCATTGAGGATTTTGAGGGTAGAGATCAGAAGTTGCAAGGTAGAAAATCACATGTTGGTTGAGGCTCAAGAAATAATTGCAAGGTCTTAGGAAAATCAGGTAGAGGTTAATGCAATGATCCTTCAGAGTTTTTCAAACTTGTAGAGACAGGGACAGCTGAGGATTAGCAAAAAACAATAAGAAAGACTAATGGGGCATATGGTAGCAGGTCTCAGTCATAATGCATGTCGGATAGAGGGGACACAATTAGAGGTGGAAGATCATTAGATACACCTGAAAACATGACTAATATGCATGGGTTTCATTCTAGTTCCTCATCCAGGAAACATCAGCACCATCATCACCTCCATCATCCTTATAGATGAATGAGTACTTTCCATAGGAGTTCAAGAAAGTCAAGCCTCCTACATTTAATGGAGAGATGAAGAAGTCAAAATATGTATAGACATCGTTTCTTGGGACGAGGAAATTATTCGGATTGCATAACTATTCAGAGAACATGAAATCCAAAATAGCTACCTTCAGTTTGAAAAGGAAAGAAAATATCTGGTGGGAAGATGTGAAGAATGTTAGAGGAATTTGAGAATAAGAGTTGATTTGGGATGAGTTCAAGTGACTCTTCAAGTAGAAGTACCTATCGGAGAGATATTTTGATGGTAGAGTTAAGGATTTTTATGAGCTTCATATGGGCTTTATGATAGATGATGAGTATACTAGCAAGTTCTTGGAGTTGTTTAGGTATGTGCCTTACCTCAAGGATGAGAAATCAAAGATTCATAGAATCATCAGTGGGTTGCCAACAAGATATAGAGACCAGATTGAGTTTGATGAGACTCGGTTGCTAGAGGAAACCATAAGGAAACTTAAGCATTTTTATGAGCAATCAAAGCATAAAGTTAAGTCTAAACGTGATTTGAAGGGGAATTCGAAATTTAAAGGGAATTGGAGACTGAAGTGGGGAAAACATTAGGATTCATGCGAGAAATAAATTGTTTCTCCTTACAAGAAGTATAATGTAGCTGAGAAGGGACATGGGTCTCAACCTAGAGAGTAACAAAATAGAGGTGATGGAAGGGGAATGTATCAATGATGGATTTTTGGCAAACATCATCGCAAGTAGGATTGTGCTTTGTACCAGGGTGGAAGGCCTCATAACTATAGTGCTTATGAGGCACAGACAGTTGGGGGTGTTGGCCATTGCATTCCTCGGATGTATTTAGCTATGGAAAACAAGTAGGAAGATCACCAGGCATCCATAATTGAGATGGAAGGTAAGCTCTGTGATCACGTTGCTTATATTTTGATTGAACATGGATTGAATTATAGTTATGTTAATCCCGACTTTGTGAATAATTGTGGTTTGAGAAAATAAGTGCATGCAGAGTCTTGGTTAGCGTAGTTACATGTACTAAGAATAGAGTTCATCATTGGGTAAGATCTTGTGCATTTGAGATGAATGGTATGCCAACATCAACACATCTAAATGTGTTCCATTGGGATAATATAATATGCTTTTCGGTATGGATTGGTTGTATCTCCAAAGGACCAAATTAGATTTATATGAGAAGGATATTAAGTGACTGGTGATAATGGGGAAAATAGAATCTTGCAGGGGAATAATAATCCTACATCGGTGAAGATGGTTACAGTTATGCAGGCTAAGCAAAATTGTAGGAAGGGGTGTGTACTATTTGTAGTTCATATATCCAGTGAAAATGGTAAGGATGTTGATGATGTGGAAGTCCTCAAGAGGTACCCTACATTGTAGCAGTTTCATGATGTATTTCCAACAGATATTTCATAGTTTCCTCCCCATAGGGAAGTGTAATTTTCTATTGAGTTGGTATGAGGAGGAACACGAGCATCAAAGATAACTTACATGATGAGCACTCCAGAGTTGGTGGAATTGAAGTTGTAGTTGAAGGAAATTCTTTCCAAAGGATATATTCGACCAAGTGTATCTCCTTGGTTGCACCAGTATTGTTCGTGAAGAAGAAGGATGTTACTCTCAGGTTGCACATTAATTACAGGCAGTTGAACAAAGTTTCCATCAAGAACATGTATTTTTTGTCAAGGATCAATGAATTGTTTGATCAGTGGAAGGGAGAAGTAGTGTTATTGAAGATCAACTTGAGAACAGGAAACCATCAAGTGTGCATCAAAGAAGAGGATATCTACAAGACTTAATTCCAGACTATATATGGGCATTATGAGTTGTTGTGGTTCCTTTTGGTTTGACTAATGCTCCAATTACTTTCATTAGTTTAATGAACAATGTGTTGCATCCTTATCTGGATAAGTTTGTGATTTTATTCATTGATGACATATTGATATATTCTAAGAATAAGGAAGAGCATGAAAAACATCTGGAGGCAGTGTTAATACTCCTGAGAGAGCATCAATTGTATGCCAAGCTTAGTAAATGAAATTTATTTAGACAGAGGTGCATTACTTGGGACATGTTGTTTCAAAGGAAGGTATAGTAGTGGACATGGAAAATATTAGAGCTATCATGGAATGGGAAGCTCCTAAGAATGTGGTTGAGGTCAAAATCATTCATGGGTCTAGCAGGTTACTATATGAGGTTCATCAGGAACTTATCATTTATTTCCTATCCTATTACATCATTGCAGAGGAAGGGAAAGAAATTTGAATGGACATAGGAATGTGCATCGAGTTTTGAGTAGTTGAAGCAGGTGATTACAAATTATCCATTTCTAAAGATTTCATATCCAGATAAAGAGTTTGTGGTATGTACAGATGCTTTCAAGAGAGGACTTGGTGCACTCCTGATCCATTAGGTATAGGTGGTATGCTACAACTCAAGGAAATTGAATGAGCATGAGCATAACTATGTGACTCATGATCTTGAGTTGGGATTTATTAATCATGCCTTGAATATGTGGAGGCATTATCTTCTTGGAAGGATATGTATTTTGATGAGTGACCATAGTGGACTGAGGTATCTATTTGACCAAACTAATCTAAATTCCAAGTAAGCAAGATGGTTGGCTACCCTCAGTGATTTTGACTTTGAGATCAGATACATTAAAGAAAAGGAGAACAGGGTTATAGATGCTCTCAAGAGGAGAGTGTAGGTAAACCATGTTGCAGTTGTGAGCTCTTATGGGACAGATTTGCAAGATCATATATTATAGGCAGGAAAGCAAGATGACAGGTATCAACAACTTAAGCACAGGATACAACAAGGTACAGTTGAACATGATGCAAATTATCTTCTCATAATAGATGGCTTTGTGAGATTTAGGGACAGGATATATGTGCCTGATGACAGTGAGCTCAAGAAGATTAACTTCATGGAGTTTCATGTCAAGACATATTTAGGTCACCAGGATATCGGAAGATGTTTCCATCTATGAAGAAGTTATACTATAGGATGAATTTGAAGAAGGAAGTGGTGGAGTTTGTTACTAGATGTTTGGACTTTCAATCAGTGAAAGTTGAATGTAAGCACCCAACTGGTTTGTTATAGCCTATTTCGATTACAAAGTGGAAATGCGAGTTCATTTCCATGGATTTCAATACAGGTTTTTCGAGGACATCGAAGCAACATGATTCCATCATGGTTGTGGTTGATAGGTTGAGAAAGGTAGATCACTTCATTCCAGTAAGGATTGCTACTTCATCCAACAAGGTAGCCCATATCTTCATCAAGGAGATAGTGAGATTGAATGGTATTCCTAAGAATATCATATCATATAGAGATTCCAAGTTCACTTCCAAGTTATGAAAGGAGGTGTTTACAGGATTGGGTACAAAGTTGGCCTTCAGTAAAACTTATCATCCACAAAAAAATGGACAATAGATAGGGTCAACATGATTTTGGAGGATATATTCTAAGGATGTATGTTATTCACACATAGAGGAGGTGGGAGGAGTATCTTCCACTAGTAGAGTATTCTTACAACAATGAGTATCAGGAGTCACTGAGGATGAGTCTATTTGAGGCACTTTATGGGTGAAGTTGTAATACTCCCATCAACTGGAGTGATCCAGTGAACACGATACAGATCAGGTCGGACATGTTGGTAGAGATGGAATAGGAAATGCAGGTTTAAGAATAATCTAAAGGAAAAACAAGATAGACATAAGAGTTATGCATATAAGCACAAGGCATTTAAGGAGTTTCAGGTTGGGGATCCACTAGTAGAAAATGATGAAATTAGTGACTAGGTGACTAAAAATGTTGGTCACCGCAGTTATTTTAAGTGAATTACTACTAAAATTGAGAAAATTTAAGTGACCTAACTAAAAATGACTAACTTAAATGACTAATTTAGCTTAGGGATAAAATATATGACTAGATAATAAGTGACTAAACTAAAAATGACTAACTTAAATGACTATTTTATTCTAGGATTAAAATATATGACTAGATAATAAGTGACAATTAATAATGATTATGAAAAAGTGAATAATGATTGACATAATGACTATTATAGTTTGAGAATAAAAATGTGACCAAATAACAAATACAACAAGTATATGAATTAGTCATTTATGTTAGTAATTTTTAATTATGTCACCCCAGAAATGGAAAATTGCAATTTGATATCGAAGTGTTACATTTCACTGTAGGGGTCTCTAAATCCATTTACAGTGTTAAAATTTAGAGACAAAGGGGTCTTTGAATTGATCTATAGTGTTAAAATTCCGAATACCCTTTTTTTCTGTAAAGTTTAACACTACATATGGATTTAGAAACCCCCTTCTTTGAATCCATCTACAATGTTAAATTTAGAGACAAAGGGGTCTTTGAGTCCATCTGCAGTGTTAAAATTTAGAGACCCTCATCTGCAATGTTAAAATTTAGGTAGATGGATTCAACGACCCCCTTAAAGGGGTCCATTAATCCATCTATAATTCCAAAATTATAACACTTTTATACAATGACTAATAAACCAACATATAAGTTTCTATTAAAATGATTAACCACAACAAAAATTAACACAGTCAATATCCTTGTAACCACTCCCTTTTTCAAGGATATTTTCTACTGTCTTTTCTCCTTAAATTACATTGTGGTCATTCTACATTAATGTATTATTACATGTGTCACCCTTTCAAATTATGGCTAATCTTGTCTTATCCAATTTATTTCACATATGGTTCATCATTCTGTATTAAATCAATCCAAATATCTTGCCCTGATATGATTAGTCCTTCCATTTTCGACTCAATGACCTCGTCACACCCCCCAACTAAAAATTGTGTTTGTCCTTGTAAAACATGTAGGATATATATTATAAAGAAACATTGGTAATGTTAGGGAAAGAAGGGAAGGGAAGGGACCAATACATAATGTGAAGGGAAAGGGACAAAGTGAACTATAACATCGCGGGTCAACATGAAATCATCCTACAAAAGATGAAAGTGAAACAATTTCCTCAGAGAAATGAGGTGAAATTACCTAATTTACCTAATGAAGATGGTTGAAACCAGGTAACACATCATTTCCTGATTCTGCAGTGAGCTTCAATGTGCCAACAAGTTCCTGGTTTATAGTTAGTTCACCATTATGTAGTTTGTAGCATTTTCATGCCAACCTAAAATATTTGACATGACTCAGATATTTTATATCATGGCTTGAACCATTATTCTTACCCTTATTTTATCCTTTCTTTCTTCCCTTTATCATCCTCCCAACAAGGGCTAGGTATTATGCTTCCTTTTTCTATGTTGATCTGGACTCCAACCCGATATCTTACTCTACATGGTTATCCCAATGCTTCTCATAATTAGGTAGTGTGTCACAAGCACAAACACCTTGGCCAAAGTGATTACAATATGGAATAAGTATATTCAAGGAAATGAACATGATCTCCTTATCATTCACATTTGTGTTTGTGTAGCTATTTGATCTCTCAATTCTATAACTTTGTCCAGCTAGCTCACCATTATATTTGTGTTACTAATGTAGATGGCTAAAAATTTGTTTCTCAAGGGAATTTGTCTACAGAGACATGAAATCTGATATAATGTAACCAAAGCTCCATATATTTCCTTCGTAGTCTTCTCTGCAATGTGAGGGATCAAATGATCCTTCACTGAATGAAGAATAATTATCTTTGTTCTGACCTTCTTCTTAATGTAAGTGGTAAATGGTGCAAGATCAATAAATGTAATGATCTCTTTAATAATATGGTCCCAAATCTTAGCTTCCTTGATAAACATTTCTAGCCTGAATTTGCAGCCTTGATCCTTAGTAACAGACTTAATGAGATTATTATTAAGCTTGATGTAATTACCACTATTAGAAACATGGTCATTCATTTTGTTAACGTAGTCATATTTATTTAAAATGAATATGACCCCACCTTTGTCGGCTTTAAGGATGACAATGCTGGGGTTATCCCTAAGCTTTTTAAGGGAAATAAATTCTTATTTCCTAAGTTTTATTTTGGGGGGCTTAGCCTTCCTAAGAATGATATCACAATATTTTCTAACAACCTCCTTAACATTATGAAGAATGTCCATAATACCATACTCGATGTTACAAATAATTTCGCCGATAGGAATCTTTTTAGGGGCAGGGTAAAATTAAGCCCTTTATTCAGAAGGCTAAAAACAAAGGGATCAAAAATTTTACTGGAGAAATTAATAACATTTTTAAAACGAAGAAGAAAATTATTATTATTATTATTGTTATTTTTAGGAGTAAGGGAATTAGTAATAATATTATTAATGATTTTTTTAAGAAAAGGAGAGGAATTATTAATAT
>CM076569.1:496848990-496958070 GCA_034641835.2 Pinus albicaulis
GTAGATAATGAAAGGTTTGTTGAGGCTCATGAGAGACTTGCAAAGGATCAACAAAATAGATAGAGGTCAATGCAATGATTCTTCAGAGCTTGTCATAGTTGTAGAAACGAAGACATATGAGGATCATTCAAGAGCAGGAAGAAAAGAATAATGGAGCCTATAGTAGCAGGTCTTGGCTTGAACACAGGTTGGATGGAGGGGACACAGTTAGAGGTGGAAAATAATTGGACAAACCTAACAGGAGGATTGATATGTATGGGCATAATTCTAGTTTCTCTTCCAGGAGACATCATCATCCTTATAGGAGGTGTGAATACTTTCCTGAGGAGTTCAAGAAAATCAAGTCACCTACATTTGATGGAGAGATGAATTCAAAAGATGAAAATGCATGGTTGCTTGGGATGAAGAAATTATTGAGATTGCATAGCTATACAGAGAACATGAAAGCCAAGATAACCACTTTTAGTGTTAAACGGAAAGAAAATATTTGGTGGGAGGATGAAGAATTTTAAAGGTGTTCAGGAGGATGACTAGACTTGGGATGAGTTTGATAGACTCTTAAATAAGAAGTACCTGTCAGAGAGGTATTATGATGCGAGAACTAAGGAGTTTTATGAGTTGCATATGGGTTTCATGACATATTATGAGTATACTAGTAGATTCTCTAAGTTGTTGAGATATGTTCCTTACCTCAACGAGGAGAAGGCCAAGGTTCATAGATTCATCAATGGGCTGCCAGTAGCATACAGAGACTGAATTGAGTTCAATGAGCTTAGATCACTCGAAAAATCCATTCGAAAGCTGAAGGATTTTTATGAGAAGTCAAAGTGCAAAATTGAGCCTAAGCGTGACTTGAAAGGAAATGATAAAGATAAAGGAAGTTGGCCGCCAAATCAGGGAAGACCTCAAGATGCAGGTGAGAAAAAAAGTGTGTTTCCTTACAAGAAATTTAATAAAGTTGAGAAGGGACATGGATCACAGCCTAGAGAGAAGTAGACTAGAGGTGATGGTAGAGCACCATTGTAGTGTTTCATATGTGGCAAGGATCACTGCAAGAGGTATTGTATACAGTATCAGGGTGGTAGACCCCAGATATATAGTGAACAAGAGGCACATACAGTTGCGTATGTTGGTCATAGCATTCCTCATATTTATGCAGTTATGGAAAACAGGCGAGCGGATCACTAGGAATCTATCATTGAGATGGACGGTAAGCTTTGTGATCAACTTATTTCTATTTTGACTGATCCTAGATCTAATTACAGTTATGTTAATCCTAACCTGATGGATAATTGTGTCTTGAGAAAATAAGTGCATGTTGAACCTTGGTTGGTGAATTTGGCTACAGGTACGAAAAATATAGTTCAGCATTGGGAAAGAGCTTGTACATTCGACTTAAATGGTATGCTTACAACAACACATTTGTATGCACTATCATTGGGATCGTATAGCATGATTTTGGGTATGGATTGATTTTACCTCCATAGGACCAAAGTAGATTTTTATGACAAGTCCATTGAGTGTCTGGATGATAATGGAGAAAATATAATTTTGCAGGGAAAGAAGAAGCCTACATTAATGAGGATGGTCACCACTATGTAGGCTAAGCGCATTTGCAGAAAAGTTTGTATGATTTTTGTAGTGCATATTTCCAGTGACAAGGGTAAGGATGTTGAGGATGCATAAATCTTCCAAAGGTATCCTGTATTGCAGTAGTTTCAGGATGTGATTCCAATAGAGATTATAGAGTTATCTCCTCACAAGGAAGTATACTTTTATATTGTGTTGGTACCAAGGGCAACACCAACATCAAAGGCACCTTACAAGATGATCATACTAGAGTTAGTAGAGTTGAAGTTTCATCTGAAGGAAATGATTGATAAGGGATATATTAGGCTGAGTGTATCACCTTGGAGTGCACTAGTGTTTTTCGTAAAGAAGAAGGATGGTACTCTCAGATTGTGCGCTGATTACAGGCAGCTGAACAAAGTGACGATCAAGAACATGTATCCATTGTCAAGGATTGATGACTTGTTTGATCAGTTGAAGGAAGAAGAAGTGTTTTCTAAGATTGTCTTGAGCTCAAGATATGATTAGGTACACATTAAATAAGAGTACATCTACAAGACCACATTTAGGACTAGGTATGGAAATTATGAGTTTGTTGTAGTTCCATTCAATTTGAATAATTCCCCAGCTACATTTATGTGTTTGATGAATAGTGTGTTGCGTCCTTATCTAGACAAGTTTGTTATTGTATTCAATGACGACATATTGGTATATTCTAAGAATAAGGAAGATCATGAAGAGCATTTAGCAGTAGTGTTGATATTGCTAAGAGAGCATCAGTTATATGTTAAGATTATCAAGTGGAGTTTCTTCTAGACAAAGGTACACTACTTGGGACATGTTGTTTCTAAGGAAGGCATAGAAGTATATCCAAAAAATATAAGAGTCATCATGGAATGGGAAGCTCCTAAGAATTTTGAGGTATTCATATCATTTATGGGATTAATAAGTTACTATATGAGGTCCATTAGGAACTTCTCATGCATTGCATAAACTATTACATATTTGCAGAGGAAAGGTAAGAAGTTAGAATGGAAAAAAGAATTTGCAGCTAGTTTTGAGCAGTTGAAGCAGTTGTTGACCAATGCTCCAGTGCTTAAGATTTCATATCAAGATAAAGACATCGTGCTGTGTACAAATGCTTCTAAAAGATTACTTGGTGGAGTCCTTATGCAGGAGGGATAGGTGGTATGCTACGAGTCCAGGAAATTGAATGATCATGACTAGAACTACGTAACTCATGATCTTGAGTTGGAAGCTATTATTCATGTGTTGAAGATGTTGAGGCATTATCTTCTTGGCAGGAGGTTTGTATTGCTGAGTGATCACAGTGGGTTGAGATACTTGTTGGACCAACCGAATCTAAATGTCATGCAAGCTAGATGGTTGGCCACCCTTAGTGAGTTTGTTTTTGAGATCAGATAAATCAAGGGAAAGGAGAACAGGGTTGCAGATGCTCTCAGAAGGAAAGTATAGGTGAATCATATAACATTTATAATTTCCTATGGGACAAACTTACAAGATCAGATCCTACATGCAGTTCAGTAGGATGACAGGTATGTGGATCTCAGGAATAGGTTACACTAGAAAACATGTACAAGTGCAGGTATCGGTACAGGTGTAGGTGTAGGTACAGGTATAGGTGAAAGTGTAGGTGTAGGTACATGTGATCAAGATGTAGAGTACCATCTCACGGTAGATGATTTGGTGATATTTGGTGAGATTTAGGGACAAAATGTATGTGTTGGATGGAAGTGAGCTCAAGAAGTGTATCTTGAGGGAGTTTCATGTCAAGTAATACTCAAGTGACACAAGATATCAGAAGAAATTGACGACAGTGAATAAGTTCTACTATGAGATGAATCCGAAGAAGGATGTGTCAGATTTCATGGCTAGATGTTTGGATTTTCAGTAGGTGAAGGTAGAATATAAGCATCCAGATGGTCTAATATAGCCTATTCTGATTCCGGAATGGAAATAGGAGGTCATTTCCATGGATTTTATTACAAGTCTTCTATAAGTGAGGCAACATGATTCTATAATGGTTGTGGTTGACAAGTTAAGCAAGGTGGCTCACTTCATTCCAGTGAAGATTACATATTCATCTAGTGAGGTGGCACAGGTCTTCATCAGGGAGATCGTGATATTACATGGAGTTCCAAAGAAGATTGTGTCGGATGGGGATGCCAAGCTCATGTTGGAAATTGCAACAAGAAACAATGAAATTGATATCCAGAAAGGACAAAAATTAACCACATAACTGGTGTGGGATTCCAGTCACACATGAGGGGGGAGTTCAGTTACACACTAGCGCTAAATGTGGGTGTCTAATTTATTTATCCTTTAAATAAATTGGAAAATAAATTGTAATTTCATCTCATAACAACTTGTATCAGTTAACTAAGTCAAAAAGGCTGAGTTAACTCAAGAATTTCGAGTTGAGGGTCAAAGGTGAGGCATGTAGAGTGATTCTATTATCTTGGGGGTCTAGTTGCAGTTAACGCACTAGTGTGGTGCATGTGTAACGAGTTAACTCAAATTAATTGAGTTAAAATAATATTAACTAGTTCTAACTGAGTGATGAGCTAGTGAGAGGTCCAATGAATTAAATTAGATTTAATTCACAAGTAGTGATCAATCAGATAGCTGATGATTTTCTATTAATAGTTGCATGCATGTCAATTCTGATGAAGATCCAGTTGAGACATAGGTTAAAGGGAAGTTAACTATCATTTTTATTATTAGCGAATGTCCTGGGTGTAATTATAAAGTCAGAGGAAGGCTCATGAAGGATTGCGAAGTAAAGGAAGGTTGATTATCCTATTTAATAGGGATTAATTTTCTAGGGATTGCGTGAGCAAGGCTGGGCTAAGCAGGGGCTGAGAATTGGATGAGTGTTGGTTTATTTTTCCTAAGAATTGCTGGTCATTTTTTAGCAGGATCAAGGTGAGATGATCGGTAGAATGCAAAATTTTCTCGGTGTGAGAAATAATTGTATTGTTTTGTGATTCTTTGATTAAGTAAAATATATCATAGAGGGTTTTTTAGCAGGTGCTTTCCCCAAATACAACTTGTGTTGTGTGATTGATAATTTCTTTCTCTTACTTGCATGTGATCGAGCGATCATGTTTTATATTCCACAAATATAGTAGAAGGATTCAATATCTTGTTTTAGTACATTACATGATTAGATTGAATCCATTGGTATATAGTTTGTATATAATTTCTACATGGTATCAGAGAACCAGGAATCACAATAGAAGAGAAGAAATTGAGTTTGTCTTGAACAAGTTCAAATTTCCATATTTATTCTTTAGGATCCATCATCAAATCAATATGTCTTTCAATGGCTTGAGACTCAAATTTGCACTCGAGGAAAATTCGAATTATATTTCACGGAAGGAAAAGATGGAGGCAGTGTTGGAGGACAATCGGTTGAAGGAATTCAAATATTTTGATATTCCCAAGCCTGCAAAAACAGATGCCCAACTTCTTGATGCATGGCAGAAGAAGGTAGCAAAGGTGAGAAGGATCTTGTTGGAGGGAGTTCAAGATCATATTGTCTCGAGTATCCATGGGAAGGTGACTCAATATGCTATGTGGAAGGCCTTGAAATATATGTTCCAGAACAAACGCAACCAAAAGAAGCTTGCGTTGAAGGACAAGCTCAGAAATATCAATAAGGATCAGGGTGAGACGGTACCAACATACTTGGCGAAGTTCACTCAATGTCGAGATGAGCTTGGAAGTGTTGGTGTGACCGTATTTGATGATGACTTGGTGAGCCTAGCACTTATAGGCCTTGCTAAGAGATGGGATAGTTACCAGGACTCTACGAATGGGAGGGAGAAGTTACTAGACTGGGAGTGTTTGTCGTTTGACTTGGTAATAGAAGAGATAAGGCAGAGCACCAGAGACGGGACCTCCAACACCAAAAAAGAAGAAGATTGTGCATTGGTTGGAAAAGGAAAGAATGCCAAGGGAAAGAAATCCCAAGGAAAATAGGGTAAGAGAGACTTATCCAAGATTAGATGTTTTCACTGTCACGAGCATGGGAACTATGCTTCGAATTGTCCACAGAAGAAAGCAAGCAAGAAGGAGCATGCAATTGCAGCGGGTGAAGTATTGGATTTACAGTTCGAGCTTGATTTTACTCTCATTGCATGCATGACCAACACTATAATGGGATGCATGTCGTATCTAGACAACAGTGAATCGTTCCATATGAGGGGGAATAGAGATATATTCAGTGGCTTGGAGGAAAATGATCTCCAACAGAACATATAGTTTGGAGATGACGGGAGTTATAGCGCAACCAACATAGATACAATTACCTTTCAGAGGGAGTCTGGCTCCCCTCTCAGACTATCATATGTTTTGTATGTTCTAGGCCTAAGTAAGAATCTTGTCTCCGTAGAGGTATTGGAAGACCGTGGTTATGAGGTGATGTTTAGAAAAGGAAATATGTTCCTTAAACCCATAGCCACGAAACAGGTGAAGTAGATTGGTTCAAGAGTCGAGAACCTGTATGCTCTCGAGGTTGAGGATGCATGAAAATATTTGAGGAGAAAAGCCGTGGTTAATGACTTGGTGGTTGAGAGGGAGAAATTAACTCTCAACATGCAGCCTCAAAAGTAGTTTCAAAAGGTTTTGGAACAACCAAAATTGGAGAAGAAGGGAGGAGATCGAGTGGAAGAGTCCACTCAAGTAGAGACCTCCAGGAGGGTGAACTTTTGAGCCAAAAAGGGAGAGGGAGTACATGCAGCTATACCTCCAGGTGTGAGGTGGGGTGATGTGTAGAATTAATCCCAAGAAGAAATTTGGGCAGTGTCCATTGAGATGGTGTGTCTCATGGATCGAACATGGCTACGAGGAGCCCACATTACAACAATAACAAGAAGGATCAGTTCTAATTATGCTGGCATATGTCAGGAAGACAAAAATCAGAGTGATAGATGTCAGATACTAGAGTGCAGATCAGAGTTGGCAGTAGGGCAGAGTGCATGGATGCAGATGTTAGCAACAATGCAGAGAGTCTAGTAGATAGGTGCAGTAGCTAGCAGCAATCAGAAGACTCTGATGACAGATGCATTATCCTGATTTAGTTTTTCGAAGGCTATTCAGTTTCAGGAGTTGCATGTGCAAACAACACTAGAGAAGTGTTGCATGCAGAACATTCCAAAGGTACCAGATCAGGATAGATTAATTCCTTTCTTGTTGAGAGGGAGTGTTGAAATTTGCAACAAGAAACATTGAAATTGGCATCCAAAAGGACAAAAATTGACCACATAACTGGTGTGGGATTCTAGTCACACATGAGTGAGGAATTTAGTTACACACTAGCGCTAAATGTGGGCGTCTAATTTATTTGTCCTTTAAATAAATTGGAAAATAAATTTTAATTTCATCTCATAACAACTTGTATCAGTTAACTAAGTCAGAAAGACTGAGTTAGCTCAAGAATTTTGAGTTGAGGATCAAAGGTGAGGCATGTAGAGTGATTCTATTATTTTGGGGGTCCAGTTGCAATTAATTCACTAGTGTGGTGCATGTGTAATCAGTTAACTCAAATTAATTGAGTTAAAATCAATTTAACTAGTTCTAACTGAGTGATGAGCTAGTGAGAGGTCCAGTGAATTAAATTAGATTTAATTTACAAGTAGTGATCAATCAGATAATTGGTTATTCTCTATTAATAGTTGCATTCATGTCAATTCTGATGACGACCCAGTTGAGATAGAGGTTAAAGGGAAGTTAACTATCATTTGTATTATTATCGAATTGCATGGGCACAATTATAAAGTCAGAGGAAGGATCATGAAGCATTGCGCAATTAAGGAAGGTTGATTATCTTATTTAATAGGGATTAATTTCCTAAGGATTGTGTGAGAAAGGCTGGGCTAAGTAGGGGCTAAGAATTGGCTATGTGTTAGTCAAATTTTCCTAAGAATTTCTTGTCAGTTTTGAGTAGGATCAGGGTGAAACAATCGGTAGAGTGCAGGATTTCCTCGGTGTGGGAAATAATTGTATTGTTTCATGATTATTTGACTATGTATACTATATGATAGAGGAGTTCTGAGTAGGTGCTTTCCCCAGATACATCTTTTGTTGTGTGATTGATAATTTATTTCTCTTACTTGCATGTGATTGAGAAATCGTGTTTTATATTCCGTAGATATAGTAGAAGGATTTAGTATCTTGTTTTAGTACATTACATGATCAGATTGAATCCAATGGTATAGAGTTTCTATATAATTTCTACAGTTCACTTCTAAGTTTTGGAAGGAGATTTTTGCAGGATTGGGGACAGAGTTTTCCTTTAGTACAACTTATCATCCACAGACATATGGACAAAGGGAGAGGGTCAACATGATACTGGAGGATATGTTGAGGATGTATATGATGCATCAATAGAGGAAAGGGGAGGAGTACCTTTCATTAGTTGATTTTTCATACAACAATGGTTATCAGGAGTCATTGAGGATGTGTCCTTTCGAGGCACTGTATGGCCGCAATTGTAATACTCCTATTAGTTGGAGTGATCCAGTGAATAGGGTACTTATTGGACCAAACATGTTGGAGGACATGGAACATGAAATGCAAGTTATAAAGAAGAATCTAAAGGTAGCACAAGATAGGCAGAAGAGTTATGCATACCAACACAGGGCATTTAAGGAGTTTTAGGTTAGGGAGAATATGTATTGCGCATCAATCCCAAGAAGAGATCCTTGAGGATTGGATCATGTGCCAAGTTGGCACCACATTATTGTGGGCTGTTTGATATCCTTGAGAGGATTAGACCAGTGGCATGTCGACTTGCACTACCTCCAACAGTGAAAGTCCATGATTTTTTTCATGTTTCATTGCTTAAAATGTATATATAGGATTTTGATCATGTTATTGATTGGTTTGTATTACATGTGGATCAAAAAGGAGAATTATAGCCATAACCTCAGTGCATATTACAATGGAAAAAACTCATGCTTAGGAACAAATCCATAGAGAAAGTTAAAGTGCAGTGGAAGCACTTTGGGCCTGAAGAAGCTACATGGGAGATGGATGATAAGATGTGGGCTATGTATCCTTCATTGTTTGTCGGTTGAGGAAATTTTTTTTTGGTATTTGTACATATTATGTATGGTTTCTATTGTAAATACCTCCATGAGCTAAGTTATAAACCTCCAATAAGCGGAATGGTTGTTATATTGTCATGTTTTCATGATGGTTTTTTCTTTTGAGCAGGTTATTCATTGTAAATAATGCATCAAGCTAAGTTATAAAGCTCCATTTGCAATATGTTTTCTTTCCAGCAGTTTTGTTGAGGTAGAGGTGTGGTTTAACACCGAGGATGGTGTTCCCATAAGGGGGATGGTTTTGTAAAAGACTCGAGCTAAAAGTTCATGTAATAAAAGTTAATAAAGGAAAAATAATACCACGGTTAAGGGACACTTATTCAAGCTGAATGTTGGGCAAATATGTCCTAGTGCGAATCATTGGATGTGTTTATGTCTAAGGGGAAATTGCAAAAGGCAATGGCTAAGGCATTAAAAATGAAAAAAGGTATTTTGGCATATTTATCTATGAAAATAAAGGAAATTAGGAGAAAATGAAGTTGAAAGGTCCCCGGTTGCATGTCAAGAGGAAATTGAAGGAAAATAATGGAAAATTGAAGAAATTAGATGCATGGATGATAAAAATACCTCACAACATCAGTTGGTATCTTTTTGTTAGTTCATTTTCATAATTACACTGAAAGAGGAGAAGAGAGCCAAGAGGAGAAAGAGATAAAGAAAACAAAGGAAAGACAAGGAAAGGAAAGGAAAGAGAGGTTAAGAAAGGAAGAGTGAGATCAAGAAACTTCAGCAGGAATGCTTGCAGGTAACAAATTTCATGTATGATTTCCTAGTTGGTTTTGACATGCATGGTTTGTACAAGTGGTATTTGTTTCTTTTGTTGTTGGTGGCATGGTTTTGTCAGGTTTTGGTAATGGTTTTCAGTATTTCCTTGCTTTTTCTAGATAGCCATGGTATGATGGGATTATTCTCAGTTTTGAGATTTGAAATTCCTGGATGGTTTCGGAATCTGGGGTGGAGGTGGTCTAAGGAACATTCCCAAAGGCCTAGAAATCGCTTGACCAGTTTTGGCGGGATACACAGTAAAACCCGAGGGTGGTCTCTCGGTGAGGGCCTAGATATCTGATGTGGATTGCGGTAAATCATAGAGAAAAGGATACAAAAAATTTCTCAAGGATAGTGATGAGATTCGTAGGCATTCCAAGCTAGGTTCGGTTTTCTGATCTCGCTGTTGGTTTAAGTGAGATCACGGTATGGTGAGGTGGAGGTGGTTTAACCTCTGGATTCCCTTGATTGCTTTTGGATTGGTTTATCCATGAGATCCCACATTCATGCTTGGAATATGGCACGGGGGTGACTGGCTAGAAGATAGATTTGGTTCAACCATTTCTATGGTCGGGTGGTACGTGGAAGTCCTGAACCTGGTTAGCTCTTGCCTATGTTTAATGAAAGCTAAGTTATCTTTCTTTTGTGCTTTTAATTGTGTCACTTTAATGGTTGTTATCTTATCATTATTTATGTGGTTATATTTTAGTTATAAGCATGTTTATGTGATTGGTTCTGGCCATGGTTCATTTCATGTATTTACTTGTAACTAAAATAATATTGGATGCAAGATCTAATTAATGTTAAGACAAATAATGGGAGATGCTAGTGATCCTTCTGGATAAGTCTCATATGAATTTTCAATCCCTTATGCTTAGTCTTGTATTCATGACCTTTGGATTGCATTGTTTCGAAGTGTTTGACATAATGTCAGTCCCAGTTAGGGATGGTCATGCCTAGTCATGATGTCACTTTTTGGTTTACAAGCATTTTCCTTGTGTAATTTATGAATTTTGAAAGTTAGAGGGATTTTTCGACAGAGGTGTAACCCCAACCTTGGAATATAGCCTTTAAATCCGCAGACGTTGGCACAAAACTGACTAAAAAATTCCGCAGTCGCACTGATCGAGACCTGTGGGAGCGACTGGGAGGTTCTAGTCGCACTAACTCCTTAGAAAGGGAGAAAATGGGGGTGAAACTCATGGAAAGGTTAGGTTGGCTCAGGAGATGAACACCTAGAGAGGTTGGGTCACTCCTAGAGGTTCTTGTTGAACCTGAGGGAAGTTAGTAAGCATTTTTTGTCGATTCCATTTTTTTAAGTTCACCTAGGAGGTTGAGTCTGGTCATAACTACAACTCATCTCATGTTTACCCCGGGTAAGCTGGTGAAAGTGGGTAGATGTGATGGGAGGTGTACATTAAATTCTCATCCACGTCCAAGCTACTTTCAACTTGGTTTATCAAATCGATGGCCATGAGATTCTTCTTCTTATTGTCTTTCTCTTTATTCTGTAGGTTAAGCTCGGTATGAAACTTACATCGCTTCTCCTCTGCATGACCATCAATATGATAGTGGTTGCAGTGGTTGTTGGCGTCTTTGCACTATTGTGTTGTGGCATCTATCCTTTTACCTTTCACCCTTTCCAATTATTATTCCCCTCCTTAAAATATTTTTTTTGCTCCTTCTTCTTTGATCCACTTGATTTCCCCTTCTTTAGACCTATTTTATCTAGGTATTGTGCTTGTACAAAATCCTCATCCATATATATGGGCTTGAACAACATCACTTGCTTTTTCAAATGGCTGTGTAAACCCCCTAGATTCTTGAGGAGTACATTTGAGTTCTTTGGGGAGATACCAAACATTATGGCCATCTTTCAAAATTTTATGGTGTACTCTTATACAATCTACCCCAGCTTCTCCCTAAAGTAGTGCCACTAGATACATTGGTCCTCTACATACCCAATAAGGTAAAGTTGTGACTTTATGATGGTTTTAAAGTCCTCCCACTTAGTAATTGGAGGATTTACCTCCAATATCAAGGTCTCCGTGTGGATTTCCGACCAAGTCAGTACATGGACCTCTAATTTCAGTTCTGTGAATGAAATATTATGTTCCTCATCTATATGATGAACTATGAAATACACTTCTAATTGCTGCAACTAGTGATTTAGCTTCAAAATTTCGATCTCGCCTTGGTATGTCTTGAAATTGACCTTTAATTTTGTTTTGAGCATGGATTGTGAATGATTCGTGGAACTCGAACCAGGTTGATCCTTTTTGGGTCCTTTCTTCGACTGGTTCTCTATTTATTCTCGATCTCCTAATATATCCTTAATGTTATAACCCCCATCTTCTTTATCTAAATTACAACTTATGTATGCAACTTGTGCTTCCAGTTGTGAAAACCTATCCTTTGTAGGATCAGGAGGGTTATTCACATATTTTTCAACCATCATTAGTGTTTTACGACTTTTGGCTTAGTTGATATAGATTCCCTAAAAATATACACAATATACCCAAATAATCATGATTTGATACCAATATAATTTGTAAAATCTTGTTGGTATTCCACTAGATAGTTCATCACAATAGATCTGATAAAGTTATACTTAAAAATATGAAATCTACATGATTAGGGTTTATTTCTATTTAGATTTTTTTATCTATATATTATAGTATATTGCATATGTGTGCAAATTAAAATTATGCAAAAGATAAAGAACAATAAAATAAAAACTCACAAACCATGACTTGACACAAGATATAAATTGGGAAACCCTTTTAGGGGAAAACCTTGTTGGAAGGTGAGGTCAGTCTGCTTTGTTTCTCTACATAGAAAAATGGTTGCGAGTACAAAGAAGTAAGACCTATGGCCTGTGGGATACTACAGTTCTCAAATCCTTATGTGTTTTCTCTTCCTATCCCTGTCGAATTTTTTTCTTAGATTCTATGGAACAAGTGCACTCGAAAAGAATGGAACCCCTTTTCCTCCTAGTGGTTTGTTTATAACATAGCCTGATAGCCTACTGGTGGTTAGGTTTGACTACAAAAACTCTTTACTAGAGTTATAATATGGACTCTTATAGAGTATTATTCATCATAATCACATGGATATCACCTTTTATATGAGTTATGGGGGCTAACATGGCAACCTATCAAATTATGGTGGTGAAAATAGGAAGGTCAAATTTTGGGTGGCATAACTTTCGCATACAACCTCTGATTGAGGAAATTCTTGCATCGTTAGAAAGGTATCTATGTTTAGAATATTAAGCAAAGGTGTGGTGTTAAAGTGGTAAATTTTTACCCCCAAAAAACATCCTTTAATGCCTCAAAATTATCCTGAAATGTTGTAGACCCCAATTTTCCAAACTGTGTCCTACTTTAACAAATGGTCCTGTGAGCTTATTCCTCCACTTTTTCTAGTCTAAAAGCATCGAGATGGATGAAAAAAAATATAATGATCCAATATGAATCATAAAAACTAAACATCCAAAATATTAACCTTAGGAGATGAAGCACCACAAACTTATGGTCCCTTATGTGGTAAGTTGGAATGCTAACTTCTTAGGGCCATAAATTTGGCATACGATCTGTGTTTGGCACACACAATATCCCATTAGAAATTTCTATTCAAGGAGTACAAATTTAAACAGTTGATGGTAAATAATGACCATCTTTGGTCTATATCTACAAAAAACTCGTTTAGGGACTCAAAATGGCTCCGGAAGATCACGACCTAAAATTTAGATTGTCAAAAATAGAAAAATGCCAAAATAGAAGTTTTTTGTTGTGAGCTAGTGGAATAGGTGGGTTTCCACTGATATACAACTAGATCATTCATGTGTTAAATTCCTAGATCGATTGGTTGGAACAATTATTTTCTATCCCCTTTAATAAATTTCAATTTCCATGAGGGACCTATTGGCCCATTGTTATAAGGCTCAAAGACTAGACAACCACTAGTGTTCATCATGTGCTTTCTCTTTCTAGGTCATAAGTTTGTATATATGGCTTGTGGACTGTTTGGATATACTCTTAGTCTTATAGTGGCAACTAGTATATTCAATCCTAGGCCTTGCCAATATTACTCTAATGAGTTACTAGTTTACCATGGTTGAAAAAAAAGGTCCCAAAGGCATAGCTTAATATGTTATTTATGTATTCTTTATTTATATGAGTTTCCATTAATGGAACTATCTTGGGGGGGAGTGGAGGTGGGGTTGGGGAGGGGGTTGGCATATATATAGCTTTAGAGGAATAATAGACACAACCTTCTCTTGGAGTCTTAGACATACCTCCAATAATCAAGCAGAGACCTATTCCTTACTCCAGTAATTCTCTATAGTGATTTCACTTCATATGGGAAATCTAATTATAATAAGTGACTCCAAAAACAACATAAGGTACCTGCATTATGTAACCTACCCCCTTAACCCTCAACTCCAATGAATATTCTAGCATATACGATCATGATTGGAATCTCTCCTAAAGGTAAGTTTTTTTCATGTTATTTTCTCCGAAAGCTCCACAACAGATGAATTAGTTGCCCAAGTAATGGGGTAAATCAATGAAACCCTATGAATTAATCTGAGAGTGTCATTCCAAGTAGTTCCTTGGTGATGCCACATGTGCTACTGCATCTGCATTAGATGGTGGCTCTGGTCCCATCAACACCTTGGATTCCATGCGATCTTAGGTGCAAATTTAAGACTCACATCATAATGATTTCTGGCTCACCTCATCTCCCCGATATGAGGTGAAATTGACGATACTATACAATCATCATGAAATTTTGATATACAATTTCAGTTCTGATCTTGACAGCTTGTCACATATGGACCCTTATTAATTCACACAAACTTGAGCTTGGGATTTGATGGCTATTTGGATTCATAGCAGGACCTTTTTAGCAACTTATAGTAGGAGTAAGGTTTCCCAGACCTCTTCTGTGTAAATCACAAACTTGTAGGAGCATATATGAGAATTATAGGGTAGAGAGGACCAATTTGTAGCCCACATAGCAGCCACGATAGAAATTTTGATTGATCACAAACTTCAACTCTCACAGACTGAGGAGTAACTAGGTTACTTTTGGTCTCAATTGCAATATTTCTAGCTTGTTAGTTAGGAAAGAACTCTACCTTTGTCAAACTTTGGTAACGACCTGCAGGCTTCAACCTCGATCAATTCGATCATGTGGCCTAGGTTGTCCCTCTTGAAATTGAACCTAAGAGTCTCTCAGCTAGACTTATCTACAATAGATGGGCTATTTTAATGCCCCTTGTCTATTTAAGTATACCTGAAGATTAAATTTGGTCTCATTTCAGGTGTGTTTTATAAAATGCATATAATAATGTTTCCTTGCTTTGATATAATAGTGTTTCCTTTCTTCAATATAGTTTAATTATAGAATAGACGATTTGGATGTGGACCAAAATAATGTTTTGCCTAAATTTAATGTAACAAAACTTAATTGTCTTTGTATAACTTTATTTTACCTCCACACACTTTTTACTTAATCTAATTTCCTAATTATCATTAAAAACAATTATTCTCTATTGAAATTCAATTTAAAAAAAAAGCATCTTAAAATTATAACAAATATGTTTAAAAATAATATCAAAATGTAGAAGAAGTTATTTTAATGTCCACGAGGCTAAATATAGCCTATGGGACAGATTGCTTCTCTATCTAGCTCTTGTATTCTTCCATTTTCCTGTGAAGTTTCACAATAAACTCTCCTAGCTTCTCAACAAAGCCCTTGTTGAATAGAATATCCCAAGAGCTAGCTGCTAACATATCTGCATAACTTTCCCTGTTGAAGGCCTCACATTCTAAAATGAAATGATTTTCTGTTACCACTTCTTCCCACACTTCTTTTGGCCTTTTCTAGCGCCTTATTTCACAAAAAAAGCTCCTTCTCCCAAGCACATTTGTGGAACTTATCCATAACAAAAAAATTTATCTCTTTTTGCCGCATCCAAGTCTTTCTTGTGCACAATATGTCATTAAACACAACCTTAGGCCATCTTCCCTCTTCCATTTGCTCATTTAAAAAGTCTTTCTTGTGCACAATATGTCATTAAACACAACCTTAGGCCATCTTCCCTCTTCCATTTGCTCATTTTTTTTAAATACCTTATGACCTGCACCATAATTATTGTTTCAATAGGAGCAGCCCTTGTTTCACTTAACAAGATAGCATACGAAATTGCACTTTTAATTTTGAATTTGTTTGTAATAACACTTCTGAATTTTTTCAATTTGTTTCCACTGCATGTCGGATGTATTGTTGACCCACAGTTCACAACTGTAAAGAATCACCAAAATCACTAAAAACCCAAAAAATCACTAACCTTACACCAATTAAAAAAAAAACACAAAAAACAAAACATTCACAATCTTGAAAAAAAAACTAATAATAATATAACAAATTTACTATATAATATTAATGAACAATGATAAAAGATGCCTTATAAAACTTAAAAAAAACTTATAACAAAGAAAAGAAAATCGAGAGAAACAACAACAGAAAACTTATAACAAAGAAAAGAAAATCGAGAGAAATGTACTAAATAAAACCACCCAAAAAAAAAATGAAAGATTGCCGGTCTGTTTATTTATTCTTGCAATCAAATGAGATTCACTTTACTTATGATGGATATTTTACCTTTGAAGGATATTCTTCTTGTATTTTTTTTTTAATTATAGTTAATTGTTAATTTGTTTTATATTTATGAAGATATTATAATTTATTATGTTATTTTATTTAATTAATAGAGATAATTTTAATTAGCAAGATATAACATAGTTATTCCAAATTTACTCTAAACATATTAGTTTGAAAAACTTGAATTTGTGCAGGGAAGATAACAACTATTTTATCCAACTACTCAAACTAAATTTAATGAATATAATTTAATATATATAACATTTTAATTATCACTTGAACTACCTAAAAAGTAAAAAAAAAGCATACATTCTTAACTATTAAACCCATTAAAATTATATATGCAAACTTTATCCACAATGTATTTGATCCTTGAATCACATAATTAAAAAAAATAGTTCATAAATAGACCATCACCAATTTAACTACTCTAAACTTTTAAGAACAAATTCTAATAAACAATATTTTTAACCAATAAAACTTTTTCCAATATCATCTATTAAAATATTTATTTTTAAATTATATATTTTTAATAATTATAAAAAATCAAATTACTACAAAACATTATTTATTAAATTCATATATACCATTATTAAATAAATAATGATATTATTTTAACATCAAATATAATAAAAGTTAATTCAGTAAAAACAACTTTAATGATCTAAACGGTTTATTACATTAAACTGTTTATTGGACAAAATAGAAATGTAAAACACTTTTCAAAATGTTTTTTTGCTTATGGGTCAAGATCAGATCATCCTCTCCTGCGAAACTGTATCTCATGGATGGTTGAGGTATGTCATTTTTTAAATGTTATATAACCAAAATAGAAATGTAAAACACATTTCAAAATATTTTTGGCTTATTGGTCAAAGATCACATCATCCTCTCCGGCAAAACTGCATTGCATGGATGGTTGAGGTATAGCATTTTTTAAAATGCTATATAACCATCGAGAAACTATAACTGATGTAATGAGTCCGCAGTTTCAGAGTTTAAATTATAATATCCTGTTTTAAATTTTTTAAGAATATAAAACTTAAATGAAAACCATATTTAAAAGATAATAAATAATGTTTTTTAATAAAAATATTATTTTATCGGAAAGATACTCTAAATATATTGGTGCGAGTCATACTTAAATTTAAAAAATAAAAATAAAAAAAAATTCTATAAATTTTAATAAAATATCAATTTAATAATTTAAAAAACAAAAAAATTATTTAAAAATTAGCTTAATAATTTAAAAAACAAATCTTATAAAATTGTGACATCTATTAAAAAATGTATGCGTTAAATCTTTCGAAAATAATGGTTCGTTGCAAATATTTAGGCCGATAGGCCTTCTCTTTTGAATGAGACCACTTTTTTTTTGTCAACATATCTTTTCTACACACGACACCTGTTACAAATTGAATAGATGACAACTATGCTTGGGTTGTACCCTACCTCCAGCGCACTCATGAAATTCACTCTACCTGTTGTACCCTACCACTGCCGCACTCACAAAATTCACTCTACCCTAACCTCCGCTGCACTCACGAAATTCACTCTACCCTAACCTCTGTCGGGCACAGGTATGTTCATTGTGGGTAATGATAATAGGAATATGTTAGTTGTGCACCTCAGATATCGTCGGAACCAGATGTCTCATTTTGTAGAGCCCCTGAAGCAACCAAATGTGAAGCTCATAGAGTATCCTACCTCTGCCGCACTCACGAAATTCACTCTACCCTAACCTCCGCCGGGCACAGGTATGTTCATCGTGGGTAATGGAAATAGGATATGTTGGTTGTGCACCTCAGATATCGTCGGAACCAGATGTCTCGTTTTGCAGAGACCCTGAAGCAACCAGATGTGAAGCTCGTAGAAGAGCGTAATCCTATAAAAATATGTGACATGTGTCATACATAAAATAAAAGTGTCACCCTAACTTGTTGCTGCTAGCTCATGGAAATGGCTGAGGGAAGTGGCTGAAAAAGCTCCTGTAATTAATTCTCCCATTATTCCTCATGACGAACAATGCTTGGTATTACGACTTGCATGACCAACAACTTCCACAAATAATGGTGACAATGTTCAGCTTTCTTTTCCTAATAGGTTTGTATTTCTCTGTTTCAGTTTTTCTTTCTACCTTTTATTTACTACTCTTTCTATTTTCTTCTAGGCTTTTATTTACTACCGTTTTTCTGTGATGTGCGGCACAACCCACCCATTCCAAATTTTATAGCACCTGTAGCTGGAGACCACAGGCTTCTGCTCAACGAAATTGACTTTGCCCATCAAACAACAGGTAGTCTCTTCCTCCATCTCAGCGTTGCAGCCATTCCTCGTAGTCTTGGTGATGAGAAGGTGACAGTTAAATTAGCTTTTTTGGAAGTTCATTGTTTCAATAGTTTTCATTTTTCGAAGTTTGCAGGTGCACCCCGTTCTTTCTAATTTTAGGAAGTATCCTGGTAGATTTGCTTTAATTCTTGGAACTTTAGAGTTGTTTTTATGATGGAATACCAGGATGGATCTAATTTAATTAAAAAAAGGAAAATCTAGCATCGCAATTAGATTGATCAAATATCAATCACTGAACCCGAGATGAAACCGAATTTAAATTAGATTTTGATTAAATATTATCAATGAACCCTAGTGAATACAGAATTCAACTTGCAAAGTATTAATTGTGAAATGAAAACATTCAACTTTTTCATCTAAAGTTTTGCAGTGTAGGAAACACCATATTACAGACTAACTAACAGTAACCCCTCCTATTGAGAAATAATTTTACATAAAACCATTTCAGACCAAAGCAGGCCTGTGAAAGACATCTCTAAACTTTCTACAAAATACCCACAAAATTAAAAAGCAAGAAAGTCAACTGAAAACAGAAAAAGCAAGAAAATCAACTGGCAAATTTTAGTAGCATTGATCACTGGCCCCTCTCTTATTTTCAGAATTTTCCCTCAATCCATTCACAGTTTTCTTCAGTATTTGCATAGTATGATTCTTCTTCTCTGTCACGCAGTCTACCAAATATGTAGAAACCAATTGCAGAGCCTACAATGACAACAACAAACACACCCACGTTGTAAGACATGACCGCTAACATAAGTAGGTAGCCAGTGGCAACATAGACTGTGTGGCATAGGGTCTATACCAATCCAGCAACTGCCCAAGATTTATTCCCACCATGATAACCTCTGTAATTAGAAAGATACTCATTCATTATAGAAATAACAAGAAGCAACACAAGAGCCAAGATGTACATCACCAAATGGTCTGAAGGCCAGTTCGCAAAAAAGAATTCAACATCACTGCCCCAATAAAAAATTCTCCTCATGTGTTCCATGGGCATGGGCATGGACACCATTGTCGAACTTTGTGTGGATTGTGACGAAGGTGGTGTGGGAGGTGGCATCCCAGGAATGACGACCATTGTATTTCTCTAGGTTTTTGACAACACTAGTTGCAGAATATTATGAATGAAATGGATCTCCTCTTTTTCTTTTATAAAGAAAATGGAGATTTTAACCTATAGATGATGAAATATGACAAAAGAATTTAAGGGTCCAGTGATTGACCATTTAGTGGTTTTGATCCAACTACAGAGAGTTCTCATTTGGGAAACTTGCTTGGTATTATTGTATTGTCATGCTTTCAAAAATGTGGCCATGTGCCCGTAGCTTTAGTTGGGGTATTATAACGATTTCATTCCTATTTGCAACACCTGTGAAGTTTCCACAATTCAAAGTTGTATAGATGAGAACGAGCCTTAAATACAACTCGTCCTCTTTGTTTAATTCCTATATAATTTCCATGGTAATCAATATCTTTATCTTAGTAGAGTGAAGATACCTCAGGGCTATATTCACTGCATCATGAATTTTCCTACTTGAGAGGAGATTAAACATTTTAGAGGACAAGATATTTGAGAGATGATTTTGGGCCTTCTTGCAATTACCTTATAAATAATCTTGTATATGGTGTTGCAGAAAGAGATAGGTTTGAAGTTCCCAAAGGAGTTAAAAGAATCCTACTTAAACCTTCTTGTAAAGTTGTTTTCTCTGAAATAAGATACGGTACATCTACATCTACATCTCTAACTTTAAATGGGCAGGTTTTTGACCTCTGAAAATTTTTGCTGACTTATTGAATTTGTGTTCTGTAGAAGTATCAAAATTTTTATTTGTAATGTTAGCTCCACATTTTTAGCTGCTTTGGATAACAAAAGATGTGTGCTTTTTTCTGTCACTTTTTTTTTAAATATTCTTCTTTGGTTTAAACTTAAATATGAATTTAGTCCTATACAAATGATAACATGCTAGTTATTGTAGCTCTCCAATCTCTATCGTAATGTTTTATATTTGATATTTTGTAAAGGACATACTCTAATTGTTTGAAATATAAATAGCTTATAAAATTGTATGGTTGGTCTAGGAAGACAAATTATGCAAGAGCATTAGTTATAAAATGTTATACTTGTGATTTATATTTTTCACTCACTCTGTGGCTATTTATTGACATGTTGAACTATTGTGTGTTTGGCACATTATGTTTCCTTAAAACCAGTGTTTAAAATTTTGCAGAACCTGGACCAGCTATTTTTTCTGTTTCAACCTTGTCATGTGACTAGCCCTTGAATAGGACTGTATGTTAGTTTCATACTGAATTTTCTGGTTCAGCCTATTCTTGTCCTAAAATGATATGGGCCCACCTTTTCAGAAGAAGAAAAAAGAAGGGATACCACCATCATTTTTTTGGTTCTACATATATATTTTGCTAGATCACCTTTGTTTCTGCTTTTTATTTGATCACTATACTCACATTTAAGTTGGTTTTCCTACCATACTATATATATGTTTGGGGTTGATTGCTTTAACTAGCAACATTTATGCTTTTTATTTGACCACTTTATGCCACATTTAAGTTTTTTTTTCAAGCTTACTGCACATTGGCGTCAGCGAGTCACCTCCAAACAATTTTGACCTGTAAAATTGTAGATATGGATTCTGTTCTACTTGGGCCTTTGACATGCTTATATAACACAATTCTTGTCTCCCATAACCATTATTCCTAAAGTATTTTGCTGCATCAAACGCTTGTCTGATATAATGTTAGTGTCATAAAATGAAGTATAATCCCTCTATTTTATTATATTCTTTTTTGATTTTTGGCTTTGTTTCAATAAACCTAGAGACTTGCATATATGAAAAAATAGCTTGATATCAAAATTGATTAGTGGTAATTTTGATCGTTCAAAACAATAGATTGCATTGGTGGAGGGTTACATAGACCAACGACTATTTAGAATAATCTTCTAGCCTAAGTCAGCAAACAACCCCCCAGTTGGTTTAGTGTCACAAATCCCACGCGTCGAACATGGATTTCTAAGGACACATGTTAGTTATGCATGTGTATTTTTCATAAGACGAACCTATGTCATAATTTGAATGGACATTTAATATTGTGTACTACCTCTAAAATTTGAGCCTACATAGTGTTCCTACGTCAAAGAAATTCAAATATTCAAAGACAATTTTTAGCTTTTGTTATTTTAACCTATGCCTTCTTCACGTTCATATCCACAAAATTTTGTTCCTCATTAGTTTATTGTACCCTCTTCTAGAGCATTGCCTACAATTGGAAATCTAAGTTTTCATTACGAACTGATCTATTAGATAGGGATTAAAGAAGTGCTAATTCAGCTTCGCTTACATATTATTTTATGCATTAATATCTCTTCCAATGCATTAAAATGAATTACAGGTATTACCATTACAAAATAAGAAGGTTGTAATTTGCTACCATGATGGAGCCAATCTTGACTGAGAATGCCATCCCTATATTGTTGAATGGTTCAACTGAGATTCAACCTCTACTCCAGATAATCAACATCGGCTCTGTCTACTCATCAAAAACTACCTCCTCACACTACCACATCACTCTCTCTGATGGGACGTATCAACATAGGACTTTGCTACCATTTTCTTATAGCACACAAGTTGCATCTGAAGACATCCAGATCGACTCAATCATTTTACTTAAAAAAGCAGCTTGCACAGTGTCTCAAAACTCTTCGTAAGATTAAATTATGTATTAAAATTTTTCTTTTTTTCTATTTGCATTCTTCCTACATAACAATTAATTCTACATTCATTTTTTTTTTTTAAATTTCCCTTCATGCATTTCAGATCCATTCAAGTTCTATAACTTGAGGTTGTACGACGTAGCGCACCTTTGGTTAAGGAATCATCAACACTATTACACGCAAAGGCAGGCGAATCCCAATCAAGCTCTTCATCAGCATAGGAGATCATGCCAACTATTGTAACTCTGACAAATACATCCACAACTACACTTGTATCATTAAAGTCACTCAATCCCTACCGAAAGTATTGGTCAATCTAAGGTAGAGCAACAACAAAGACACCCTTGAAGAATTATAGCACCGCATGTGGCTCAGGGAAAGTCTTTGGCTTTGACCTCATTGGTCGTGATAGAGATGAGATTCACATTTCTAAATTTGCTGAATTGGCTGAATCCCTTTATAATCTCATTGAAGTTTGGCAACTATATATTGTTACCAATGGAACAATTAAACAAACAAACCCAAACTACAACCACCTAAACAACAAATGGGAGATTTACTTATTTGCTGTGTCGACTGTCAAACCATGTTTAGAAGATGATCCAAGCTTCCATTACCAAAGCTTTCATTTCAAAAAAATCGTTGAAATCAAGTCCACAAGCTCAAATACCATTGTAGATGTTAGTGGTGTGGTTATCTCCACCTCTCCTGCTTCAACAATTCGAAGAAGAGATGGAACTAAAACACTAAGAAAAACACTCACATTGAAGGACAAGTCAGGTTTTAGCATTGATGTAACAATATGGGGAGATCAATGTGTCTCTATAGGAAAGGACCTCGTTGAATTATGCTCTTCTGACAACCCGCCAATCCTTGGTTTCAAAGGAGGTCGGGTAACTCAATTTAATGGAATCACCATAGGGACAATCTCCACTACCACTCTTCTCATAAATCCGAACATTGAAGAAACTCAACAACTCCATACTTGGTTCCGTGATATAGGCTACAACTCTTCATCTCCATCTTTGAGTAGAAACTATAATGTCGCTTCCAAATGAGCTTTACCATAGAAGACAATTCAAGGAATATCTTGCATGGAAGTCTCTGAGAAGGCAATATGGGTTTCAGTTTGTGCCATAGTGACTTCTATACGCATAGACGACTTCTATTTTCTTGCTTGTCCATTAGATTACAATGGAAAACAATGCATGAAAAAAGTAATTCACCATTCTAACAATCTTTGGCATTGTACAAAGTGTAACGGTGAGTTCCCAGAATGTGACTATCGGTACAAACTTAAATTTGAATTACATGACCACACCGGACACCTTCAAAATGTCACCGCCTTCAATGATGCGGGAAATGAGCTAATCGGCATCACGGAAAAATAATTGTTCCTCCTCTCTATTGAACCAGCTGATCTTCAAGAAATCTATGGCCGTATCTCAGGCTGCCACTTCCTGCTGTCACTTTCCATCAAAACAGAATACTACAATGGTGTCGAGCATTTGCAACCTATACTAATAAATTCAGAAGAAATTCGGTATGACGTTGCATGCAAGGAGGTCCTAAAATACATTGACACATTGACCATTTCACAACGTTCTATTATTCGTCACCTTTAGGCTCTCTTCTTATATGCACAAAATGCTACTTTTCTGCATAGGAAATAACATCTTTGTATAGATCAATTTTCCATACCATTGTAAAATACAACCATGTTGTTGTACTAAACACTTTATTTTACAATACTCTTTTTCAATAATTACAAATATGTATATTTATCCCTTTACATTTCACATAATATAGATACCGATGTTTGGCACTACAAAAGAGTTTTTCTTTTTACCAATACTCTTTATCAACATGTTTGGCAAAGTCAATTGAAACTCTTTCTATCGCTTACTAATAGTCAATTACAAAGTTGATATTGTTACAAAATGTCATACATTTCATATGCATTCATAAATTTATTTTGTTTCACTCTAAATTCCTCACATCTCATGCCTAACATAGAATTATTTGTAATTTCTTAGATATGTCATCAAACGATCAACATGCTGATAAAAAAGCATGGCGACACCTTCTTTATGCTCAAAATAAATAAACAATAAATTCACATCAACGACTTCTTTATAAAAATCGAAAAAACAATACCACTTCCACTACACCACCTCCCTTCTCAAGTGCTCTCCCAAATATGCATGCCATTTCACCCCACCTTCATCAAAACTTATATAACCCCCCCCCTTAATGAAGAACATCGTCGCTTTAGAAAAAGAATAAATAACCTCTCTACATTGCATGTTTGCACACTATGCAAAGAATCATATCCAAGTATGAAAACAAAACTTTCACATGGTACCCTTTCTTGCTCTCGTTGTGCATCATCTAAATCTACAAACCGTTTCACTCATGTGAACAACATGGACCCTGACGAACAACCATATGTCCTTCAGAATTTAACAGTGGTTGAGGAAACGCTGATCGCACGTGTAAATCCCATTCTACAAGTTACGCATGCTCGTGGTGGTCAATACAAATATAGCGTCCATACAATCAGCTTCCCTCAAGACATCACTACTATTGCCAAATACCTACCTCGACTTGTTTCTAAATTGGACATCCTAATTGTCAGAAGGCACAATCCTTCTAAAAAATCTTATGAATTCATCGTTTGTAAATCACATGTACTTGCAGCACTTGAATACAAACTCACTCATGATCCCTACTACAAAGATGTTGAACTCATCCCATCTGCAATTTCTGCTCTACCAGATCAACCTACATATATTTCTTATCTTCTTCATAACGTAACCATGTCCTCTTTTATACCCCAGGAAACCATAGTCGATTCTACTTATGATCTTGATGCCATGCTAACTCCATTAGATATCCAACCTTCTTCATTTGTTCCAAGTCTCCCAAACTCGTGTAGTGAGCTTGATCACATTCGTGCTTATTTGCACTCTACCGATTGAAACTCAACAAATTCAATCGATTGGCCTACAATATCTCTATCGCCTATGAACGAATACACCACTGAGGGCCTCTTTTCTATGGCATTCCCCACACTTTTCCCAACAGGCATTGCTATGATCACACAACCAAGAATTACAAAAGTTGAGATGCACGAATATGCTTTGCACCTTTTACGCTACCATGATAATTTCTTTGGCCAGCATTCGAGATTCCATTACTACATATATAACACACTAATGCGCCACCGTAGCCAATCAACTACCAATGTTTTTGTTAGGAAATACATTGAAAACAACTTGCCAACAACTGTTTCATATTTGCAATAATGTTTTCATGACTTCCCAAATTCAAGAATTCCTGAATAGGTCATGCACTTTGGCTCAGCCCTACGAGGTACATGTTCTTTCTGGAACAAGCATCGTAATGAGCTAACTGACATGATCACACAACTTGGAAGCCCAACATTTTTCTTCACTCTCAGTGTTGTTGATACCAAATGGCCCAACCTGCACAAGATTATGCCTACTGATGTGCCCTCAAATTCAAACAATCATTACAAGTGGATAATTCAAAATATAATTAACAATCCACATTTAACATCCCAATATATGCATTGTAGATTTAAATTTTTTCTCGAAGAAGTCCTACAAAAAGGTCTCTATGGAATTGACTATTGGTGCAGGTATTTTTAATTACCATTCCTCTTTAAACCTAATAATAAATTACAATAGATCTGCAGCAATAACATCTTTCAATATTGCATTCAGGTACGAATGGAAACATAGAGGATCTGCACACATACATGGATTCCTTTGGTTGCAAGATGCACCAAACATGGATGCCCTCAATTCTAACAATGACACAGAAGTTCTCAATGCTCAAAGATATTTTGACCATTATGTCACTGCTTGGAACCCGCAACAACCCCAACATCGCGAATCTATACTTCACCAATCAACAGAGCACAACCCATGTCTTCTCAACACATCATCAATTTTTGCGTCAACCCAGACAGATGACTATGAAGAGCTTGTCAACTGTGTCCAACACCATACGAAGTGTCATGCATCTTCTTGTCTTCGCAAAAAAAACAATGTTCTCAGCTGTCGCTATGGAGTACCGTGGGAGTTGAATCCCACATCTTCACTCTTCATAGACAAAAAATCTTCGAAAACCTACAAGCCTGCATGTAATGATGATAGATTGAACATCCATAATGTCGATCTGCTTTCCATCTGGAGAGAAAATGTTGATTGCTATCCAGTACTTTCACGCCATGTTGTGTTAACCTATATTTCTAAATATGCAGCTAAAGCAGAAACAAATCAGAAAGCTACAACCAAATTTTATCATGCCTCTCAAACAACCTCGCTCTAGAAGCACCTATTGTCACTGTTGTCCGAAAATTCCTTACAGAAACCATAGCAAAGAGAGATATTGGGGTGCAGGAAATTTGCCATATGTTACAGAAATTACAACTCACACTCTGCAGTCGTACATTTGTTTCTCTAAATGTTAATAGAACTGTATTTAGACGTGTTATACATTCTTATGAAAATCCAACCTCAGCACCAGCATTTATTCTCGCATACATGAACATACCTTCTTCATTAGAGCCATTGCCCCTCATTGAAGCTGCACACCCTTGGTCTTTTTCTCCTCGTCGTAAACAAAACCAATGGAAACACATTTCTCCTCCGATGATTGTCCATATCTTGCCACGATACACCACAGTCCCTTCCCCTAATGATCCAAGTTATGCCACTTTTTGTTGGGATGAATTAATATTGTATTTCCCTTTCCGTACCCTCCCCATTGACATTGGATCCAAGAATGAGGAAATCATTGCACACTGGGAACAAAAGAAAGGAACATATACAACATGGCATGTTCATTGTGAAAATGAAAACCCACAATCTCCACAATTCAAAGATGAATCTACTCCTATATCTACCCCTCCTGACATCCCCCTTGACCCCGTCCAAATGAATGAATGGGAAATCCTCTCTCATCTTCACCCAGGCAACAACATCGAAATTGATAGCCTTGAAATCATTGGCCATCGTGAATTTGATGTTAATCATAATTGGTCTCATACTTCTCTACCTCTCCACTTGCAAGAAACTGCCATCAATTTCATTGAATTCAACTGCTCATATAGTAAAAACCAACAACGTCCTTTTTCAAACCTTCTTGAAAATCACATATTATATCCTACCCAACAAAAATAATTCACACATGTTATTTCTCACTTCGAAAACCCTCTACTGAAACCCCCAACCATAACCATCATACAAGGGACAGCCAGAACCGGAAATCTGCTTTAATAAATCTTTGCAACATGCATTTAACGAAAACTCCTCAACAAGTAGAATCCCATTGTTGCTACTTGCACCCACCACTGTTGCAGCTTTCAACATAAATGCCCTGACAATCCACTCTGCCCTTCACATCCCTATCCAAACAATGCATCCTCTTGAAGGAAAACCACTCCTACACCTCCAAGAACAGCTCCGCCATGTAGAATACATACTCATTGATGAAATGAGTTTTATCGGACCGAAAATGCTTTCTCGTATTGATGATCGCCTACGAGAGGCATTTCCCCTTCATCTAAATACACCATTCGGCAATCGATCCATTATCCTTGTCAGGGATTTAGGCCAATTGCCACCTGTGAAAGACATTCCTATGTATGCTGACACATCACATGGGACTGCACTTTGGCGTAGATTTGATACATTCATAATTCTTATAGCTATTTTTTGCCAACAAGGTGCTGACCCTTCCCAGGTTGCCTTCTGTCGGATTCTCACAAATCTCAGGAATGGAACACCTACAATTGAAGTTTGGAACCTCCTAATGTCGAGGAGAGATTCCTCTATTACACATGAAGATAAAAAAAAATTGAAGACTCCATGCACCTATATGCAACAAACAGTTCAGTTTCCTTGCATAACAAAATAATGCTTAAAAAATTGAACCTGCCAGTAGTTGTGTGCTCTGCGGAGAAACATCGTGAACAAACTTTTACTACATTTGGAGAAGAACAACTACACACAAAGGTTCTCTTATGCAATGCAAAAAAATTTATGCTCACTTGCAATTTGTGGGTACATGCAGGGCTTGTAAATGGGGCACTTAGCACAGTGATTTCAATATTTTATGCACTTGACTCAAAGCCCCCAGAATTACCGTCCTTCGTGGTAGTCGATTTTAAACAATACTGAGGAACACCATAGGACATTTCACATGCAACATATGTGCCCATTTCCCCTATCACAAGAGGTTCACATCGATAAATACTACTTCGAATAGCGTTGGATTTAACAATACACAAGTCACAAGGAATGACATTAGAGAAAGCAACAATTGACATCAGCCCCAAAGAACACCAAGGTCTAACATTCACTGCCATTTCAAGAGTAAGATCTCTGTCATACCTTCGAATCCATCCAACATTTCCATTCTCATATTTCACGAATGAAAGAGAATCCATATCTACAACGCAGAAAGAAAGAAGAATCATTGCTTGCATCGAAATCTATATAGAAGAGTACAATCTAACCAACAATAAACTCTTCGTTTCATCTTCACCAATGGTAAGAAAAACCCTTTTCCAAGTTTCATACACAATTACATGCTTTTACGTTTGTTCTAATACTGGTTATGCTCTTAATGTTCAAAAGAATTTTATGCTTACTTTAAGTATTTTTTAACTCTAAAATTGGTACAATTTTATCAACCATTTACACTAACAATTACTATTTCTCTTTATTCATGGCCAACAGATATGGATTCAAACTATTTAAACATGCTCTATGAATGCTGCCAAGAAATTCAACAATAGGAACTTACATTATAGGATATACAGCTGAGATTCCTACCGCCCCAGACATTGCCTCTGTACCGTTTGCATACAACTATTGCCTTGTTAAAAAAGATCCAAACAATCCTAAGAAAAATGATCCACATACATGAAAGAGATACACATCGGAAAATGCGTGCTGAATGGAAAGAATGACTTTCTCAATGTGGGGTCACAATAGACACCAATTGGTGTTGTCGATGCCGTGCATCGTCAAGTATATATGATTAGATATTTACTATCATTTACATTTACATGACATCGCAAAATTTTATTGTACACATGTATATTTATTCACCTTCAAATGCATTCATATTCCATTGAACTACTAAGCAATTTTGTATATCTATTTGTATATAAATCATATTTTGTTCAACTAATACACCATTCAATGTAATTTCAAATGTTTCTATAACATTGTGTCTCTTCATTGTTGTGCTTCAAACCCATCTCCAAATACTCTTTCTCAAGAGGAGAATTATATTATACCATAAATTTCTTTATTTTCTTATTCCGTCTTAAGTGATGATCTGTTGTACAAGTCCTTGGATCTGAAAAATTCATGTATTGCTTCAATCTTGTTTTCTATATTTACTTATTCCATTACTTTTAACAAGCTTCAAGGTGTTCAAATTTTGGTCATGCTATTATGTTATGTTTTGTGTTAATACCCCTATATCTGTCAACAACTTTCCTCTATTCTTTATTTCCTTAACCGCATCTTCAGATATTAGTTCTCTCAATCTGGTAAGTGAAGTTGGTACAACTGATTAAAAAAAAACAATAACAGAAAATGTTATAATCATACATGAGTTCCAAGCAGCTACTCATTTTCTGTCTATAAGTATGTTGTATCTTCATACTTGAGTTTGGGAGCAGAGTTTCCTCTCTATAAAGGATGATGGTCAAAGTCCATCAATGATTCTTTGTTATATGTAGTAGTATTTTTCAAAATGGCAACAATTAATCACATTCGTCCCTATTGTTCACCTTTGAATAAAGATATGTTACCGAGAAAGTGAGCTAAAAGAAAATTGATCCAAAACAATTGTTTATGTGTCATAACATGAAGAACTTGGGAAGCCTGGTACCGAGGTATAACTTAAATGTAACTGGCTTGCATGTTCCATCGTAGATGGTTTTCTTCTTTTTTTGCACAAGTTTTTCTCTAACTGCATTTGGTTGTTTTGGGTTTAATGCAAATGTTGAACTGCCAAAACCTTCTTCTAACCAGAGTCTGGGGGGTGTTGCACATAAGATGGATGTATTAATGAAAATGACTTTAGAGAATCTGGAAATTTGTGTTGCTGAGGGTCGCCTGCCACAGGTGAAAATATTATTAATTTGGCCAGATTAAAATGTATTGTTGGTCAACTAATATTGTTGTTGTTTCAAAAAGATGCATAATTCAACTGTTTTTCTTCTTAACATTTAAATTCTTCCATTGTTTTTGTGAATATGTCTACGATTCACTCAAATAAAAATATTTCCCATAGATTTCTTCAGATCTGAAATAATATAGAATCATATGCACCAAAAAGTGTCTAAGATTTCTACCTTTGTTCATACTCTGCAAATATACAGAGTCATTCACTGACTTTAAATTTACGACTTCGCCATTTGCTAATTTTTATTAGAATAGCCTGCCACCTTTTATAACGGTCCCCGCCTTTGAATGTACTACTAGATTCATCATTCTTTCATGAAACTAATTTCATTTTTTCCTCCCAATATCTTTACTATTTTAGTTGCCAAGAACTAGATTGTGTTGTCTGCTGAGTAACTATTGCACACTAAAACTTGCTAGCAAAGGAACCTACAGTATAAGCATGCAATTTACTGTTATGATTCATGAACCCGTGGGGGGTATATATCGGGTTGAATGTTGATGCAATTGGGGTTAAACGTAATAAGGATTGACATAATGGGTACATGACACTCAGGGCCTGCAATTGGCTGCCATACAAGGCAGAGTAAGAAAAGTGGTTTGTGATGTTAGATTGAATCTTCCAAATCTATGTAAACATAGGTATTACCAAGTGATTTGTATTTATAAACATAGGCACTGTTTTATTCACTGAAACTTTCTAATGAATGTCTGTTTGAAGAAGTGCTCATTATGTTTTCTTTGTGATATCCACAGGCTAGCACTAACGTTGAATCAAGAGGTAGTGAGCCTATACAAGATGGTCCTTCAACGCCTATGCATTACCCTGCCACAAAAGCATGCTAAGAAAGCATCTTAACAACAGAAAGCTCAAGAATTGGTTATGAAATCCAATGTTGATGATTGTTTGTCAATCCAGTGTTTATGTATAAAAAATCACATGATATTCTTAGTCATGCTATTATGTTCTGTTTTGTGTTAATACCTCTATATTTGTCAATATCTTGAAGTACTAATTTTTTTCAAATGCTTATTTTCCTCTCTGGTTTATTGCCTTAACCACATCTTCAAATATTAGTTCTCTCCATCTGGTAAGTGAGATTGGTACAATTGACTCCAAAAAGGCACTAATAGAAAATGTAGTTTCAAGCTGCTACTCATTTTCTGTCTATAAATATGTTGTATCTTGATACTTCAGTTCGGGAGCAGAGTTTCCTCTCCATAGAGGATGATTGCCAAAGTCCATCAAGGATTCTTTATTATATGTAGTAGTATGTTTCAAGATGGCAACAATTAATCACATTCATCACTATTGTTCATCTTTGAATAAAGATATGTTACCCAGAAAGTGAGTTAATAGAAAATTTATCCTCAGCAGTTGTTTATGTGTCAAAACAAATTGTTAATGTTTAATATATATTTTAGCATCATTTTAAACTTTAATTTGTAACCATGAACATGGCTCAACACATGAAGTTATGGATTTTATTCATCTCAAGAATGGTATTTATGGTGAAAATGGTGAAAGATTTGAGACTCTTCTGCATTTTATATTCCTTTCCAAGGATGTCTAAAGAACCATAAACTTGTGCTTTATTATCTCTGTACTGCGGTCTTCAAACATCAATTTATTTCCAGGCCTTGGACTCTTCAGTTTGTCAACAAAGCAATCTATTTAATTCAATTTTAGTATTTAAATTTAATTAAAATTTGAGTTATTGACATTATGGGTTGCAGTGCTACGTCTACCACCGTGAATGCTTCGTGTGTCAGTGGCTATGCACTTTTCCACCTGTCCCCTCTTAGTCACCTCATCAGGGGAAGAAAGGTGTTTCAGAGCCAAATCAGAGCATTCTTATTTCAGGCTAGAGTTAGGAAAGAAATCCCATGTGAAACTTAGCAGCCTTGTTTGATGTTTGCAACCCTCATTGGCAAGGTGATTGCTATTTTGTTCCCAGATCTTCTAATGTGTGAAGTGATGATAGTTGGGATTGAATGAAGGAGGCTGGAAAGTCATTCCAAACCACTTTCTAATTTCCAACTTTTTGAAACTTTGCTTGGTGCCTTACCATGAAATATTTGCTTTTCATGGCTATGACAATTTGTGAACCACCTTCAGTAACCACTTTATGGAAATGCTCAATCTGAGCAAAATGTAACCTCATTTTTAAAGCTCCTAGCTCTGCCACATTATTACTATTGATACCAATAGTACGAGAGGAGATACAGGATCTTTCCCATCTGGTCCCGAAAGACTGTAGCATGACTAGCTTTCACCAGGCTTCCATTAGAGGCCCCATCAAAGTTTAGGTTTATGAACTGCTGAGGAGGAATCCAAGGAAATAGAGATGGAAGGAGAACCCAAAGAGGGAGCGCTCTGAGGCTGCTGCTATGAGCAGGAAATCTTCTATGATTTAAGATTATTTACTTTCAAATATGTGGCTTGCAAGTCCTATGCTGACTAGTGTTGTGAAGGTGTCTGCTGGATATTGTCTTTGATATTGACGTAGATAGAATCATGGCTAAGGCAGTGATTTTGGAAGAATCGGTGATTTCTTTCTTTCAATATTTCCCAAAGAATAAATACTGCCAAAAGAATCTAGATTATAATGAGAATGGGATTTGTATAGGCATTTTCCCTCTACTGCTTAGTGGTATTACGTATGCTGCTCCTATTACAATCAGTTAGTTCTTCTGTCCTGTCCTCTAAGTGGTACTAGGTAGGCTTCTTTGATGGTAAAGGAACCATTGGATTTGTGACCCCATGGAATCTTGTTTGGATCTTGATATAGGGGATTAGGTGGACTTGAAGATTGTGCTAGAAAGAATGCCATTCACTTATTTATGGCCTCGGATGCCAATAGTCTTGATGAATCCATTGCCTCCATTCATTATGGTGGCTATTGGGATTCTAATAATCTGCAACTTGATACTTGTCTCTATTGGGATTCTAATAATCTGCAATTTGATACTTGTCTGTACCCTTCATATTGTCCCTTAATTCCTATAGGTTATGCAATTTAGTGAATTTTGAGATCTGTTGCCTGGAGCCCTCCTAGAAGAGGGTTTTGTGACGATCTCTAATTTCCAGAACAATGTTGTTTTAATTTCCAGAAAAAATCTTTGTATGCTTTCGATGGTAGAGAGAATTGAATGGGGATCCATTAGGGTTGAGAGAAGATAGAATTTGAGTGTTTGGATGACAGATTTCGGGGGCATGAGCGACTTTTTGTGTTAATATGTCTATTTTAATGGATATAGCTTCCTATCTAGAAACACTGGCAACACATGAGATATAAGTTTGTTTGCTTTAGAATAATGTCGATGAATAGATACTTGGATTGAATGGGGCTCTCAAGCTTCATTGATATTTTTGGAAATGACATCTATGCAAATCCAAAGTTTGCTATAAATATCAACCTGTTGAATTGTTGAATTGGTGTAGAGACATGTTAGATTTAATGTAATGTTTATTATTTCAAATCAAACTACAATTACTTCAAGATGGCAAAATATCCAGAGCCATTTTTTGGTAAATGGAGAGTGACATCAATGCGTTTGATATTTAAGGCAATGGGATGTGATGAAAAGTTAATACCTCTGTCCGCGGTTCATGCATGTCTGGTGATGCTTTTCATAGATTATTGTTAAACACAAAGCACAAGCTTGTATAGAGCACAAAGCACAATCAAGGAGTCAAGCATTTGGGTTTGAGTAAAGTAATGAAACTTCTATTAAAACAGGGAGTGCGGAACAGGAAACGGAGAAACACAAATAATCATGGAAACACATGCAACATTAACTGTACCGAGTTTTGCGCGCAATATATGTGCACTGAAAATGGAAATGAGGAATCTATTTTGTGCATAAGCCATGGCAACTGCTTATAATCAACAATATTTCGCAGGAGTGAAAATAATGTTTAAACTTATATTTAAAGATAGCAGTGGCTGCAGGGTCTTAAACCTGACTAGCAAGCTTTTCGAATCTGATGGATCTGAATGTGATGACTGCAATTAGGATAATCACTATGTTGATATATCGCTCCACATTAATACCATCCTTCCTTACTTCTGGCGGCTTGGTTTAAACAGATTCGAGAGATGAGCTTCCAGGTCATCAGGTGTGTGCTTAATATACATCTCAGAGTGTCCATTTTCTAAAGATCCCCTGAATCTGCCCAAAAAGGAAGGATAGGCTGCTATCATCTTCTCTAGATGGACTGCCTAAGCTCTCCTTGGATCTGCACATCTGGTAGCATCCAAGCTGAATGCTTCCTGAGCACATCCTCAAATCCATGATTGAAACCCTTGAATTTAGACGGCGCGTTGTGACATCTCACTCACATGAGTCCCCTCATCTCTCAAACAATTGAGGACCTTCATCCAGGCTCCTCGCTCGTAATTAGCCGCATACTGCCTCACCTTGCCTTGATTCTTCATCAACCAGCCATAGCCTAACATCCCTAAAAGCTCCGAATCCTTGATCTTCTGGATAATGTAATTAAGATTGTTCATGAGAAACAGGTATGAGAGGGCAACATCCTTGTACAGCTTAGATGCTGTATCTAACTTGCACTGCAGAATGATGATAATCCAGCCGAGTCTCACAGACAGAACAGATCCCGGGCTGCCCTGTTCTCCACTATCCCAATCCTGGTCTTCAAACAACCCCATGAGACCATCAGGCAACGCCTTGGGGATATCCATGGGGGCATTAGCTGTAATCTTCGCGAGGGTCTCCTTGTAATCCGACATAAAACTCAGATAATTCATAACATACCTTGTAAGGGGATGAATTGTTTATCGGCTGAGGCCAAATCGGCCTCCCAGTCGGCGGATGTCCGGGATGACTGGCCGGGATTCTGATGACTCATGGCAGAAAGGACTGTGTTCATATCTCTAGTCATGTTGTCAGAGGTGCCCAGATTTCACCATATGATGTGTCGGGGCCACTATTGTTTCTTCCCCTGCTGCTGTTTCTTCTGCCAGGTATAATATCAACTGACTACCCGGAATGCTTGGGAATCGTGGGATTGGAGAAATCTTGGTTACACAGATAATAAAACCCGCCCACAAATTAATTTTGGGCGAATACTAAAATCTCTCTGGTTTTAACATAGAAATCCTGCGTATGAACCCCAGAATGGAAAATGAGAATTCATTATCCAAGGCCTAGAAAAACCTGAGATGGTGATTCACCCGCTTGCTTCTCTATTTGATGGCCTCTGATGGATGGACCAAAATTCTCTTCGCTCCTTGAATTCGGCGGCGCCTCTATTTTGACTTAGTCCGCCTTTCATTCTTACACACGGCGGTCATGTTGACAAGCCTATTCAGGCACACGGATAGAACTGTCAAATTGACTTTCTTATTTTCTGAGTGGTCCCTTCATCAGCTATTTTCTTTAGATTTTAGAGATCGAAGGAAAAGAAAAAACAAAAAAGAGATCGAAGGAACAGAAAAAACAAAAAAGAATATCCACTTAAACTATTTAAATCAGAATCAAATCCAACGTCTCAGCAAGCCTGGAGTTTGAACTGGTTCATGTTTTGTTTTTTCTTTTTAATAATTTTAAAACCTACTGACCGGGTCAGTTCAATTTGCTGAAAGAAACTTACATTGGAATACCGTCGTTTACGTCTAAATGTCAACGATCATAAATGCTAGTCGCTGCACTGTGAAATTTGCAGATATATTTTAATAGTTTGTGACTTGGATTTTAGAATTGAACTGTTTAATGGGCTCTTTTCTCTTGCACGTAAGCCTGCAGAGAGATTGTGAAAACTTTATTGCTAGTTATTTTAGCAGACTTTCATTTTTTTATAAAAGTATATCATACTGTAGTTAAACGTTAAATTGTTCTGTAGTTAACCATTATTGAGAGTAAACTCATTGTTTAGTTAAATTTTATGTTCTTGTGACTGAATTTAATTTCATTGTTTAGTTAGGTTTTAGGTTAGTGAAAGTGAATTTATGTTTTTGTTTAGTTGTAGTGTGGTAGAGATGAAATTTAAATTATATATTTTAATTTAATAAAAATAAAAATAATAAAATAATTATAAAAATAAAAAAGTTCATGGTGTTTATTTTGAATATAGTTTATTTAATTTAAAGGAGAATCAAATTATTTTAGATGAATTTATTAAGTTTAGAAAAGATTAAATTTTTTGACTTGCAATTTTTTTTTTTAAATTAAAAGAAATTTGATCTTTTTACATCTAGAATTAACATAGATCTTGATTAGTAGTCATATAAATTAAATGGTTAATAAATGTTAATAAACATTACATATTTTTCATCAGCAAAATTGAAAAAAATCATCAAAAATAATTAAATTATAACTTTATTATTATTATTATTATTATTAAATAAATTAATATATAAGTTACACATATTTAAAAATGTATGTAATAAATTTCATCCCTATTTTACTTTCTAGAAATTCTTAACATCTAAATAGATTTAGACTTTATTACAATATTGTGATTTACTAAATATTAAAAAAAACTATAATTCATATTTATGAAACATATATATTTTTGTGGCATTTTTTCTTAATTGATTAATTTAGTCAAAAAGATAAACAAGCCGAACTCCTTTTTAATCTGCAAAACCAACCAACTAACCAACTGCTGAGCGACCGAATCAACCAGATCAACAGAAATGGCTGCGGGCCAATTACTTCTTATTATCTAAATAATATAGATTTGGATATACAAAATCTGAATTTTTAGTGGTTTGACGGAAAGTTTTTTTGAGTGAAATCGAAGAGACTGCAGTTCAAATCTCATTGATTTTGTGGCTTGCTATGATTTTGGCTCAAAGAGTAGGCTCCCCTTCCCAATTCACTATGTATAATAAAAAAAATAGAGCAATGCGCTTTCTTTTCTTCAACAAAATAGATTAAACACTCAAAACTTTTTATCCAAATAAACAGCTTCTTTTCTTCAACGAAATAGATTAAACACTCAAAACTTTTTATTCCAAATAAACAGTAAAAAGGATTCCACTTCTTACTCGATTGCTTATCCGCTTCTTATACGAGATTGTTAGCTTGCTTACGGCTTGTTTGATTTGATTTATGATGATTATAAAAAATATTTTATAATATTTAATTAAATTTTTATAATTTATTTAAATATTATTAATAGTTAAAAAAAAATTTAAAAATATTATTTTAAAATAAACAAATTTATTAAGATAATAAATTTGATATTTTTAAAATATATATGTAAAATACTTACAATTATATAAAATTCCAAAAACAATTTTTTTTTAAATTTAATTTTTTATATATGTAAAATACTTACAATGATATAAAACTGAAGAAACACTTTTTATTTTTTATTCACTTCTTTATTTTTTATAAGAATAATTAGTATTGATCATTTGTAAATTATAAAAGGTTTAAGAGTTCTTTTTTATGCTATAAACCAAGAATACCAAAAAAAAAAGATAAATACGGTTATAATTTGTGAAATTTGTATAAAGCCGTAAGATGAAAAGTATTTAAACATACAACTGTTATTAAATATTTATTACATAAATAATATGTGAATTTCAAGTTTAATTATTAGTTAATTATAAATAACTAAAGTAAAAAGAAAGGTTTTTTTTGTAAATTTGTATAATTTTATCTTTATAATTTAGAATTAGAATTATATATATGATTTTTATTATGATTTTTAGGGAGACCTCTCTAAATGGACTCTATACCTAGCCAACTTAATACACATAGGAACTTATGGACCTAAAGAATGCCTAGCCAATGCAGAGAGTCAAACCCTAATGGACCCAAAAAAAAAATTGAAGTAGTTAGAAAATTAAATCAAAGTCTCATGACAAATGGCATATATATATATAGCTTAGCTATATAGGTTATCACATAGTCTCTTCTTAGCTTCAACATTCATGGAGCATATGAAATATTACCTTCTTGGTCTTGGAGTAATACATAAAGCTACTTTTGATTGGATAATAGCTTTTCTTACTTGGATATAGGGAAATAAGTTCATTGTACAAGATCTAGAGGCATCTAGTAAGAGTGAAAGCCTACAACCTTATATCCCAGCAATGAATAAATACATACATGTGGCATAGTTTTCTTTGAATAACAATGGTGAGTCAACTCACACTTGTGAATAACACCTAATGATAATTGTTGTCATTGTTAGTTAATTTCTTATAATATGGTTTAATATGTCTCTCTTTCTTTCCTTTTTTCCGAATTGTGTATGTCGAGTTGTAAGTAAAATAGTCATATATGCATATTGTATACTTGCATACTGTATTATTTTAAATCATTATGATACAATGATGTCAATATTATTAGTAAATGCTTTAACAACTAGAATATATACAAATTTGTTCTTTTGCTTCTATGTCACTTCTAGTTGTGCAATACTACCTTGCAATGCACTTATTGACTTAGCCCGTCTATGTGTTGCTTGCAACAAACTATGTTTTACATAGTATTGAACCTTCAGTTGCTTAGTTCAAAGTTAGTAAGCATATAACAACCAACAAATGCCTCAAATAGTATGACCAAACATATATGATAAAGCATTTGGAAAGTTCAACTTCAACAATCAAGCATATAATTTAAATAGTGATGTGTAATATTGTAACAAACTTCCACCTTGTTATTAGAATCTAATGATGAAAAGTTACATCTCGCATTGATCCATACCTATAATAGAACTTTTGACAATTCAGGTCACTCAAAGTTGAGAAAAAACCCTATTGACATTGTTTCATCATGCACACATTGTGGATCATGATAAAACTCTAGTCATCCATGAAATTTATCTCAAGTTCATATAAATTTTGTGGTTGGAAAGAGGCTTCATTTTCTACAAGATTAGCTTAATCCTTATTCAAATGCATCATCACATCAATACAATAACAAGTGGTTGGTGCCTAATGCAAGCACCTTAACATTTATTGAGAGAAGATACAACTAGATCTTACAACAATGAGTTGAGCCAACCGTCACAACTCTACATTAACAAATAAAACAAGTCTCTTCCAAACTTGTTGCCATATACTACTTGTAGAATTACTTTGCATAGAATATGACTATCAATTGCCCCTAAAGGTGTAAAGATACATCGAAGGAATAGGGCATGAACGATTATGTACGCTAAAGAGAGAGTGTGAGATAAATGTATTTGTTAGCGTTTTGTATGAAGGATAATAATTTTGAAATGTATGCAAAATTTGGCCATATATTTAGAAATTGGGGTTAAAATTTTAATATAGAAAATTAAAATGTAATTTGGTAAAAAAAAGAAGTAAAAAGAAAGGTTGTATACTTGTTTTGACTATTGTTTTCTATAATATAGAAATAATTTGAAGATATTAAAAGTTAATTGAGCAAATCAACAAGGTAAGGGTGTTATGTTTTTTATTTTTATTTTTTATTAGTTCGATTAGAGTGCAGGAAATATGAGAAAAATTACTCTGTTGTATGGATTGATATAAAGGGGCTTGATAATTTAAAATTATAAATATCATTTTACCAATGAAAGTCCGTTGCTAATAAAAATTTGTTTTTCAAAAGAATATAAATGATAAAATTTTAGCAATAGAAATGTTATTTTAGTAATAAAATTTTGTTCATTTCACACGGTTTGTGAAAAGAAAGCGAATGTTAAATGATGAATTTTAAGATGAGTCAAATTATATAATAAATTTTCCTTAAAACACAGAGATACTTAAGGAGATATATGATTAAATGTCCTTTGTAAGAAAATATATGAGTAAATATATTTTATAATATATTGTTAGTTTATAAATAAATGTTAATGAAAGAAAGAAACTAAACCTATCAACATTATCAAACTTTTAACTTATATGTTTATGACATTATTTGTTCATCAACACATTTGCTTTAGATAGTATTGGTTCTCCCTACAATCCCTGAGACTTTTAGCTGATAATATACATAGCCACATTGTTCATTCTTCACCACAATTCTTGCAATTTTTTTGTTCAGAGATCCAAACAATCAAGAGCCCAGAGGTTTGATACCTCCCAACCAAACATACCCACATCATTCATTCTTTTCCATAGTTCTTGCATTTGCTTTTATCAGAGAAACCAAGAAACTCACTCGCAATGTCTAGAATCCTCACCATTGTTTTGAGCACTTTGTTAGCATTGAGCATCAATGGAATCTAAGGAAAGTTTAGTCGCAACTAAATCAAGTATGTAATTCGTTGTGACTAAAACTTGAGAAGGGGGTTGTTTAGGAAAGGCAAGCATTCTGTCAAGAAAGAGGCATAGGTAGCGATGATCTGTCTTAATGGCTACTTCCAGTCTTCATTATTCTCTCTGATTCGGGAATGAGATGGGTATTTTGGACGTTTCAGGAGGGGAGGGTTATGGATATGAATAATATCAATGTGCGGGAGAATGAAAAGGATCATGAAATTTATGTGAGGTCCAGGGTTGCTGTTGAGGAGGCCCAACAACAAGCAGATGAGCATCTTAGAGTGGCGATGGAAGAGCTCCGGTATGTCAGGAATCCAAAGAGCTGATCGATGCTCTTATGTTCTTTTCTCTTTAAATTTATGCTTCGGGGCTCAAAGAGGCATATTAGAAGAAATTATGTGCAAATTCAAGTAATGACTACATCCCAGATGCCTGCTCGATCGTTTTCTGCATGATTCTTCCCACTATGAGCTTGTATCAACATTGGATTAGTGAGAAGGTATGTTTAATTTTTTTTTTTCCTTTTTTTTCAACAGAGAAAAAACGCTGTTTTTATATATATGTGAAAAACAGTCCATCAGTCAAAGCATTCTCCTCTGGTAGGAAGATACCCTATGCACAGGAGAATAGGGTAATCCATGACAGAACGGAGAAAATAAGATGTACAATCCCCCTACAGGAACCTGTAAAGAGGCCTTAGGAGATCTAAATGATATCAGAAATACAATACAGCCGAAGCCAACAAGTAAATAAAAGATACAATCCAGCTGAAAAAACATCAGGTCGCATATGACCCAAGGAGAAAAGAAGGAAAAAAAAGCAGTAAAGAAAAGATACGACATATATATAGTCCAAAATGTCACAGAGGAAAAGAGAGCGCCCTGAACCTGATCATCCAGATTGATCCGAATATAAAAGCTGTCAGTCCAGTCATGTCAGCACCGAGAACATCCTGTTACAATCCAGAGTAGCATAGAAAGCTGTCGAGGCATGTTAACCAGTATATCAAAATCTAGAGCTGATCAATTGTCCAATCTGAGAGCCGTCCAACAGATAGCAATACCCTGTACATAAGAAAAAGGCTATACACCAGAAACGATAAAGAGAATCTGCAGGGTCCGATAGACAGAGAGACAACCAGCCACACAAGAGCCCAAGGAGATAAACCCCACCAATGAGTACCATGTAGCATCTCCAGGAAAAGAAAATGTGAACAAAAATGTCAACAGCAATAGGACCAGGCCGGTGGAGAACAGTCGACAAAGGCAATTACCGACTCCAAAAATGAATACAGAGACCAGTGTGTGGATAAGTAGCCCATCAATGTAAAGAACCTACAGATCAAACCTGAAAGAGGCCCTTTCTCTGTTGTCCCTGAAATGGATGACTGTAATGTGGCCAAAATTTTGTTTCAACCCCAGCTTTGAGAGCCTATCCGCCCTCCAGTTTAATTCTCTGTATATATGGTGGAGGGAGGCTCTCTGAAATTGAGAAAGAACATAGATAGTTCGATCAACCCAGCCACTGAGGTTTGAAACCCTGAGATTTGTTCTGCCTGAAATGTCGCTTATGATAAGTTGGGAGTCCCCGTAGATGTCTATGGTAGGGAGCCCCAGGTGATGGGCCACACTCCATAGGGCCATGATCTCAGCTTTATTGTTAGATCCCTGATCCCCGTTCCAGATGATATGGAAGCGCTCCTCTCTTTCCATTTTAAGCCAAGCTCCACAACCGCATATACCATCCTGTTGTGATCTCAGCTTTTTCCTAATTCAAAGTATAACATTGTTGTGGGTAGAAGATGACGGTTATCAGGAAATTTTACTTGCTATAAAAATTCTCCCAATTTTTAAAGAAAAATGTGTATTTAAATTGGATTCTAATCCGATTTGGAAGCGAATCATTAACTGAGAAGAAGTATGCAATTATTTATGCTCAACAATTCCAATTTTACGTATGATGTTAAGTTTAATTCATTGTATATTTTAAATATTAAGATTATTTTCTTTACCATTATTTTTTTCATGACAATATACTTTTTGCACAATTTTATAATGATGCACTTTTTTACCTGAAAATGTAGTTACTCGTTTTTAGTAGTTTTTGAGTTCATACAAAATTTAACATCATACTTTTTGGTGCTTAGGTAATTGTTTGTTTTTAAATTGAAGAGAAATTTGAAATTCAAATGAGTTCAAATCGTATATTTTTTTGAATTGAAAATAATTGTTAATTTACAATGTACTTTTTCAACTTGAAGGTTATTGTTAATTTTTTTGGTAATTTTAAAATTAAAAAACAAGGCTTAACGATGTAATTTTTACTCCCCGATGGGGTTGTAAAAGTGGGAGAGGCGTTTTTAGGAGAAGTTTGGGAATCTCACTTGCTTGATTGTTACAACAAAGTGGATGTGGGTAGTTAATTTTTGTGCTTTGTTTGTGTGTCATCTTGGGTATTAAGTTTCGGTTCAGCCGAAGGAATGTTGGATGGAGGCAGACGAGGTTTGAAGATGTGTCTATTACCTAGACCTCTGACACTATTAGCTCTTTCCGCCAATTCTGTTGGATGGTATTTAGCACAATCCTTATCCTTGCTTATGGTGAATTTGAATTGGTTCAGGATCAATGTCTGGTGAGCTCTTATTTATTTTCTTATGAGGCTTATTTCATTCATAGTATGTGGAGGTTGACTCATGAATCCCCACTCCTCATAGTGGGCACGCTCTTGTTTTATTCTCTTCAGACCACGACTCTTCTAAGGCAAATACATGATGATCTCAGTGAGTTTAAGATTTTATGTCCTTTGGATCAATTTGGGGATATAAGCAATCTGACTTATATGCATTTCTTGGGTGACATCAAGTTTTGGATTTGGTTCTTCACTCGTATGTTTGGCGATGGCACTTTGCTTTTTGTTTGTTGGGCATTCAGTTGACAGAACTTGGATTTTATGCTCTTGTGTAAATCTCTGTTATTGTGTATCTCTTATATTATAGTGTTAGTTCTTCCCTGGTGTTCATATGCCTTTGTAAGTTTTGGTGAAGGTAGAATTTTTGATTTGTGGAGGGCGAGTCTCTCTCATGATGTGTCTTCTATATGTGCATGCAATTTCTCTGGCTCGATACTTAGTCGATGTTTGTAATTTTCATGATGGGCGGTAGTTTTTTGCCACTATGTTATTCAATCTCATTATGTCCTACTTCTCGCTTGGAAACCAATATTGTACACCTTTTTTGGTTAATAGAAATATTTGCTATCGATTTACAAAAAAATTAACAATGTACTTTTTTCACTTTGAGGATAACTATTAAAATTGAGGATGATTTATTAAAAAAATGATTTTGATGGAGTTAAGCTACTATGTTTCTTGTTTCATGAATTGATATATATACTCATATCTAATATTTTTATATCTACATCAAAAAATAAAAATAAAAAATTAAACGTGCATTCTACACACTAGTATTAGATAGATTTGTAATTCTTTCCTTACTCAATCTTTAATTTACATGTGTCCATTTTTAAAATAAACAAGCAATTGCACCACATGTTGCAAAAGAAACCCCGTAAGGCAATCGCATAGGAAAGAGTATCCTAGAATAAATAATATCTTGCAGAGAAGGAGCCACCATGAAGGAATTAAAGGCAAATTTTTCTTCCATGGAAGCATGTCATGGAGGTTTGAAAGATAGTGATGATAAGAGTTGTCAACTAGAAAATTTTCTTATAGATATTGGAATAGGTAAGTGGGGGTGAAAACATATATGTAAACCAACATAATAGAGAGAATGAAGGAGATATATAGGTATAAAACAAAGAGCTTGAGAGAGATGTGCACGTACCTCGAAATGATGAGGAAATGAGAGATGTAGAGGAACTTGTCAATGAGAATATTGTCTACACAAATGATGTCACCATTTTAATATTTTAATTTTTTTCAATGTACATGTCAAATTCAAATTAAAAATAAAAAAATTATATATATATATATATATATATATATATATATATATATATATATAGATATAGGGACAACATCTCACCTACAACAAGATCGTACCACACATAGAAAAACATGGACATTAATTATAAGTTGCAAGAAATTTTCTTTGATGATAATTTTCTGGATAAAATTGAAGAAATGAGGCCACTAATTCATGAATGAACATTTCAAGATAAAGTAAATTGGTTGATCAAAAAAAAAATTCAAGGTATATCTATCATAGTACAAGCTTAATTCTTAAATATATTTTTAAAGCAAATATATCTAAGAGTCTTACAACTCATGAGGTCTATGTTGAAGTTAAGTTAAAGACTTTTTCTGATCATGCTAACATGAATGCCTCATGAATAAAGAAATAGATCGTGATTTTCTACCTTCAAAATCAAAGGTTGTTTTGGTGCAGTTCCTCCATATTTAATCTTGATCACTTCCTATTGAGTCACCTATGTATTATTTCCTTCATGATATTTGAAACTATTCAAAAGGTCACATTGTTCTTTACCACTGATCTCCCTAGTGTCTTCCATGTTCATGTTTTTTCAGTATCATTGATATGAAGTTTATTTCTTTTGTTATTTGTGCATATAGTAGAAAGTGTATGGAGAGGTGGCTTTCATCACTTTAAGAGTAGTAAAAATAATTTTATTGAGAAAATAACTCCAACAATGAGAGAGATTCAGTAGCATTTATGGAGTTGGCGAACATGTCTTGTTCTGTGGTGTTGGCTACTCAACATAGCTTTCTTGATCTTGTGTAGAATAAATGAATTTTTATTTATCTTATATTACATTAACCATGAAATTTCCAACGTTCATGGCATGCTTTTCATCACATTTGTAGAGAAAATTATACTAGAATATCACACTTTTGTTATCAGAGCTAAATGATCATATATGCAACAACGATGGATTTCAACACTTAAGAGAAATAAAAACAATTTTATTGAGAAAACAACTCCAACACATTTGTTGAGAAAATTATAACACAATATCACACTTTTCTTATCAGAGCTAAATTCTCCTATATGTAACAACGACGAATTTCATCACTTAAGACCAGTAAAAACAAGTTTATTGAGAAAACAACTCTAACACATTTGTAGAGAAAATTATAACACAGTATCACAATTTTCTTTTCAGAACTAAATGCTCCTATATGCAACAATGATACCCTTCATCAGTTCAAGAGAAGTAAAAACAATTCTATTGAGAAAACAACTCTAGCACTGAGAGAGATTTGGAAGCAATTGTTGAATTGGTGAACATAACTTGCTCTATGGTGTTGGATATTGGGCATAGATTTCTTGATCTTGTATACAATAATGTAAATTTGCATGTAGCTTATACTACATTAACCATGAAATTGTCAACCTTTAGGGCACACTTGCCATCACATTTGTAGATAAAATTACAATAGAGTATCACATTTTTCGTATCATATCTAAATGTTCCTATATGCAACAACTACCTTTGTGCCTCATAGTTTAAATGTGTGCAAGGAGGAGGAGTGTCAAGTGCAAGCTAGAATAAGAAGAGAAGGAAGAGCCATTTTCTTTGATTGTGGATCAGGTTAGAAACTAATAACTTGTGAAATACCTAGCCATTTTCTTTAATTGTGGATCAGGTTATAAACTAGAATACACTATCTCTTCATAATACTCTACAATATATATTGGATGGAGTGAAAGGTTATGATAAAAATTGTACAAAAAAACCCTTAGGATTGTCTGAAATTACTCTATTGTTAATCACATAGTGTCAATTTTGTAAAACTATAATCTACAGTAAGGACTGAGTGGGATTTTTCTTTTGTAAGTTCTGTTTGGAATTGAGTTTATGATTATAAAGTAAAACACATGTAATATATTTCCTCTACAATTAGGTAATTGAAGGTATGTATATAGTTTTTCTTTAGGGAAGAAATTTGATATTCATTAACAAAAAAAATCCGAAAGAGTTTGTATGTAATTACAAACTATTATGTATTTACAAACTATTACAATTAAGTAATTAAAGGTAAATTTAGTGTTATTTAAGAAATGAGAATTATGAACATTCATCATTATTTCTCAAGATAAATAGTGTAGTGTGAAATAATTTTTAAATTTGAGAAGTTCACATATTTAAAAAAAATTAGTTATTAATTTTTTTTATATATATTAAGAAATAATACTCATGAATAATAAAACACTTAAAACATAAATAAAAAAAAACCATGTATTTGTGGAATAATAAAATAGTTGTAACAAAAATAATACAAAACAAGAAAAACTATGTATATTTGGATGTATGAAAATCAAGATAGACTTTATTAACTAAAATTTTAAAAGAATAATGGTTATAAACCTTTAAAATAATTAGTTTATATCTATATTATTTATTAGAGGGATCAATTCTCTTTTCACTCTAAAAGAGGTTTGCATATCAAGGTATTTGATCCCTCTAGTTAAGATTGATCTAGGTCATCTTAGTTTCCCCCTTTAAATAAATTACATTCCACATGAATACCATGGGTCAATATCATGGGTTGTTTTTATAGTTTATTATTATTTTATTTTATTATTTTAAATTACCATAATAGATAACAACATTTTAAATTAAAAATCACCAAAACCTAAATTCAATCCAACTTATTAAAAAGAAGAAAAAAAACTAACATTATAAAAAACATATATAAGACTATTTACTTGTGGATAACATTTCAATCGTCTAACATTTGATCCAATGGCTTACACATGGACACATGACATAGTGACACCTAGGGGGGAGTTGTTTTCAAATAATAACTTTGTATTGTCAACATTTAGGGCACACTTGCCATCACATTTGTAGATAAAATTACAATAGAGTATCACATTTTTCTTATCATATCTAAATGTTCATATATGCAACAACTACCTTGTGCCTCATAGTTTAAATTTGTGCAAGGAGGAGGAGAGGAGGAGTGTCAAGGTGCAAGCTAGAATAAAAAGAGAAAGAAGAGTTAGTGAAAAACTTTGTTTAAAATTTCAAAATAAAAAGTTGAGTAAGTTTGACATCATATAATATGAAAATTGTTTATGATTATAAAGTAAAACACATGTAAGATATTTTAGCTACAATTAGGTAATTAAAGATATGTATATAATTTTTTTTAAGGAAGAAATTTGATATTCTTTAAAACAAACAAAATCAGAAAGAGTAAATTCAATCCAACTTATTAAAAAGAAAAAAAAAACTAACGTTATAAAAAAAATATTTAAAACTATTTACTTGTGGATCTAATGGCCTAAAACATTTCCGTCGTCTAACATTTGATCCAATGGCTCAGACATGGACACAGTGGCAACTAGAGGAGTTGTTTTCAAATAATAACGCCTTGGATAAATAATTATGCCCTAAATAAAAAACAATCTTGGATATAATAAAAAACCAAAATGGATATACATAGTTAATTAGTTTTATTTAAAAGAATCAGAAAACAACAATAATCTACTCTCAATGTTTAGGCCATAAAATATCTCTCTTTCACTTAACCCTCAATAAAATATTGAAATAACATAATTTTATAGCAATTTAAAAATACAAAATAATTGAAAAAAATTCCCATTTCAACTTTTGAATATAAAAAAGATATATAATTTTTAAAAATATTTCACAACACTTTCATATATATACCATATTAAATTTTTTAATACTATTAAGAATTAATAATTTTTTTAATAATAGAAAAATAATAAAAAGAACCTTACCAACAGGATCCCTATTTAGCACACGTAATACAAAAATGAAAAACACATGAAATTAAAAACAAAGGCTATGTTCAAAGTGATTGAATATGTACCATGAAATGATTAATCAAGTTCTATTTCTATTGTTTTGCATTTTCGTGGCGAAAGTAAGTGCCTTTGTTTGCAGCTAATGACTCATCATACGTGTCGAAGATGGAGAATCGTTTGGGATTCGAACTGTTGCTCTCGGAGGGCTATTAGGAGAACAAAAATTAAAGAGAAACAGCAGGAATAACCTAGGTGGAAATTGGAAATTTAGCTTTAATTTTGTTTTTAACAAAAATTTAGCTGTGGTGAGTTTAATTTTGCTTTTAACCCAAAAAAAATTTAAAATAATGACAGCGATCGTGGAGCTTCTGATTAGGAGAAATAGAACAAACGATTTATCACATATCTTCGGAGTAATGGATTTGAAACTTCTTGTCCCCTCTTTGTTCAATATATAGTTATTAAATTCGACAGAATCGTTTAATTGTTTTTGAAAAATTGTTTTTTTTTCAGAAGAGAAAAAAAATTGGACAGAATTGTTAAGTTTTGCTAAATTATTTTAAAATTTGAAAATCGGTTGAAATGGTGAAATCATTTATAAAATTCACATCACAGAGAGATCTTGAGATCTCACAAGATGGAAACGTCAAATCTCATTTAATATTTGTCTTTCCTTGCCCATATTATAAGAAAATATTTAGAAAACGATGTGCATTTTGGCTTTGAGGAAAAACCATATACATTTTGGCTTATTTTCTTTAGAGTCTATATACCCCTGAAAGATGCCCCAAAGGAACTTTCTTCAATTGCAAAAAAGCCAAAGCAATAAGCACCCTTGAAAAGCCTAAATTGTAAATCGATGAAGGTGATCCAGTCAACACTTCAAGCCAAAGCAATAAATTGATGATGGAGATCCAGTCAAGACTTCAAGCCAAAGCAATAACAAAGCAATAACTGTTAGTGGATTCGTCAAATTTTGAAACATATGAGTGAATATTTGAAATATCTTGGAGATTTTATTAAAATAAAAAATTCTTAAATCAAATTATTTTTATATTTTAATCTAAATTCAAATCTCGGGATTATGATTTACTATTAAAAAAAAACGGTTTTCTTATTATTCATATCAATTAAAGACAACCAATAGATTCAAATAGCTTTCAAGTTTTTCACAGACAATTTAACTGATTTAGCTATAACACCCCCTTATAGTTGTAAAAAAAAACAGTCATACCTCTTAAAGTTAAAAATTTTTACATAAAAAATAATGTTGATTTTTACATAAGAAACATAGTCATATTATCGCATTCAAGAGGAGATAATTTGTACATAAGAAACATAATTATACTATGGACCTTCTACTTGTTTTGAACATCTTCCATTTCTACACTAGAATGTTTTGCCATAGGACATGCTATATCTATTTCCATCACTTAGAACTATCCAACTCTAATCTACAACTTTTCCTTAGGATCTATTTTACACTTTGCATCCCCCTCATAATTTTCTTTGAACCCTTGAACATCTTAGGTAACTCCAAGTCACAAGATCAACTTCACCCTAAACAAGGTGCTTTTTCACTTCAATCCTTCTAATTAAAGTAATCAACCCTTCAAGTCACACTCCATGTAGTTGGTTTCCCTAGTTAAGTGAAATTAAACTCTGCCACCATTCCTTCGTTCCTCTTGCAAATTCATGCTACCCACTTTATATAGTGGAAGAGGACTTAACTACTTCCTTGAACTACAATAGTCCCTTCCATTCTTTGTGGAACCATGGACACAACACTTCCTATAGTCTTCACCCATTTCCGTAAGTGTGAAATTCACATACACAAAATACCCAAGTCATCCACCATATGTGTGATGTCTTCATGCATAACTACTTTCCCAATAGTTAAATTTGGGAGGCCCATTTTCATGTTGGGGCCACTCCAACCCATAAATAATGCCTAACTATAAGGAAAACTCATAAAAGTAAACCAAATGCAAAGTCCATGCTCTATTTAACACCCTTGTAGTGCATTCAAAATCTATTACTTATTAGTATCTCTTAAACTCTTCGTCAAGCTATGAATCTCAACAAGCCCAAATATTTTCTAGCATCATGTCTTCCACGAAATATTAGGATCAAACTCCACATTGTTCCATGGAGACAACCTTGTCGTGTATTGACATAGTGCACCTCTTGCACTTTCTATATTAAAGAAATCTCTACAAAGAACCTATGTCACAAAGGTCAAATGCTCATGCTTAGATGTTTTTCAATACACATGCTTGACTAAGGCGACACCCTCTTTGCAATCTACAATAATAATGCACTAAACCTCCAACAGTCATGTCATCGACTAAATGAGTTCCCTTTCCAACTTTGGTGCACCTTCTCCAAATGCATGACTCTTACATGAAAAGAACTACACCCATACTCGTCACCACTTTGATATTCTAAACTTGGTGAAAATGTAAAGGTTTCTTAGTCCAACAATGGTGGTTTCGGGCACATGGTTTTGCTTACTCATGGTCTCATGTACATCGATTACATGTAATGAAGCCTTTAAAAGGCTTGGGAATAATTCTTTGTAATTTTCTAGGGAGGTGAGAAATAAAGGCTAACTTAGCCAACTTGGGTGGGTTTTTTCCAAGGGACTAGCATAAATTATGTTAGATGTTTTTTTCCCCCGAATTGGGTTTTTCCAAGATAAACATTGTGTTTATGATTAGTGATTTATTGTTGTTTTTTTAATCTTCTCTCATTAAATTTATTAAGTCAAAGAATGAATACTTTTAAGTCATAAGATAATAATATATTTATTGTTGAGTCGGTTTCTCCCAGGTTGGGGTTTTCTAGGGTAATCATGGTGTTAATTGTTGATGTGTTATTATTGGTTTATTCGTCTCTCATTTTATTTCTAACAAGTGGTATAAGAAATCGGGGATCATGGCCTAAAGAAGGAGATAATGGTTCCAAATTATGCTATAATTGAGGTTAAAAGTAAGAGAGAAGCACTCAGAAGTAGGAAAATGTGGAGTTGAGCATGGAGTACAAAAATTGAACAGTATGTGCAGATCCATCGCGAGTTTCTTCTGGATAAAGAGTATGCATATAGATTTTAGTGTAAGAAACCTAAGAGGAAATAAAGATCCATTAGGGTGAGATGTAACCACAAAAACCAGGATTTAGTGAGGAGAGCGCCTGGTGGGAGTAGGTTTGTAGATGTGAGAGAATAGTGGCATAAGTGGCAAACAATAATAACAAAAACATATATACTTTGAAGATGAAATTTGTATTTTAATTATAAGTATATGGGAATACAACTATAAGACCTAGTTAGGCATGTGTACCCTTTAAAATAAATTCTTGGAGCATACCTAAGTGATAGGAGAGGAGAGAATGCGGATTTCTCCATTCATGTTTAAAGGGGGGAATGTAGGGGTAAAATTAACTTGGTGAAAGCGTCAAAGTTGTTAGGTCCACAATGGTGGTTTTGGGCAGATGGTATTAGCAGCTCGTGGTATTATAGCCGAGGATTACATGTGATGAAGTTTTAAAAGGATTTGGGATTCTCCCTTGTGTTGTGCTTGATTAGTTGAGTCGAGGGCTCACTTTGTCGAGATAGGATGTTGGTCAGCAAAGCTACTTTTAAGTCAATTCATGGTTACTTTTAAGTCATAAGATAATAAGAGATCTATTATTAGGTTGGTTTTCACCTAGTTGGGGTTTTTAGGGTTAACTATGTTGTTAATTGTTGATGTTGTATTATCAATTTATTTCTATTTATTTTTATTTTATAACACACTTAGTGTGTTGAATATCGATACCTTTCCTTTGTATTATGTCTTAGCTTTCCTATGTATTTAAGTATACTTATAACTAAGTCACCAATGTTTCTTATTGCCTTCTTACCACATTTTTCCATTGTATTTTAGAGTAGTTAAGGGTATGATTACTAGATTTGTATTAACAATTGAAATACCTTATATGCACCAGCATGGCATCCTAAAGCACAAAATTGTGCCCGATGCATTAAATTCCTAGATTGAGTTATTGGGATAATTGTTTGGTACCGTATTAAGTAAATTTCCATGAGGGGCCTATTAGCCATTTGTGATAAGGCTCGAAGACTATGTAACCCCTAAGGTTCATGATGTCTCTACTCTTGTTAAGTCATACTTTATTGGTATATATGAATTTCTTATTTTTGGATATTCTCTTGGTGTTATAGTGGTAGCTAGTACATTTGATCATGGGTGTAACGCCCCCTCCCATTTACATAGTTTCATCGGTATGCCAGGGTAAAAAAGAGACAAAGAGTTATTATGACATGACGCAACCTCCTAGCTCCAGTTAAGGAATTGGGGCCCACAACTGAGACCTATTAACCACAAATTGACATCCTACAAAGACAACAGATTACCTAGGAGCTGAAGAAACACCCCAGGTGGTCAATCCATGAGTTGGAACATCATTTCAGTGACCTAGACTCCAAACCGTGCCCTTGACACTGCCTGCAAGTGGTTAAAGGCCTCCAACCACACTCACAAGCCTTGATCCCTGCGGTTGTGACCCAAATTACTGAGTTCAATGTTTGCAGTCCCTAGATCAGAGCCATAATTCTAGGTTAGCATCCAGACCACTGCCCAAAATTTCCTGCTACTTTCTAGAATGATAAGTAACTCGATCACAGGGCTAAGAATACAAATTTGAATCAGAAACTTGACCGAACCAAGCCTAACCATGACAGTCTTTTCTTCAAACATATGGTGAACATGTAATCTATAGGTCATGAATTCATATCTAAACATAGGATTCTAAAACTTATATGCGATTCACCAAGAAGGTCTAATTACCTCTCATAATAGTTTCAATAACGTTTGTTAGCCCATGCATTCATTAACCATTAATCAACTAGTCAAACTCATCAAGAGCTATAAAAAAACTTGTTATGGAACCATGCTTACAACTATCATTTAACCAAAATATTAACCATGATAGAACAACCATCAAAGCCACATAATAAAAATCACAAGTTCTCATAGAATAAAATAGGAAAATAACTCTTATTAATTGATGCAAAATCCAACCAAGTTAGGGACTTCCACGTACCATCCAACCATATATTGGGCTGAACCAAATATTTCTTTTAACCAATCACCCCTGTGGCATATTTCAAGCATGAATGTGGGATCTCAATACATAAACAACCATGGCTTCTTGGATATTAAACCATCTCCATATTCATGGTACCATGATCTCGCCAAAACTAGTGAAGAGATCACATAAGCAAACCAAGACATAAACAACCAAGGCTTCCTGGAGATTAAACCACATATACCTTTATGCTACTGTGACCCTCCAAAACAGTCAAGAGATCACTAAGCCCAAAAAATATTGTATTCCTTAGAGTTTCTTCACCAATACCTTAAGGAATTTTCCTATCTCCACCCAACTGTTGAGGGTTTCTTGGAGATTAAACCACCTCCACCCCAACACTTGGGAATTTTCCAGAGACCGCCTCATCTGGTTCCAAAACCCTCCAACAATCCAAAGGTCAACCAGATAAAATAATCCCATCACACCATGGCTATCCGGAAATGTTAAGGCAAGGTTCAAACCACTGTCACTCCCGACAAAACCAATGCCAATGACAATAAAAGAACTAAATACATAAATGCATGTACCATCCATTCACAAACCAGCTAGGAAATTACACATGTAACCTGTTACCTACAAGTATTCCTGCTGAAGCTGCTTGATCCAAGCTTCCTTGGTTTTCCTTTTCTTTCCTTGTCCTTTCTTTTCCTTCCTTTGTTTACTTTCTCCAATGCTAGAGTGATCCAATAATGCTCTAAGTGTGCAATAGTATGAGAGAACAAAGAGAGATCCAAAAATAAACTGAAAAAAGTTGTGAACTTGTCATCATAAGCATTTTTATCATTGAGGCCTCTATTTTATTAAATTTTCCTATATTTTCCGTCAATTTTACTCTCATGCAACACTATGACCTTTCATCTCCATTTTCTCCTATTTTCCTTTTTTTCATAAATAAATGCCAATTAATGCCTCCTTGCCTTTTCCCAATATTCATCTTGGAGTACATGTCCCATGATCTTGGTCTTATTTTGTTTTTATTAACTTTATTACATGAAATTTTAACTTGTGGTTGTTACAATGGGCCTTGCCAACATTACTTCAATGAGTTAATGATTTACCATGGTTAAAAAAAAAACAAAGGAATGGTCGAATTTGGTATGTATGTATTCTTCATTTATATGATTTTCCATTAATGAAACTATCTTGGAGGTGATTGGAGGTGGGGTGATCTAGGTGGTTTTTGGTGGCCACCCGCCTATCCCATCTGGAACCCAATTGGTTGGACCATTTTCCTTTTCATAGAATCATTTCCTATTTTTAGCAGTTTTTTGGGGCCCGAACTTCCAGAGCAGTTTTGACCCCCTAAATGGCATTTTTGAGGTTCGTAGTAGGCCCATTTCCATAAGTAGGGGATTGTGACAAATCCTATAGTACTTGGAGAGATATTATGAACAAGGTAATGTACGTGCCAAACTGAGATAATATGACCAAGTTACAACCCCAGGAAGTTGGCTACCCAACTAACCCCAATGAGGCCCACAAACTCTTGGTGTTTCATCTCCTGGGGTTAGGGTTTTGGTTGTTTATGGTTTTCCCTTGTTGTTCAATAATAAAAAGTCCCTTGATCCTCATTGTAACACAGTTCAAAGGCATGTAGCTGCCACATCTCTTCTCAGAGATAATCTACCATCTCTCGAGCTAGTTTATTTCCATTCTTTATGTAAGCATATTTCAGTTCTTTGATATTAATGAAATGAAGTTTTATTTATGTTGCACTTATGTGTTTGGATTTATATTTGTATTTTATTGCGTTCCTTCATAAGTTCGGATCAGTGGTATCAGAACGATCTACTCTTTCTCTATTTTTCTTTACATGTCCCCAACAAGTTTAAGGTATAAGGAGTTAGGGGTCGATCTGATTGAACCTTTGTAAGATCAGGCTTGCAAACATATGTGGCCTTCCATGGCAGACGAAAAGAAATATGAGGGAGAAAGAGGTCATTTAAAAATATTGCAAGAGGAGTCCCTCAAGAAATAGAGGAACACGATGATGGATAACTTTGTCCAGATCCGTCCACAACGACCCACAAGAAACACATCTTCGTCTGACAGCCACTCTGGAGGTGCAAATCCTTTTAAGGTGCAAGTTAAATTTGAAGGCTAGATAGATTCAAACAATGTAGATAAATGGTTAAATCTATTGGAAGGATATTTTTCAGTTCATGACTTTTTCGACCGGGAAAAGATTACTTTTGCACTCCTGAAAGCTAACCCCCATGTCAAATAATGGTGGAAAACCTACTGTGAGTGAAAGGACGAGAGTGAATCCTCACTATTTTCAGCCCCACCCACTTGGAATTCTTTTCGAGATGCCATCAAGGAACAATATTACCCCGTTGGTAGCTATGAAGATAAATGCATAAAGTGGACCATGCTGCGACAAGGAAGGGACCAAGATGTGTTGGAGTTCACAAATGGTTTTCATGCCCTTCACATGAAGCTAGGTACCAAGGAATTCGAGCAGAATTTGGTACTCAAGTACCTTGGTTGTTTGCATAAGTACATCCAGGATGAAATGGAGTTCCTAGACATCTCCTCGATCGATGCCACATATCGATATGTTGTCAAGATCAAGTAGAAGTTTAAACAGAAGAAGCAGGACTTTGGGTTCGTGAATTTGACGCAAGGGAAAGGTGACCCCAAACCAAAAAACAAAGGACAAAGCTAAGGCGAGGTGACCTAGGACAACCCATCGAAGCCTCAAGAAAAGAAAAACACCACGAAGATAAGGGAGGACACGGGAAAGTGGTGTGAGTTCCATAAGAGCTCCCCTCACAACACGAGTGAGTGTTGAGCCAAGAATTCATTGGTGTCTGGGCTGAAGGCTTTTGAATCATATGCATGCTCTGACTTTGAGTCAAAACCTGATAATGGGAATGACAAAGGGAAGAAGATTATTAATGTAGAGCCCATTGTCACCATTTCCACCACCAAGATCTAGAAGGATGAGCTTGAATATACAGAGGAGGGGGAGTGCCTCTTCCAATCATAGATGTCGGTGAAGGTTTCTCCGATGTAGTTCATTGTCGACAGTGGGAGCCAAAATAACCTAATTTTAGCAAAGGTTGCGAAGTAACTAGGCCTACCGACCACAACACACCCAAAGTTGTACACTATCAGGTGGCTTCACCAAGGAGGAGATCTCCGCGTCAGCCAGTAGTGTCGCTTCCATTAAAACATCGAGCCCTTCACAGATGAGTTATTGTGTGATGTTGCTCCTCTCGAAGTTTGTGATGCATTATTAGGCCAACCATACTTATGGAAGCAACATGTCGTGTATGAATCTAGGCCTCGCACTATTATTATTACTTTGGGAAATAAGTTGTACAGGATACTGAAGGTAGCACCGCCTACTACCATCTCTCTAATCACTATGGAGAAATGTAGTAAGTTCATCTCCCACACCAAGAATTTTTTTCCCTTATGATTCGCCCTTAGGGCTAGAAGAATATTGTGGCCATGACCTATAGACAAGGCTCCTCCACACGACAATAATAGATGGAAAATGTCATGGAGAAGTATAGGGACATGTTCACCTCATCCATAGGAGCACCTATACACTGTAAGGTCAAGCACTCCATCGATCTGACCGCAGACATGCTGCTACCCTACGGAGCAATCTATCGATGCTCTGTTCTAGAGAATGATGAAATCAAGAGGAATATTCATGATCTATTGTAGAAATGGCACATTACGCAAAGTTCATCACCTTGTGGGATCCTGATCGTGTTGGTATAGAAGAAGAACGAGAGTTGGAGACTATGTATTAACTATTGGGCGCTAAACAAGATCAACGTCTAGAATAGGTATCCGATCCCACAGATTGATGACCCGTTGGACCACCTCAAGGGGGCCAAATATTTCAGCAATATTGACTTGAATTCCAGTTACCACCAGGTACCAATCGAACTGTTCGATGTGTGGTAGACTGCCTTCAAATCCAAGGAGGGCCTTTTTGAATACTTGGTCATGCCTTTCGGGTTGACGAATGCCCCCGAAACCTTCATGAGGTTCATGGACGCCATATTGCGACCCTTCACCAACTCATTCATGGTGGTGTATTTGGATGAAATCTTGATATTCATCCAGATTTGGGAATAGAACCTCCACCACATTTGACAGGTCCTCCAAACACTGTGACAACACACGTTGTGTGAAAATTTGGAGAAATTCACTTTTGGCATGACCCAGGTTCAATATCTGGGGTACATAATTGATGAGTGGGGTGTGCATGTGGACCAAACTAAGACACAGGTTATTCAGGATTAGCCAGCCCCAACCACTCTAATAGATATCTGCAACTTTCTAGGTCTTGCCAACTTTTACCGTAGGTTCGTGTTGGGTTTCTCTCATATCACTTGGCCTTTGAGACAAGTCACTGAGGGAGGAGAAAAATAAAATTTCTTTTGTTCTAAATCCAAACAAAAGGATTTCGTCGAGTTGAAGCATCAAATTTTCTTTGCACCAATGCTCACGTTACCTGAACTACATCAACCATTTGATATCCAAACATATGCATCCGACTATGTTATTGGTGCAGTTCTTACTCAACAGGGGAATCTAGTGGCATATTAAAGTGAGACACTTCTAGACACAGTTCAAAATTATGCCACCTATAACAAAGAGATGTATTCGATTGTGAAAGTTTTCTGAAAATGGAAGCATTACATTATGTGAAGGATATGGTCATCCATACAAACCACCAACCAATGTAGCTCATTCAGACACAAGGGAAGTTGCAGAATAATCGCCACGATAAATGGTCCACGTATCTACAACAATTCCATTTGAAAATTAAGTACAAGAAGGGCAACACCAAAAATGTTTCAAACTTCCTCATCCAACGAATATTGTGGAACTAACCATTATGCTTGACTCTTTTGGGCATAAGACTTCGGGGTGGCTGCATCTTCACGAAAGCGATCTAGAATTTGGAAACACGTACCATACACTCATGGAAGGAAAGCGAGTTCCAAATTTTCACCTCTAGGATGAAATTTTATGGTGCTTGGGACACCTATGTGTCCTTCAAGCAAGCATGCCAAGATGATTTCGAAAGCGCACTATAGTCAGGTCACTGGACATTTAAGGGTGGAGAATGTGAAAATTTCTGAGCATAGAAATCCTACTACTAGCTATTGATTTACTTATCCTACTTGATTTATTTACACAAGTTATTTAACTGAATATTCAGAAAAATTTTGAATTAAACATGAATAGGAGTCTACACAAATACATATCATTTACTGAACATCACACACATATAACAAAATGACACATATATTTTTCAGACAAATGTCCCTGGAAAAACTAAATGTGGAAAAACCGGTGCAGCGGATATGAGGGTTTATGATTATTAAGCAGATGTTTTTGAGTACATATACGATGCCATTACTCGGCTCACCCAATAGAGAAAAGCCTTAGCTATAGAGAAATTGTGAGATATACCTCACTCTCACAAGTCTCGACTGATTGGAATGAGAAACTAGTGAAACCCCAAATAGCTTTGCACAGCTACTGCGTCAGCCTACGTAGCCTTGGCTGAGGGACTACGTCACCCTAGCTCTAGGTGGATTTGCTTCTCCAGAGTTGGGTTTTAGCCCTTCTAGCTCAGAAACCCCAATTTCCGGTGAATTTCGAGCTTCTTCTTGGAGACATTGTGGAGCCCCTGCATGAGCCCTGCGTGGGCCTGCGTCACTCGCTCTAATGCCTGTGCTTCCTCCACTGCATATTTATTGCCCTTGCTCTACGTTGTACTCTTTTCCCTCCAGACCAATCACTACATCATCCCCTCATTGCTTCTCTGAGTCACTAAGATCTGATCTTTGTCTGAGCGCTGATCCATCAAAAGAATTCGACCTCTTAGAATTTGTGTGTCTTTCTCCAACTAACCCAAATCCCTTCTCTTATAATTTTCTCATTGACACATCGATGGCCATGATCTAATCTCTAATCAATGGCTAAGATTAGAAGTAGCTTGATCCACGCCACCTAGAATGTTCCCACCACATGTGTAAATTAATTTACTTTAATTTTTTAATTTGCCTAAGTTCGACTTAGAGTCCCCATTAAAGAATTTAATTATTTGAATAACTATTAAAACAAATGGAATTTCTCCAAACGCTTTATGGATCTTGGAGATCTCATGTGTTCCAGCTTTTCCACAAAGTTTCACAACCAGAGCACATCTAATGCTACCCCAAAATCTCAACACTCCCTCTTAGCGAGGAGTGTGCTCTACGAATACTTCCACACTGAAGCATTTCCATGATCTCTAGTATCGGTATTCACGTTGATGCTTGGCCTACTTCCAATCATCCACTATTGTGTTGCTTCCTGTATTGCTGCTCATGTCACTCCCTTGACACTGCCACATTTGTACTGCAACTCCCTCTCGAAGTGTTGCATCATGCTGCCAACTGTTGCACAAAACTCATTTGTTGAGAAGTAAGCAATTAAAAGACCCCTTCCCAATCACTGATAGACAAGTAATTTTGGCTGCATCTCATCACTGAAGATTCCTCAACTGTTGCGCTGCATTGTCTCTCTAGAGCCACTACGTTGCTGCTACTCTGCACTGCGTAAGAAGTGCCCTTCTACGTTGTTGAAGTCCCATCAACCTATGTGTTGTTGCTTCTACAATGATACTACCATTGCACTACAATGTTACAATCTACAACATCCCAGCTCTGCCTCTGCTTCAATGTGATCTTCTGCACCCACTACTCCAGTAATCCTATTGTTGTCTTAAGGCTCTTGTAGCTCATATGTGATCCAAGATTTTTGGCACCTCAAGGATCCTGCCCCCACTCTGTAGCTGCTCTATAGATCAATATCGCCCCACCTCTTCTCTCGAGGCACATGAGAACTCATTTCCACATCATGCTCACTACCACTGAAACCCTACTACAATATCTTGATTTAATTCTCCTACCTGTGATTTAATTATACAAGTTATTTCCAGAAAATATTAAGAAAATATCGAAGTAAACACAACTAGCGGCCTACACATATACAAATCATTTACTGAAACATATCGCACATATGAAAAAGGACACACATGATTTTTCGGAAAAATGTCTCGAGAAAAACCCAATGCAGGAAAAATGGTGCAAAAGATATGAGGGTTTATTATGATTAAGCAGGAGTTTCTAAGTCCATCTAGGGTGCCATTACTCAGCTCACCCAACAGAGAAAAACCTTAGCTACAGAGAAACTGTGAGATATACCTCACTCTCACAAGTCTCAGCTAATCCGAATGAGCAACTGGTCAAGCCCCAACTAGCTCTATGCAGCTACTATCTCAGCTTGCGTAGCCTTGGCCGAGGGACTGCGTCACCTTAGCTCTGTGTGGATTTGCTTCTCCGGAGTTTGGTTTCAGCCCTGTTGTCTCATAAAGCCCAGCTTCCAGAGAATTTCAGAATTATTCTTGGAGACACTATGTTGCCCCTGCATGAGCTCTGTGTGGGCCTGCATCACCCTCCTAAGGGACTATGTCACTCCCTCTAATGGTTGGGTTGCCTCCACCGCATCTCTATTTCCCTTTCTCTACGTTGTACTCTTGGCCCTCCTGACCAATCACTCCATCTTCCCCGCACTGCTTCTCTGAGTCACTTAGATCTGATCTTCGTCCGAGCACTACTCTGTTAGAAGAATTAGATCTCTTAGACTCTATGTGTCTTTCTCCAACTGACCCCAAGCCCTTCTTTTATACTTTTCTCGTTGACACATCAACGACCACGATCTAGTCTCTAATCAATGACTAGGATTATAAATAGCTTGATCCACGTCACTTAAAATGTTCTCATCACATTGTTATGAAGGTAAATCCTCTCTGCGGATAGAGATGATCCCTCTAGCCCTAGGGTGGGTCTAGTAACAAAGAGACAAGCGAGAGTGTAGGTTCCTAATTAATGAATGAAATAGATGAGGTAGATCAACCTACCTGGAGTATAACGCTGTTCTAGTGGTGGCCTCTCAATGCCTGTCTTGGCGGGTCACTATCCTTCCGCAGCGATGCTTGGATACCTGAACTAAAATCAACAAACAAGAGCAGCATATGAAACAAAAATCTCATCCATAACTTCTAACCAGTCAAGGAGGGCTAAGCATATCGCATTAAACAAAATACATCAACGGAAAATGGGAACCAGAAAATAGTCATGCATATGTATTGATAGAAGAAAGAGTTACAACCGAGCCTTGACATCGCAGCCTCCTTCAGCGGGGTTCAGTAGAAGCGCGTCTCAATGAATGTCAAGGAATTCGGACTGGGTGAAGACACAAGCCTAAGCTCTCTCAATAAGGGTCTCTTTCATTCTATCTTTCTCTAGCAAAGTGAATATAAATCTCTTGAGTGTTTCTGCAACAATATGTTCAGTTTAGCTAGCACATCAATGGAAGATGGCTATATTTATAGAGGGAGAGGAGGAGGTTGGGATCCCTAATATGGTGGAAAGGAGGCCTTATCCCTTGGGAGGTTTCCCCAAAAGGTGGAAACAAGAGGCCAAAGGAGGAAGGCCGTGGTTATTCAGTAGAACCACTCCCTATGACTCGCCCACGAAGTTTTTATGATGGAAACTTCACCTCTATTTTTAAAAAACTTCCCATAAACAGATTTGCGTGGGTAGCTAACTAAGACAGAGCTCCAACTGGCGTGGGGGCTAGTGTTAATCCTCCTCATTGGCGCGAAGGCATAACGGGCTACCAGCGCCAAGGAAAAAATAGGTGTTTCTGATGGTTTGTTCAGGAAATTGTCAACAGAAGGATTTTTGTACTCATGGAAAGGGATGCAATGATGGTCTTTGCAAGGCATGATACTTTATTTTGGTCACAGAAATGAGCCTCCAATGTTTGGGATGGGGATTGCAGGGACAATGACAAAATGTTGTGTAACAGATGCCCCCTAAAGCATGAGGTCCGAGAGAGAGGAAGGGGTGAAATGCTTTATGAGAACGCGTTTGAACCAAACACCACTGCCGGAAGACCTACAATCACAAATATAATGGATATCTCTGATACGTGAACATGTAGCATGGGCGTAGCCATCCATAATAGAGTACATATATGAACTGAGATCTGAGGTATGGATGCAACCATCTAGCAGTAAGGATCAACAAATAGACTCAAGTATGTTCACAACCATCTAATCAAAAGAGTTATGCAACAAATCATGATGCACCACAATATCTTGCAGCTTGGATCTTATCAGACAAAACCCAAGGTCTTACACTCCATCTCGATCTGAACAAGTACAAATTCAGGAATGCGAATATATGAGCTCAAGTCGAACATGCAAGAAAATCATCTGATTACCAGCCAATGATGAAAGTTGTTAACAAGTACGAGAGAAGCCACCAATAATGAAAGTTGTTAACAGGTACGAGAGAAACCACCAATGATGAAAATGGCTCTCAAGGTACAATAGGTACAATCCACGAAATGTGAAAAATGCGCTGGCGTTGAACACTCGTAGAATCACTCGATCGAAGGCCAATGATGTGAACCTGTCGTTGAATGTAAAGAACCTGCCATTGAGGCATGCAAGCTCCAAGGTATTGGTAGGGAGTCTCTAGAACAACTTCCTGGATAATGAGATGAAGTCGATAGGAAGTGATCTGGTCAAAGGAGGGCCATAATGTATCCCACATCATCAACACGAGACATAGGAACATGATGAAAGTGAATCAGGACCAACAGAAAATCAGAGGGAGGTTGAAAACTTAGAGGAAAACTTCTCTTGAACATATCAGCGACACGACTCTGGATTTGGCTGTATTTGACATCAAGGGATCTGAGGTCATGATGACGTGGCAAAGAGTAGATGAGAGGTCAAAACAGATTACCCAAACCCATGAAGGAAAGAATGATGAAATGAGATATCCCCAACTCAGCACAAATGCATACAAGTGTCATGTTCAAGAGTGACATACTGCCGACACAACTAAAATCTAGTTCAATTTCCCCCCACCATTTCTAGCGAGTACCCCAATTATTTTTAAAAAAAAGCTTGAAGGGGATAGCATATGCTTGCACTGTAATTTTTCCCTTTGGAAAAATCCATCCTAGTATATTTTACGAGCCCTAGGAAGGAGGAAGGAGGTGAGCATCATAGTGACAATGTCCGATGTCATCAAGGTTTAACGAGTCTGACAAAGGGAGAACTTGGCGTCTTTTCATGTTCAAAGAGTTTGAAAAGAAGTTGAAAATAAAACTCCAGTATGTCCCTTTTCGTAAATAGTCTCTCAGATCCGAAAAGGTAGAAAACAATATCTGAAAGAACCTCTTAGTCGCAATAGGCTAAGGTATTCCTTTTTCGTAAATAATCCATCCTAGCTCGAAAAATGGGTAAACATATACTGGGTAAATATCGTTTCGCAGCCATTTAACGAGTTCAAAACGATAAGAGTCTCGGCAATCTTTTCAGTTTTAGAGAGTCAGAAAAGAGCTAAAAGATGACTCCAGGAGTGACTTTTCCGTGTTTTTATAGAGTCCGAAAAAGTATAAAATACAACTCGTTACTTCATCGCTATCTCATTAAAATCATGTCGCTGCATAAGAGACAAACGTAAAACACATTTCTCGAAATAACATAACACAATAATCGAAAAACATGTCTTAAAACCTAATTAGGGTTTTGAAAAGTTATAAAATGCCAAAAATGGTAAAAAAAATTAATTTTTCACTTTTACCTCTTGTGGAGCAATAGTTACCCATTTTACACTACGATTTTGCGGCTATGATAGCGGGCAATCCGGCAAACCATTCTCGAATCTGTCAGTTCCATGTAAGAGCCGACATCCTTCCGCACATTTTAAATCTTCTCTCATTACCTGTAACCTTTAATTTTAATTTCTGAAGGGGAAATTGTGAAAACTATGGCACGGCGGTTGGCACGGGTTTCGGGCACGGACTCGCCCCAACCGTCCGATTTTCTAAATGAAGGCACGCCCCTTGGCGCAATTGTTTCCCAAATAGTCGCACCAACCGCAAAACACTTTTAAACTCAAAATGAAAGCTTTATGAGCCTAAATTTCACAAATTTTAGCTTTTGATTTGGCTAATAATGTCTATATGAACATTTTTGCAGGTGAAAATAAGCAAAATGGTGATTGAGTGGAAGGAAAGGGAACACAGTGAAGAAGACGAGTTTTCCATGGATAATGAGAGATGCATGGAAGCTCTCAGAGACTGTGGACTGAAAAATTTCTTCATGACACTGTGCCTCAGAGCTCAATCGGCGTTGCTACAATACTTGATTAGTATCTAGGACGAGGATCAGGAAAAATTCATTCTTTGAGATCAGGAACTTGAGATTGATGTTTTAGATGTCTATTTCATAACAGGACTATCACAGAGGGGAGCGACACCAATCTTGACTAGTACCCAGCCTACCATGGAGAACATGAGCATGGTAATAGACAAGGTATGTCCAGGGGCATAGAAAGGATCAAAAAGCGGGAAGGTGGACATCCAGACTATCCTGGATTTAGCATTGAAGGTAGTTCTACACACGATCACACGAGTTGCGGGATCACAAGCACCACACGAAGCAACAAAAATGCAGCTACTTCTTGCTGTAGATTGCTTGACACCGACCATCTACAACTAGGCAGAGGCAGTAACAATCAATATAAAACGTCAGCTAACAAAGTGCAAGAAGACCAAATTGAAGCAGTTTGGTTATGGTTCTATCCTAGTATCGTTCTTCTTGGAACGACTACCAACCTTTCAACGTCAGGGGGTGATAGTCTCGATACCACCAGCACTTGAACCACAAATGGCCCGATGGGCAGCTCTGATGCCAAGATCAGGGGGCGGTCAACAGATGTCCTGGAGACCGGAGTTCTTTGATTGGCTCCACCGACAGTTGATTGTCATGGAGGATTGGCCCTACTCTGGCACAAATTTCATTGGTCATCTGGACCTCCCACTCCTAGAAGGAGAGGATTGGGATGAAGCACTTGGTAAGACTCATTTTTAATTTTCATGAGTATTATGATTTTTTTTGGTATGTATGTCCTGACAATTAATCCATGCATTATGTAGATGTAGGCCTAGAGAGGCCTGCAGGGATGTCTCCGATAGCAAGGCAAATTCCTTGTGATTTTGATGTTTCCCCTTAGGGTGAGGAGGAGGATATTGTGCACAACTTGGAGGGAATCGCCTGTGGGGTCCCAAACTATACGCGATTCGACGATCTTCCTCGAGCATACCAGAGACACATTATAGGGGTGTCAAACCGATTTCACCACTTGCGGAGGCGGCTTGTCTGAGAAGTGACATGTTATCATGATCATCATGCCGATTAGACACCTAGGCATTATTTCTGCATATTTTTGAGAGACATGATGTCTTGGGATGTAATAGAAACACACATATTTTTGAAACTTATGGTGCACACTGATGCAAACATTCGATATATATATACACACACACACATCTATTTTCCTATTTGATATGAGTCACTCATATGATGATGATTTTACATATTACGCAAATGTATATCCAATACAATGTTAGCCACAGTATTAGTTAATGCATTCATTTGTTTAGGAATATGTTGATATGTGATATAATCAAAATGTATTTCTAGCAAACGAACACGTAAATACAATCTTAAAATGTGAGGGTTTCTAACTGAATAATACCCATTAAGTTGAAGAAAACAAGCCGTGAGTCTAGATTTACAACCAATGCACTAATGTCACGGTTAGTCGTCTCGGTTAAAAGTTCAATGACAGCACTATATTCGTCGACATTGTTTGTATTTTGTCCTAGAAAAATACCTTGCAGGTCTACCAACTCACCAGCAGGATCATAAATCACCCAAGCTGTTGAAGACAAGTTTTGGGTATTGCGGGAAGCACCATCTGCGAAACTGACATAAGGGGTAATAGACATCTGCACAATAAGCAACGAACCAATAAGAAGGAAAACGCTCGCAAAACACACCAAGCTAAAAATGTACAAAAATGAAAAAAAACCTATGTACACAAAACATGCACGAATGACTCATGCATATTACGTTTTTAGGTACAACCCATTTTTGGGCTGATCTAAAGGATGAATTTCATAATCAAAGAGCTCATAGGCACCATTCTTCAAAACGTGTTTAACAATGTAAGGCCCATGCCACATGGGTTGAAATTTTCCTGCCTCCATCTTATCATGAGCTTGGTCGTACAGGAGGACGAGGTCTCCTTCTAGAAAGGAGCGAGGGGAAACCGACTAGTCAAAATGGGCTTTGACCCGCTTCTTCTGTGCCTCGATGACAAAAGCGGCAAAGCGGTGAGTTTCATCCAGCCTTTCTAAGTAGAGAAGACGTTCTTCTTCAGGTGAAGTGTCACTCTGTAATTCAACAACCAATTTGAGTGAAGGTATTTCACACTCAATCGGAAGGGTAGCATCCAGACTGTAAACAAGTTGGAATGGAGTGAATCCAGTTGCATCCTTGACTGAGGTTCGGTATGCCCAGAGAGCTAAAAATAACATGAGATGCCAATTGGATTTGTGTATCCCAATCGTATACTGAAGCATGGTGACAAGAAATTTGTTCACATCTTCAACCTGGCCATTGGCTTGATGATAGTATGGCGTTGAGTTGTTGTGACGCAAGCCCAACCTGGAAGTCAACTCTGCCACCATATAATTCTTAAAATGTGAACCATGATCGGTAACGATGGCTTGAGGGACACCAAACCTAGAAATTATGTGATTGAATATGAACTGAGCGGCTGCCTTATTGTCAGCGACAAGTGTAGTCATTGCTTCAGCCCATTTGGTGAAGTTGTCAATGGATACGATAATATAAGCATGCCCCCCGGCTGAGTGAGGGTTACACGTCATAAAATCGATGCCCTGCTTCACAAAGGGACCAACGGTAATGACGAGGTGGAGATGTGCAGATGGTGCGCACATCTTGCGCTAATAAATCTGGCAATCATGACATTTTCGGACAACAACAATGCAATCCTTGAATATAGAGGGCCAGAAATACCCAACACGAAGAATCTTCTGTGTAGTGGCATAACCAGACATGTGACTGCCACAGGCGCCACTGTGATAATCATTCAGAACTTTCTCAGTCTCCTCGAGAGTCAAACATCGGCAGAGAATGGAATCAACTTTGACGCAGTAGAGTGTGTCTCCAACAATACGATAAGGTTGTGATTGATGGCGGATGCATCAACGAGCATCCGTCATCAAATAAGATCTAAAAGTGGAAGTTTGAAGATATACGATGACATCACCGTACCAAGAATCGAGGGTTCTAATAAGAAAAAGTGTATCATCTGGAATGTGTTCTTCAGAACCAGACGGAGCCGAGTCAGAGGGAAGGGAGCAGATCAAATCGGCAAAGATGAGTGATTTCTTTGACTTGGCAGTAGTAAACACCAAATCAAACTCTTGGAGGATAACAATCCACTTTGAGTATTTCCCCCCCATAAATTGTCGAGACAATATATAGGTCATGGGATTTCATTCTGAAATCACATTCACAGTACGCAATAGAATATAATGACGAAAACGTTGAACCGCTTGAACCGCAGCTAATTCTAACTTCTCGACATGAGCATAGCATGTTTCGGTATCGAGAAGGTTACGAGAGAGGTAATAAATAACATGCTCGTCACCTTCATCATCGTCTTGAATCAGAACCATGGCAATTGTGCTTAAAGTGGCAGCTAAATAGAGGGAAAAATCGTGATGATAGTTTGGAGGACGCAACAGAGGAGAATTGACAAGCAACGTCTTCAAAGCACCAAAAGACTTCTGGGTGACCTCATCCCAAAGGAAAGGGACACCCTGCTTTAGTAATCGCATGAATCCTTTAGCTACTTTGGCATAGTTAGGTATAAAACGACATAAAAAATTAGCCTTCCCCTGCAGACTTTGCAGCTGATGTAACGAAGATGGAGAGGGGAGATTAATAATAGCCTTAACTTTGAGCGGATCAAGGCGAATCTCGTCTTTAGACGCGATAAACCCTAAGAGTCTACTAGAATCAACGCAGAAGACGCATTTGCTAAAACGTGGCCCCAACATTCTTCAAGCCGAAAGGAAGCTTCTTATACGTGAAAGTACCCCAAGGATAGATGAAAGCAGTCTTATGTTGATCAGTCGAGAGAATGTTAATCTGGTTATAGCCAGAAAAGCCATCCATGAGGGAAAATATCTCCCTCCCAGTGCAGTCATCAATGATCTGATCAATAAAAGGAGTAGGATAATTATCCTTGGGACAAGCCTGATTGATGTCACGATAATCGACACAGACTCAAATGGTACCCTATTTCTTATCTATAGGGACAATGTTGGACACCCATTATTTCAATGGAATTGGGTAGATGAAACCAACGTTGAGAATTTTTTCAACTTCACTTTTAATGGCGGCAACTTTCCGAGGGTGCACGGGACGAAGGCGCTAACGAACAAGCTTCTAACCAGGGTAGGTAGGAATCTTATGCACCACAATACTGGGATCAATGCCAGGAATTTCTTCATAGAACCATGCAAAAACATCACAAACTCGCGGAAAAGGCTAGTATAAACTTGAACTTCATCTGAAGAATAGGTGACCCCGAGATGGATGTTCTCGAAAATTCCTGGTTTGATAGAAATGTCAATAGGCATCATTTGCATAATGTTACTCAAGTTACCCTCTATAAAAACTTCATGTGTCATAATAGGCGTTTGAAGTGGAGGAGAAGGAACCTAAGATGCAAACCTCTCATGACACGTAGACATGACTCCGAGGCCGGGCATGAACGAGGAACGATGATGACCATCATCCCACAATAAATCCTCGAGAGACATAGTTTCCATGATGGCTTCATTGGAGGGAAATATCTCTTTCAAGGGGTCAGACGAATCCGAATCACCGAGCCAAGGGAATTGAGAATAAGCATCGAGAGACATGCTCAAAGGAGCATGATCAGATTACAGAGGATCTGAAGCCGCGATGAGTTCACAATAGTCAATCTTGATTAGAGTCAACGACATCAAATCTCTGAAAGAAATGATCTGTTCAGGAAAAGGGATGATCCATGGGTCATTGGACTGAGAGATCATGTTGTTCTGGATAGTTTTGGGTGGAGGAAGTGGAAAAATACCCATGAGGGCAGGATCTTTGAAAAGACCTGGCCAAATGCTCTCGTAGGGAGTAGGAAGATGATCCACATACGGAACGTTATTCTCGGAAGAAGAGGTGAAGAAAGACAATTGATCAACAGTAACAATATTTCCTTCATTTGTGAATTTCGTGACACGAAAGAGAGTGGACGGAATGCACAACACAGAGTGATTCCAACTGCGACTGAGGAGAAGATTGTAATTGAGCTTGGCATCAACTACTTCTACCTCGACATTGACTGTCTTCCTTTTCAAGGTAATTGGTAAATTAGTGAGAAAACCCAAAGGTTTTGATTCCCTTCCATCAAATGCTTCAAGGGCATTTGGTGATGAGTTCAAAGCCAGAGAAACAATGGCTTTCCAACAAGAAGGTGACATGATGCATGTAGACGCACCTTCATCCACAACCACTCGATGGATATCGAGACCATTAATGACAACTTGTATAATGAGTGAAATTTGGTGCGGAAGTCATGGAACAAAATTCTCTAAATCGAAAGCAAGAAGGCTAGTATCAGCAAGATCAACCCCCCCAATCGCAGATAACAAAGCCTTTTATTGATACAGACAAATCTGAAGTACTTCTAGTGCAGAAATTGTAGAGGGCGCCTGAGCCAAATCCTCAACAATACTGTAATGTTGATCAGCACGGGCGTTTAGATTGTAAGAAGACTTGAGGAGTACACCTTTGGAAGGTGGCCATACAACAGGCTCAGTACTGGGCCTTTCAATCTACAGAGGGCCAGAAGCAAGCAGAGGAGGAGGGCCATCATTGATCTCTTTCCTCACTGCCTAATGTGATTCAATATAATCTTTCGATCGAGTAGAAATAGAAACGGCCACAGAACCGTTCATCGTGAACACCTGAGAGCCAAATGGGGCAGAGGACTGAGGTTACTCTACCATCTGGGTTTGCTGAGATAGAAAAGTTTCTTTAATAACAACTATAGTTCCCTGGGTGCCTTTGAGAAATCTACTTACTTTGGCCCATCAAGGACAGTCCTTGGTGTAGTGCTCTTCGTCACAGATCAAACAAGGGTACTTCAGCTTGCACCGTGAACCACCATCAGCACAAGGTTTTGAAGAATCTGGTTTCGGGGTATCGGCTTTGGCATTACCTTTACCCTTCTTTTTACCCTTGGAATTTTTATCCGCTGGATTGGCCTAAATGACATTGGCTTCCAAGGTTTTACCAGGATTTAGAGTGGACAGAGAAGTAGCATCATTGGAAGGATTATACTTCTGCATCCTAGGATTTGAAGGAGAAGACTTCCGAGAAGTCTGAGACACAGAATCAATAATACCATCAATGGATGGGGTTGCTGGTGCTTTAGAAGTTCCAGGTTGAGGGGCATCAGGAAAAATATCATACATCGTGCTAGACTGAGAGTACACAAGATTAAGGTACTGGGCACAAGAAATGGCTCGTTCCTCGGTTACACATGCTCCCATAGCTATGTCTTTCGCGATCTGATTGACAAAGGAGGTATTGAACCAATTAGTTAGAAGCTGATTAGGAATATCAAATTTGATCGAGCGACGACGACGCCTCCATTCATGAATACGATCCGAGATGTGAGTGGCTCAGTCTTGTTTCAAGGATGTAAGAAGATGTGTCCCGGTCTCATAATGAACTGGCAACTGAAAATGCGTAAGGAATTCCATGGCGAGAGAGTTGAAGTCTTGAAAAATGCCACAATAAAGCTCAATGTACCACTTTGCAGCGGCACCAGTAAGAATCCGTTGGAAAAGACGGAGTCGGATGGAATCGTCAACCCAAGAGTTAGAGGAACACCACCAGTGGTAAGTCATAACATGCACTTGGGGGTCTTCTTTGGAATTTCCCTCAAACTTAGGACAATCACCAGGAATCTTGGTCGGAACTGGAGGCCAATATGGGTTATGAAGAATCAGATCATTCATAAGCTTTGACACATCAGGCAGTTCCAACGTAGCGAGAAATGGTGATTGAGGATTCAAAGGCATTGGAGGTCTCTGATAAGGACCCGTGTTAACATTCCACCCAGTCTGCGAGAAATTTTAACCCCATATGTTTTATCCCAGAGGATTTTGACCATAAGGGTTATAAGCCTGATAATTTTGGTGATACTAGGTTTGAGGACCAGGATACTGATTCTGAGCATACCATTGAGGTCCTTGCTGAGCAACATATGGATTTTGTTGCAAAATGTAAGCATGGCCTTGAGGTTGATTATACACCAACTGAGATTGATTTTGAGGGTAATAAGTGAAACCTTGGGGCGCACTATATACCGGTTCATATTGACCTTGGGGGTAATAAGCGCCTTGGGGTTGAGCACGTGGACCCTATTGAGCAGGTTGAGCAGACAGTTGAACAAGTGGACCCTGCTGAGCAGGAGGGCCCTGCTGAGTTGGATAAACAGGTTGAACCGGCTGCTGAGCAGGTTGAACAAGTTGAACCAGCTGCTAATGTTGGGCAGGTTGCCCCTACGGAGCAGGTTGGCCTGGATACTGAGGGCCACCGGGTTGCCCTTGTGGAAGAGGATGGCCCAATGGTGGAGATGGACCAGGTTGTCCCTGATGATTAGGTTGACCCAGAGCAGGACCATGGGTTGTCTATGTTGCACAAAGTTTTGGCCATACGAAATGTACGGCTGCTGCTGTTGTACAAGAGGTTTTCCTTGTGGTGGATACATTTGCCCCCTAGCAAGATAAGACGTTCCTGGTTGAGGTTGACTTGAAGGACAGTAAGTTTGTCCTTGTTGGACCGAAGGTTGACCTTGCAGAATGTAAGGTTGTCCCTTAGGACCAAAGGGTTTTCCCTATTGGGCTAAAGGTTGTCCCTATAAGGGTTGTCATTGTAACACAGGTCCTTGATGAGTAATGGTTTGATAAGTATTTTCCGTAGGCAAATAGACAACTTGATTGGGATCGACAGGAAGCAAATAGACGGGATTATCAACAACATCATAGTGATGGGAAGGATTGACAGGAGCTTGGGGCCGATGAGAACCTTGAAAGTTTGGTTGCTCAATAGCCAACAAATAATCTTCAAAAGTAAGACCGCCAGGAATCATAGGGACAGTCAAATTCATACTAGAAGCAGATGGAGCCTCAGGAGAATGAGCATCTGGAGAAGGAGAATATCATCGGTGAATGTCCAACATGTGCTCATCAAAAGTATAGGTAGAAACCATAGGGTTAGTTGTAGCTGCGCCAGCAGGTGCGGTCTTCGGAACACGAGCTTGTGATCTACTCGGAACCTGATTGATAGGATGTGGGATTAAGAATGATAGACCTGTGAGTGTGAAATGATCCTGACGATTGATTCGTAGCAACCGGCATAGATAAAGCCACATAGACGGTAGGTTGGACCGGGACAGACGTAGCAGTAACCGACGAACTCAGTGTCGAAGGTGACAGTCCCAACGAAGGGAGGACCGAACTCCTTGGGGGATTTGATGTACTGGATTGTGCTATGGACGCAAAACCAGACATAATTTAAGTCAAAGTCCAATAATCGGGTGTAAGTGACACCGATTGTGGAGAAGATTGAACAGAAACATGCAGGAGAACTTCCGGGAAAAGTTGATATTCCCCTGTAGAAACAGGCATTTCTTCACTGCCAATAGGACTCGAAGAATCCATATCTAACGAAGCCGTAAGATTGTCAAAAAGATGATGAGGACTAGGAGGTATAGCAACAAATAAAAACGGTGATCCCGAAGTAAGAGGAGGAAATTATTCCTCATCACCAAAACTAGACCAAGCACCTGGAGGAGGCCAATTGAACTCAATTGACTCTTTGGGGGGAGATCGGGTAGCAAGAGGTAAAACAGTCGGGAGAATAGGCTACGAAAACTCGGTAGACCTAGTGGACTGAGAAGTTTCGTAAGGAATGTCAGGAAAGGAACTACCACTAGGAGGCAGTGAAGAAGATGAAGAAACTAGTGGTTCCGCCACTGTGACCGTATTTCAAAACAGAAAGGAAAAAGAGATAATCGAACGAAGGCTTTAGGATCAAAGTCTAAGGAAAAACAAAAACAAACCAAGTAACAAAATTTTAATGGGCATGTGATCATGGGTAATTAATTTTACGACATTGAAACCAGACTTTATTGTTTCATGTTTTAAGAGTCGAGAAAAAAACAAAATATGACTCTAGTCACTTTCAATTTTAAACGAGCATGAAAGGACAAGTGCTCGATGATCTCTTCTCTTTTTAAGGAGTCACAAAAAGATCAAAATGACTACTCAGGTAATCTAAGAAAGAGGGTGTACCAAGTTTTTGTGAATTGCCATATACACCTTGATGATCAAATGAAAGAGAAATGACCAAGGACTTAACGTACGTGCAGGTAGTCTCCCTAAATGCCGTGTTCGGTGTATCACGGTTACAGGGTGGTAGACTCGACTTCCTATGGATAAAGGATTTTAACCTAATGGGGTCTCCCTTTATATACTCAATGGTACGGGGAGCACAAGTCCGTACTAATTTTGTCTAAAGCCAGAAGGCGAACGACAACTACTAGGTTTCAAGACGCTGGAACATGTCTCTAGCCTAGACCACTAAAATATTCGTGTTAGGTTCCAATGTTTCCTTAGGTTAATTGAATTGATTTTATAGTTGATCTTGAATTATTGTTTCAATTTCAAGGCCTTACCAAATTTTGATCTCAAATTTTCTAAATGCAAACTATATGCAAATCAACACCATTTCCTTTCAATGAACACTAATTAAGAGAAGGATAGAGATCTTTCAAACAATAGCAATCAATGAAATCACACGAAGAAATATCCTAATGCATCTAATACAATCAAGCGAAAAACGAAAAACTCTTTCCTAGTTATCAGGCACTAGTTATGCAAAAGAAATTTTCCTTTTTCATGCAAACGAATGAAGGCAATTTTTTTATTTTTTCAATGAAATGAAGCACACAATGCACTAATTACACGAAAAAACAAAACAAGCACTAGTTCGAGGATTGCAGATGTAAAGAACTAAACTAAATGATTCGATGAAAGCAACACAAACACAAAAATGCACTCAAACCATTGAAGCACTCTTCCAAACAAAGAGAAAGTTTTCGAAACGATCCAAATGAGTAATGTGATCTATGCTCAGAATGGTGAGAAGAAGAATCAAATGAAACTCGAAATGATCATTCAACCAAAAAAATGTTCAAAGGATCAAGAAAGACTTCAAAGAAATTGATCAAAGGATGAAACTAACAAGAATCAAATGACTTGACCTCCAATCATAAGGCTCAGTGAGTTAAGAAACTCAAAAACCCTAAGGCCATAAACTGCACTGATAAGAAAATGGATGAACAACTGAGAAGAGCAAGCTTACGACAGTCAAAAGAATCCCAAGAAAAAAAATTGCAAATCAGAAAACCACCCAGAGCCAAGAAGAACTGACCAAAAACTTGAAAAGAGAGGTTAAACCAAACCCTATAGGATTCAACACGATTGTAAGGCGGTAATCCGCGTCAAACAGGGGTTGGTGCTACTGCAACACAAGAAACATGCGCCAATTAGCGTGACTATTCAATCAAAAAGTGCGCCAAGCGAGATATCTATTGGATAATGGGAAAACTAATGAACAGAGGTCAATCTTGACACTCTGGAGTTGAACAAGAAAATTATAATCAATCAAAGAAGCCAGAAAAGGCAGACAATCAGGCAAGCGATCGAATTCGACTTAACAAGGGAAAAAATACAAACTCACACTGATCCCCAGTGGAGTCGCAAATTTGTTATGAAGGTAAATCCTTTTTGTGGACAGAGACGATCCCTCTAGCCCTAGAGTGGGTCTATTAACAAAGAGACAAGCTAGAGTGTAGGTTCCTAATTAATGAATGAAACAGACAAGGTAGATCAACCTACCTCGGGTCCAACGTTGTTGTCGTGGCTGTTGAAGTGGTGGCCTCTCGATTCCTACCTTGGCGGGTCACGATCCTTCCGTAGTGACACTTGGATACCTGCACTAAGATCAACAAACAAGAGCAGCATACGAAACAAAAATCTCATCCATAACTACTAACCAGTCAAGGAGGGTTAAGAATATTGCATTAAATAAAATACATCAACGCAAAATGGGAACCAGACAATAGTCATGCATATGTATTGATAAAAGAAATAGTTACAACCAAGCCTTGACGTCACAACCTCCTTCAGCGGGGTTCAGTTGAAGCGCGTCTCAATAAATGTCAAGGAATTCAGACGAGATGAAGACACAAGCCTAAGCTCTCTCAATAAGGGTCTCTTCCATTCTATCTTTCTCTAGCAAAGTGAATATAAATCTCTTCAGCATTTCTGCAACAATATGTTCAGTTCAGCTAGCACATCAATGGTAGATGGCTATATTTATAAAGGGAGAAGAGGAGGTTGGGATCCCTACTATGGTGGAAGGGAGGTCTTATCCCTTGGGAGGTTTCCCCAAAAGGTGGAAATAAGAGGCCAAAGGAGGAAGGCCATGGTTGTTCAATCGAACCGCTCCCTATGACTCACCCATGAAGTTGTTATGATGGAAAATTCACCTCTATTTTTAAAAAACTTTCCATAAATATATTGGCACGGGCAGCTAACTGAGACAGAGTGCCAGCTGGCGTGGGGTCCAATGTTAATCCTCCTCATTGGCACGAGGGCATAATGAGCTACTAGAGCCAAGGAAAAAACAGGTGTTTCTCATGGTTTGTTCAGGAAATTGTCAACAGAAGGATTGTTGTACTCATGGCAAGGGATGCAATGATGGTCTTTGCAAGGCATGAAACTTTATTTTGGTCATAGAAATGAGCCTCCAATGTTTGTGATGGGGATTGTAGGGACAATGACAAAATGCTGTGTAACACACATGTGTAAATTAACTCACTTTAATTTTTCAATTTCCTTAAGTTAGACTTAGGGTCCTCATTAAAATTTTTTATTATTTCAATAACTATTACACCAGATGGAATTTCTCTAAACACTTTCTGGGTCTTGGAGATCTCATGTGTTTTAGCTCCTCCACAAAGTCTTGGAGCTATAACACATCTGATGCTACACAAAAATATAAACACTCCCTCTTAGAAAGGAGTGTGCTCTAGCAATACTTCCACACTGAAGCATTGCTCTGTTCTATGGCATCATTCTCCATGTTGATGCTTGGCTTGCTGCCCTTCATCCACTGCGTTGCTTCTTCCTGTATTGCTGATCATGTCACTGCCTTGACACTGCCACATTTGTACTGCAGCTCCCTCTCAAATTGGTGCATCATACTGCCAACTGCTGCAATGCAACTCAGTTGCTCAGAAGTAAGCAACTCAAGGACCCCTACCCAATCACTAACAGACAAGTCAGTTAGGCTACATCTCATCACTCAAGCTCCCTCGACTGTTGTGTTGCATTGTCTCTCTAGAGCCACTGCACTACGTAAGCACTGCCCTTCTGTGTTGTTGAAGTTCCATCAGCCTCTCCATTGTTTCTTCTACATTGCTGCTACCACTGCACTATGCTCCTCCAATATACAATGTCCCATCTCTGCCTCTACTTCACTGTGATCTTCTGCACCCACTCTTGTAGTCATCCTGCTACTATCTTAAGGCTCCCATAGCTCGTATCTGATCCAAGAGTCTGGCAATCTCAAGCATCCTCCCTCCACTCTATATTTTCTCTACATATCAGTATCACCCCACCTCTTCTCTCGAGGCACATGAGCACTCATTGCCACATCATCCTCACTACCATTGAAACCCTACTACAATATCTTGATTTTTTTCTCTTACTTGTGATTAATTATACAAGTTATTTTCAGAAAATATTTAAGTAAACAAAACTAGAAACCTACACATATATAGATCATTTACTGAAACACAACACACATATCACAAAGGACACACATTATTTTTCAGACAAATGTCCCCAGAAAAGCCTAATGCGGGAAAACAGGTGCATCAGATATGAGGGTTTATTATCATTAAGAAGTAGTTTCTGAGTAAATCTAGGGTGCCATTTCTTGGATCACCCAATAGAAAAAAACCTCGGCTACAAAGAAATTGTGATATATACCTCGCTCTCGCAAGTCCCAGTTGATCCGAATGAGAAATTGGTGAAAGCCCAGCTGGCTCTGTGTTGCTCTGCTTCTTCGGAGTCTGGTTTCAGCCCTGCTGGCTTAGAAACCCCAACTTCCAGTGAATTTTGGACTTCTTCTTGGAGACACTGCATTGCCCATGCATGAGCCCTGCTTTGGCATGTGTCACCCTCCTGAGGGAGTTCATCACTCTCTTTGATGGTTGCGCTGCCTCCACTGCGTCTCTTCTGCCCTTGCTCTGCATTGTACTGTTGGCCCTCCTCACCAATGACTACATCTGCCCCTCACTACTTCTTTGAGTCACTAAGATCTGATCTTTGTCTGAGCACTGCTCTGCTAGAAGAATTCGATCTCTTAGACTCTGTGTGTCTTTCTCCAACAGACCCCAAGCCATTCTCTTATGATTTTCTCGTTGACACATCAAAGACCATGATCTAATCTCTAATCAATAGCTAAGGTTAGAAGTAGCTTGATCCATGTCATTTAGAATGTTCTCATCACATGTGTAAATTAATTCACTTTAATTTTTTAATTTCCCTGAGTTAGACTTAGGTTCCTCATTAAAAAATTTAACTATTTGAATAACTATTACTCCAGATGGAATTTCTCCAAACACGTTCAGGGTCTTGGAGATCCCATGTGTTCCAACTCCTCCACAAAGTTTTAGAGCTAGAGCACATCCGATGCTACCCCAAAATCTCAACAAGGAAAATAATGGTAGTACTACAAAAGTATTTTTATTGGTCGAACCTTCGAAAGGATGTTGGGAAGTACATGAGGTCATGCACTTCCTACGCCATTTCCAAACCGACCATCAAGAGGCAAGGCCTATATGCTTGGCTACCTACCCCTACTCGACCTTGGGAATCCATCTCCATGGATTACATGCCAGACCTTCCTTCTACCAAGCATGGAAACGACTGCATTTTTGTGGTCATCGACAGATTCTCTAAGATGGCCATTCTGGTGTCCTGCAAAAAGAGTATCACAATAGAAGCCACTACTAAGCTCTTCTTTTAACGAGTATGGGTGCACTTTGGGATCCCATATTCCATTACCTCAGATCGGGACAACATATTCCTAATTAAATTTTGGTCAAGTCTCTGGTTGATGATGAATTCCAAGCTCACTAAGTCCACCTCTTTCCACCCAAAAACTGATGGGAAAACAAAGGTTGTCAACAGGATGATCATGTACATTCTGCGCATGTACAACTCGAAGAATCCACACACATGGGATGAAAGTCTCCTCTATGTCCAACATAGCTACAACTGAGCTCTCCATAGCGCAACTGGCCACAACCCCTTTCAGGTGGGGTTGGGATTCCAACCACTATCTCCCATTGATGTGGACATACCATTTGCAGCTACTTAGGCAGATTCAACTCATTTCCAATTTGAAGTTGATAGGGCTAAAAAATTCATTGAGCACATTCAACATGTCCACCAACAGGACCATGACCTATTGGAAAAATCCACTACTAAGTATAAGAAGCGACATTATCAACACCGGGTGCCACACAAGTTCCAGGTGGGCAACAAATTCTGGCTACATTTGCAGAATGAGCACCTCAATGGGCTCCACTACAAGCTTCGGCCACTCCGATATGGGCCATACACCATCACTAAGGCTGTAGGAAACAATTCCTTTGAGCTCAACATTCCACCATTCCTTGGTCTGCACCTAGTGTTCAATGTGGACCACCTCTCGCCATACTTTCCACCATTACTCGACACATTCGACATTGCAAAACAACTCACACCCACGAAGTTAAACCTCAACTTCATGGAACAAGCCACAACTAATCGGATCATGGACACACATATCAATAACACCTGCCAATAGAGGATCCATCTATATCGAGTTGTCAAAGCAGGCCAACGCCTTCACTAGGACAAGTGATTCACGAGGGAAAAAGTTTAACAAAAAATTCCTCACCTCATGGAGGCTCTAGATGCAATGGGTACCATCGCTTCTGAAGGGGGGAGGACTGATACAGGTGGATATTGGTGGCTACCCACCTATCCCACCTGGACCCCAAGCCGGTTTCATAATTTTCCTTGTTTATAGAAACATTGACTATTTTTAGCAGGTTTTTGATTCCTGAACTTCCGGAGCCATTTGTACCCCATAAAGACATTTTATACAACTATGGGCATGTGGAAAATCCTGTAGTACTTGGAGAGATATTTCTGACAAGGTATCGTACGCGCCAAATGGAGATAATATGACCAAGTTACGACCCCGAGAAGTTGGCTACCCAACTAACCCCAACATGGCACACAAACGACATTTCATCTCTTGGGGTTAGGGTTTTCCTTTGTTGTTCAATAATAAAAATTCCCTTGAGCCTCATTGTAACACAGTTCAGAGGAATTTAGCTGCAACATCTCTTCTTAGAGATAATTTACCATCGCCCGAGCTAGTTTATTTCCATTATGTATGTAAGCATATTTCAACTCTTTGATATTAATGAAACAAAGTTTTATTTTTGGTGCACTTATATGTTTGGATCTATATTTGTATTTTATTTCATTGCTGCATAAGTTCAGATCAGTGGTATATGAGTGGGTGAATACTAAATACTAAAACCCACCCATAAATCATTTTTGGGCGAATACTCAAATGTCTATGGTTTTAACATAGAATTCATGGGAATTAAACTCAGAATGGAAAATGAGAATTCATTATCCAAAGACTAGAATGATGGAATTGATGTCGGTTGATTCCTAATCAAGAACACAACATATATCTAAACAAATACTACAGAAAAAATGGAGAACAAGAAAACAGTCACAAACAAGAATGGAGAACACACAACACGAGCATTTTCATTACTGGAGGGACTTTCCTTGTCTTGGATGATTCAAGCAGAGGATATATTACACATTTATATATGGGAGAAGATTTATATATTATTCCTCATGTGAAATTCATGGTTGCATAGTAAAGCCAAAAATTCAAAGGGTGGTGTGGTAGGTTCGGCTGAAGACAACATCGGTCGCCTGCTTTCGGCGTAGGAGGTGGAGTGTTAGAGAAACGACTATGATGACTATTGTTGTTTCGATGTCAATTGGATTTGCATCTAACATTATCCCACCTTGAAGCCAAATGAATAACCATGAATGAAGTCACACCGAGTCCTACCATGCCTCTACATAACTCATGTTTATTTCTTGGTAGAATCTTAGTGAGCATATCAACAGGGTTCTTATCTAAATGGATATTTTCCAAGGATAATTTTCCTTCCTCCAACACGTGCTAGATCCAATGGTACCTTACGTTAATGTGCTTGGTTTTTGAGTGAAATTTTGGGTTTTCGCCAAGTGAATGGCACTCTGACTATCACAATATAACACATACTTGTCCTTTTGATCAATTTGGCAAAAAAGTCTTACAAACATGTTTAAAAAATGCATTTATGTTAATGTGTGCAACATATAGATAATTTTGTGAATTAACATAAAGCCAAATCCAAGCAAACATAAACAAATAACACGGTATTTTATTACAAAGTTCACCAGAACCTCCCTAGATACCTCTCTGGGTCGCTTCACAATCAACAAACCGCTTTTATTAGGCTTCAAATGTGCACTTACAACAATGACCTCAAAATCAAAGGTTCAGATGCAGAAAAGTATTTCAGAATCGAAATCAGCATGAAAAATCATGAAATTTGAGTATAAATTTGACCATATTTGGACCATGTGACCTCTGGACCTCCCAAAAGCCAATCTCCACCTGCAACTCTGCTAAATCTGGAGAAATCCGCTAATCTAGATCAATCTCGCTAATTGCAGCGGAGGTATGCTAACTTAGGCATGCTCCTGGTTCCTGCACTTCAAAATATAATTCCGTTCTCAACTCTACCAACAATGCGCTCAGGCGCAGTGGTTAAATAGGCTGAATGGAGGAGAGGAGGTTGGAGGTTTGACTCCCCTCGACCCCAAATGGTGGCGCATATCTTGTTATATCCTATGGATAAATGATATAATGCGACATATATTGTTTATAAGGTTTTAAAACAAATCTTATCGTATCACATTAATATCCACGCGTGATTTAATGCATATCATATATATTATATGATAAAATTTATCCATAAACCTTATCACATATTTAATGTGTTGAATCCTATCATTTAAATCTTATCCACACTATTTAATGTGATTTTTTTGGAGGTAGGGGTGGTGGAGCCGCCAACTATGGCGGGATTTGCCTCCGATTTAATTTGCCTCCAAATATATTAACCATAAAACAATACATCCACCTTTCTTAAACATGAATTATTTGATGGATTCCTGGTTAGCCAGATTTCTTGAAGTCATTTTTGAATTTGGAGGTCAAGGGTTCAATTCCCTTGGACCCTTTTTTTTTTCAAAAACTTCAACGGAGCATAGAATTCACATACGATTTCCATTTTACGTGTCGTTCACAGCGTTGGGTGTGTATCATTGAGCACTTCATCATCAAACGATGTGTCAACACATTTGAAGCCTTTTAAAGATGAGCTTTTGCATTGATCCACCTGGATCACTCCTTCCAACTCAGAAGCTTTTTTACCACCAAGAGTTGGTTTTATTTTGGAAACAAATGAGGATATGATTCCTTCACTCTCCCTATTTCCATCCATCGAGCCTTGCTGGTATTTGTGCCTTTTTTTTCTGATGCGCAAGTATTCTACATCTCTGCGTCTTGAAGTTATGAACCTTTTGTCCAAAATTACATCCTCTTGAAGTTCATTAGTGTATTATGGAGTGAAGTCTTCTATGGACAGTGCCTTACTTCATTCCTCTTGATCATCGATCATAGAAGGCTCATAAAGGCACAAATTTTCCACATTTATGATGGAATAAATTTGCATGTAAGGTGGCAACTCTAAATGAAAAGCGTTATTACAAATATTTTCCATGATTTTGAAAGGACCATATCCGATTGGTTTTAAAATTTTACCTTCACCTTGAAGTCTTTCCTTGCTGATGTGTAGCCAAACTTGATCACCCACCTTGAAGTTATGTTCCACCTTGTGTTGTTAATGTCTTGCTTTGTACTATGCCCGACTCTTCTCGAGTTGTTCTTGGACTGCTTGTTGTCTAAATTGAATCTGTTCGATGAAGTGACTAGCTTTTTCCTTCTCAATTTTCCCATTTTTTAAAACATCTTTTCCAATATTAAATTCCAAAGGAGACTTAGGTAAATACCCAAAACAAGTCTCGAAAGGAGATCATTGAGTAGAAGAGTGCTTTGCTTGATTGTATGCATGTTGTATGTAAGGTATATATTCGTACCAAAGTTTTGGATGATTTTTGTTGTATCCTCGAATAAATTGAACCACTGTCCTGTTGACTACCTTTTTCAGTCTGTCTATCTACAGATGAAATGTTGTGCTCTTCTTGAATTTTGTGTCCATGAATTCCCACAAACTTGACCAAAACTGACCAACATATATGGTGTCTCGATCATATACAATTGATGTGGGTAATCCAAAATGAACCCATATATTTTCAAAGAAAAACTTAGACGTTTGTTTAGTTGTGACCTGTTTAGTACATGGTATAAAAATACACATTTTATTGAACCTATCCACTAGTACATACAGGTAGTCATGACTTTTCCTAGACATTGGTAATCCTCCTAAAAATTCTATTGAAATACTTTCCCATGGACGAGATGGAATAGGAAATGGAGTATAAAATCCAAGCTTGTTGGTACTAGGTTTTCTAAAAGCACACATAAAAAATCCCTTTACATATTTTGATACAGTATCAATCATTCTTGGCCAGTAAAAAAATCGTTGAAGATGCGCAACTGCATTGTTGATACCAAATGTCCAGCAATTAGAGAAGTATGGGCTTCTATTATGACATGAACTCTTTCATTCATTAGAATGCACACTTTTCCAAGATGATATAGAAGTTTTTCATGGAGATGATAATCAAATGCTTCACTTTGATTTCCATTGTTTAAATTTTCATAAATTCCTTAAAGTCATCATCATTAGCATATTGTTCAATATATCCTTCATTTGATACTGCATTGTGCTTAAGAACTGTTGATGCATTGATGATTGGTCTTGATAATAAATCAACAACTGTATTGTGTACACCTTTATTATATCTGACTACTAAATGCAATTGTTGTAGAAAACCCATCCAATGATAATTCCTTGATTGTTGCAACTTCGCTTGTGAATGCAAATATTCAAGTGGTTGATGATCCGTGTGAATTGTTGTTTCTTTACCAAGAAAATAATGTTTCCACTTCTTGACGCTTTGAACTAGTGCATATAATTATTTATCATATGTAGGATAGTTAGCTACTGTTGAACTAAAATTTTCGGAATGAAAGCATATAGTTCTTTTGTGTTGGAGAAACACAGCTCCCATGGCATAGTTACTTGCATCTGTCTCTATCTCGATGGCTAATGCAAATCTGGAAATGCCAATACTAGTGCAATACTTATCTTTTCTTTTAGTGTGTCGAAGGATTTCTGCTGTTTGCCTCCCCACTGAAACTCTTGTTTAATACTTGTTAAAGCATGCAAAGGAGCTAAAATAAGGGAGAATTTTGCAATAAAATTTCTCCAATATTGCTTTGCACTTAGAAAGCTCCTAACTTCTGTAGCAGTTGTTGGTTGTGGCTAATTTACAATAGACACAACCTTTGAAGGGTAGATCTTTAACTCGCCATTCCCTACAATATATCCTAAGAAAACTAATGAAGTTCTGCCAAATTCAAATTTGGACAATTTTAAATATAATTATTCTTTTCTTAGGAAATCTAATACCTACTTTACATTCTTTACATGATCATTTAAAGTCATACTAAACACAAGAATATCATATAAGTAAAATATTAAAAAATTATCTATGAATGGTCTAAATACGTCATTCATGACACACATAAATGTAGCTGGTGCATTTGTCAAGCCAAAATGCATGAACATCTAGTTGAAGAGTCCCTGACTGGTCTTGAAAGTTTTCTTCCAAATATCTTGTTCAACAACTCTGATCTGATGATATCCACTACACAGATCCAGCTTAGTAAAATACACGATATCCTTCAACTGATCTAACAAGTCATCAATGCGTGGAAGCAGATAACAGTTCTTTATTGTGATCTTGTTCAAGACTCTGAAGTTGACAGACATCCTTCATGAACCATCCTTCTTTCTAACCAAAACGATAGGTGAACCACATAGAGAAGTGCTTGGAAAAATCATACCTTGATCAAGAAGTTCTTGAACCTGCTTCTTTATTTCTTCATTCTCTAATGCTGATAACCTATACATTCCAATGTTAGGTAAAGAAACATTGTGTTGCAACTGAATTTCATGTTCAATTTTTCACTTGGGAGGAAGACCTTTAGGTTCCTAAAACAAATCATTGTAATCGGAAATAAATTTAACAAGATCTTCTTTTATTTTGGGTTGACATCCTTCAAAGGCATTGAAACCTGCAATGTCCTTTGTTTTTATAACCATAAGCATGAAATGTTTGCTAGAATTTATTATTCTCTTCATTTTTCCTGAGTTGATGAGTGAAAAATTATCTTTGAACTTATGAGCTTTGATGGTGTAATTTACTCCATCTTTATTTAACTGATATTTGTTTTCTTCTCGATAGAAAATAACCTTTCTATCATACAAAAATGGACTACCAAGTAAAACTCTACATATGTCAAGTGGGACTATATCTAATTCTACCTCATCCATGTATTATGAGCCTATGGCAAAATGAAGTTTACATTGTTTAGATACTTGAAGTTTTGTTTTGTCACAAAATCATCCTAATGGATATGGTATTGGATGAGAATCAGTTATAATGGCCAACTTTTAACAAGAGTTTCAGAAATCAAATTGACTTGCGACCCACTATCAAACAAAGTATCAATTTTTTTATGCTTAGCAATTACTCTAATATGAAAGAGCTCTCTTCTTTTCTTTTCATCATTTGCCTCATTATGGAATTTAGAAGAACTGGTACTAGCACTAATATTTTTACCTTTAATGCCCATGGCTATGACCTTCGTTTCATCTCCCGAATTTGATCCCAAGTATTTGAATGTAGATGCAACATTCTTTCGTTCCTTATTGAATTTCTTTGGTTTCAACTGCGGATGAAGCTTCCAACAATGAATTTCATCGTGACCCTCTTTCTGGCAATGTGAGCAAGTCACTTTTTTCCTTTTTAATTGTTGTTGTCTTTTTTGTTTTTTGCTTTCCTTTTCCTTTATCTTTACTTTATGTAGATTTGGATGAAGGTACAAATTCTTTGTTCTTTCCTCTAGCTTCTTTGTGAGTGGATTGTACTGAAACATCATCTAAGCTAGTTGGATTTAACGTCAAAATAGTATGTCACAAATAACTATGCAGACCTCCAATATATTTCAACAATGTTTCTGGAGAGTCTAATGCTATACCTAACATTAATGCACGCTTTTGAAATTCTTGTGTATATCTTTGAACATTTTGACCTTTAAGTTGACGCAAAGTTTTCCAAATCATCATAACTTGTTGAACATAGGCTAAAGGATAAAATTGCTTCATTAAAGCAAAAATAAATTCACTTCATGATGAGATAATCTTACCATATCTTTGAATAACAGTTTGAGTTTTTCCTTCCCACCATACGAGTGCAGTTCCTCCAAGTATTAAACTTTCCAATTGAATCTTTTTTTGGTTCTTCACTGTATTTTGTATCCTGCAATAGACTTCAACTTGTCTAATCCAATTGTCTAAATTTTCAGCATTTAATTCACCATCATAAATTGGAAAATCAAATTTTACATCAAGATTAATCAAAGAAGAAAATTTATTTTTATCTTTCTTTTTAGAAGACATAGAAGATGAGGATGAAGAAGGAGAGGATTTTTTTTTTTTGAAGAAGATGATGGAGGAGAAGGTGGAGGAGTAGGCTTTGATGTTGTTCTCGCTTCTACCTTTGCTGAAGTCTCCTCTCCTTTTCCTTTTTTAAATCTGTTGTACATCTCCTCAACCGTGGCTTTGATTGACATGAATTATATCATGAATTGAGCTTCTGATCCCAACGGTCCTCCTTCTTCAGCCATATTTTTCTTTTGAAATATCCTTCCAATCTCTGGTTTTGGTGAAGCAAGTTCTCATTTTCCTTGATTTAGCTTTAGCCTTGTAATAATTCAACACTCTCAAGCCTCATAAAAACCAATTCTTTGATACCAAATTATTTGAATGGAATGTATTAGATATGCTGTGCTAAGTATCCAAACAGTAATTAAATTGTGCACATAAGGTTCAATGAAGTTTACATGTGAAACAAATGGTTTTAACTTAGTTAAAAAAATTTGTTATGTGAGGTTAAAGCATGTAGATTAGCTTGTATAACACTGTTTAACAGTAAATAATAGAGAATAAAGCATCACATATGACAATACTCAGCAAATTGATGAAGCATTTTACCCCTCCTGGGCTACATGTGCTAGTCCAGCTCCCAATGGCATGCCCCTCATATCTTATTGCTAAAAAATAGTAAGTACATGTGATAAAAAGCCTCAAATGGTTGTTCTCTCTATAAAAATAACTTTATAATGCTTTAATTAGTTAGGAATGACTATTCATTTGCAGAAAACATAGAATGGATGCTCAATACATTGAAAACACCCCAGTGGCCCTGGTGGCTCCTTGACCTCTCCTGAAGCAAAACCTGCGTGAAATGACCTCTGATGGATCTGAAACCTATTCGAATGAGTTAAAAATGATCAAATTAGTCTAGGTAGACTCTGTTTTCACCAAAATTGGTCGAAAATTGACCTCCCCATGCATTTTTCCCAATGACAGCTAGAAAAGCTCCACTAAATGTGGATATTGTCAGTTTAACTGCAGTTAAATTGATGGTTTGCCCCAAATTTGGGGAAGCGCTCCAGAATTGACGGGAGGATAAGGTTTAACAATAAATGTGAGTGGCAGGGTGGTCATATGCCACCCCCGCTGATTTCTCTGCTAGTGGTTTGAACTCCCAGCTGTTACATTGGAACCTTGCGTAACGCAGTTCCGCAACCCGCCACCTAAACCGTCGCAGTAAATATCAACTCCCGCATGTGATCACGTTTGCAAAAATTCTCGCTGGATAAAGTTGGAACCTGGAGTACATGGTTCCAAACCCTTTGAAACCATCGCATTTATTGTTTACCTCCACATGTGAACAGGTTTGCAAACTTGCCACCAGTTTTCGTTGAATGTCGTGGTTAGTGTGTGGGTCACGATTTCGGGTGAATGATCATGTGGTAGGGGGGGCTGGCCTCCCCAATCCCTCACCACAAACATTGTTAACTTTAAATTCAACTGCCAATTTATAGGGGTAAGTCACATAGTGTAGGCGGATTGGTAAACGGTGTTGCATGTGGAGATGAGGTTGCGGGTTCGACCCCCGTTGACTCCACAAATTTTGCACAAACCTTGTGAGGACACGTGGCAGCCTGCGGGCTTGCCACATGTCACTTATTCATTCGCCACACCAAAAACACATCCAACGGCTCAGATTCATCCATAACCTTATCATCCAATGGTCCACAGAGTGCCAAGTGGCGCCACCACACTGGCTCTAAAGAAAATGGAATATTCCCAGAATATTTCGCTGAATGTACTTGCAAGCTGAATGGGCATCCAGTGACCAATTTTTTGTTGTTTGGGAAAACGAACAGAACGCGATATCTTCCTCATATGACATCGGTTTTTTGAACCGTTCATGGTGTCGGAATCGCAAAGATGAGACCTTTCCGGTCACTTAGGTTTGGACCTGTTCAAGCACTTTTATTTTGAGCATATGAATTGATCTCTTGATCATACCTCCCCATTGGGAAGCTTTTGGACCCCAAAAGACTTTAATCACATGTTCAGAAGATTAGGGAACAACTCCCTCACCTTTTCCACTTCCATCCATCTTGCCTTACTTGGTTTTTTGCCCTTGAGCCCAATCCGAAGATAATCGACACTTCCTCTTTTAGAAGTGTGTGTCCTCCTATCAAGGATGGAATCCTCCTTGAGCTCGTCCAGAAATTCTGGCGAGAAATCTTCTATTGATGGCAGCTGAATGTCACTCCCTTGATCATCAATCAATGGAGGCTCATACAAAAATAAATTCTCCACATTGACAACGAAATACATTTGCATATATGAAGGCAAGTCGAGTTGAAATGCATTATGACCAACTTGTTTAATAATATTGAATGGACCATAACGAATAGGCTTAAGCTTTTTACCTTCTCCTTGCATCCTTTCTTTGCTTATGTGCAACCATACTTCATCTCCTTCTTGAAACTTGTGATTAACTCTATGTTTGTCATGCCTCTCCTTGTACTTGCTTTGACTCTTCTCAAGTTGTTTTTGAACTTGTTGATGAATAATGTGAATTTTCTCAATGAAATTTTTAGCTTTTTCAATATCACTATGCCCATCAATTGCAGCATACTTCTCATAGATGAAGTCTAATGGCGATTTCGGAAAATACCCAAAGCAGGCTTCAAAAGGTGAAGTATTTGTAGAAGATTGCTTGGCCCAGTTGTAAGCGTGATGAATGTAATGCAGTTGTTCATCCCACAGCTTGGGATGCTTGTTGCAATATCCTCTCAATAGATGCACAACGGTTCTATTCACCACCTCGGTTTGGCCATCAGTTTGCGGATGAAAAGCAGTACTCTTTTTCAACTTTGTGTCCATCATCTTCCAAATATTGGACCAAAAATTCCTAACAAATATAGAATCCCTGTCACTAACAATAGAAGTAGGAAAAACATAATGAACCCATACATTTTGAAAATATAATTCAGCAGTTTGTTCAACAGTAATAGATTTCTTACATGGCATAAGAATACACATCTCGCTGAATCTATCAACTACTACATAAAGATAATCATGTTGCTTTCTAGACATAGGTAAACCTCCAACAAAGTCCATAGAAACAATTTCCCATGTCCTTTATGATACTGATAATGGTGTGTACAACCCAAGATTCCTATTTCTAGGCTTGATTGTAGCACACAATGAATAACCTCTAATGAAACATGAAACACTATCTACCATGCGAGGCCAATAACAATACCTCTGTAAATGTTCCACCATTTTGCTTACCCTAAAATGTCTAGCAATAAGAGAAGAATGAGCTTCTCTCATGACACTTGGTCTCTCTCCTTATGGCATACACAACTTGCCCAAATGAAACAACAAATTTTTATGCATGTGATAAACATTCTCTTCAACTTTATTCCCTTCACTCAAGTTAGCATACACATCCTTAAAATCAACATCAGATGCATATTGTTCTATGTAACTATCATGTACAATAGAATCATTTTTAAGCAAAGTAGAAGCACTTATAATAGGCCTTGAAAGAATATCAACAAATTTATTGAAAATACCTTTCTTGTACCTTATAACTAAGTGAAATTGTTGAATAAATCCCATCCACCTAAAATGTCGTGATTGGTGCAATTTTGTTTGCGACTGCAAGTATTGTAGCGGTTGATGATCAGTATGAATAATCGTCTCTTTACCCATCAAGTAGTGTTTCCACTTGTTGAAACTTTGTACCAATGCATACAACTCTTTGTCATATGTTGGATAATTTATTACAGCACCATTTAATGTTTCAGAATGAAAAGCGTTAGGCTTATCATGCTGCAAAAGAACTACGCCCATGGCATAATAACTAGCATCGGTCTGTATCTCGAATGGCTATCTCAAATCTGATAATGCAACAACCGGAGCTGAACTGATATTGTATTTCAAAGCTTAAAATATTTCTTTTGTTTGCCTCCCCATTGGAAATAACGTTTCACACTTGTCACTGCATGCATAGGAGCTACTATGGCAGAAAATTTAGCAATAAACTTTCTCCAATATTAAGCTGCACCCAAAAAACTGCTTACCTCTGTAATGGATTTGGGAGTAGGCCAATTCACAATGGCCTCTACCTTAGAAGGATCAATTCTCAATGCACCTCCTCCTACAATATGTCCCAAATAAACCAAAGAAGTCTTTCCAAATTCAGACTTAGACATCTTAAGAAATAATTGCCGTTTCCTCAAAACATCAAGTACTTTCTTAACATGCATGGTGTGCTCTTCTCTAATCTTGCTGAAAATCAAGATTTCATCTAAGTATACTATAAAAAAATCATCAAGGAATGGACACAAAACATCATCCATAACACGCATGAAAGTTGCAGGTGCACTACACAAACCAAAAGGCATAACTAGCCACTCAAAGAGTACTTGTTTGGTTTTGAATGCAGTCTTCCAAATATCACTTTCTGCAATTCTAACTTGATGGTATCCACTACGTAAGTCTAACTTAGTGAAAAATTTAGCATCTTTCATCTGATCTAACAAATCATCTATCCTTGGGAGTGGGTAACGATTTTTTAATGTAATCTTGTTCAAAGCTCTGAAGTCCACATACATACGCCAAGTTCCATCTTTCTTTGGAATCAACACTATCCGTGACCCACATGGCAAAGTGCTTGGTCTTATGAGTCCCTTGTCCAACAATTCTTTAATTTTCCTCTTTATTTCAACATTCTCCATGATAGATATGCGGTACATGCCTATGTTTGGAAGAGGAAAATCTTGTTGCAACTAAATCTCACGTTGAATCTCCCTTTTAGGAGGCAATCCTGTTGCCTCCTGAAACATCTCATGATGTGCATCAACTACATCATATAAATATGATTTTAACTTGGGATCAAAATCTTCAAATGACTCATGATTCACATCACCTTTAGGCTTAATCATGAGAAGTATGAAACTCTTACTAGAATTCACTAGTCTTTTTACCTGTCTAGCATTTACCATAGAAATGTTTGTCTTCTTCCTATGTGCTCTAGCAATAAAGTACTTGCCATATTTGAATAGATGATACTTGTTCTCATGGTGATAGAAGATAAATTTCCTGTCATATAAATAAGGACTTCCCAAAAAAATTCCTGTAATGTCAAGCAGAACAACATCTAATTCAACCGTGTCAATAAAATGTGTAGTAATTGCAAAGCACAATATACACTTCTTTGAAACCTGTAAGTTTGCATCCTTACAAATCCAACCAAGTGGGTCTGGTTTTGGATGTGGAATGGTCTCAAGATTTAGTTTCTTTACTAATTATTCAGAGATAAGGTTCGCTTGTGACCCACTGTCAAACACTGTGTCAATCTTTGTATGTTTTGAAATAACCCTCACATGAAACAATTAAATTCTTTCTTCTTCATTTGGAGGTTGTACATGAAAGTTTGAAGTGCTAGTACTTGGTTTATTTTCATTTTATTTTCCCTTCATATTCTTTAAACCCATGGGTGTAATTTTGGTTTCATCACCTGAATCATCACGTAAGTCTTGTTGTGTAGTAGCTGTAATTTTCTGCTTCCCTTTGTTTTTGTTAAATTGGGTTCTTTTTTCAGGATGTAACTTCCAACAGTTTTTCTCTTCATGGCCTTCTCTTGAACAGTTTTTACAAAAAAAATTCTCTCTCTTTTTTGACAGATGCATTTCTTTTGCCTTTTCCTTTAGAGGTTTTTTCTTTTTTCTTCCCCTTGAAAGGCTTGTTCCTACCCTCTTCAAAAGTGTTTTTCCCTCTAGCCTCTAAATGTGTGGCTTGAACCCAAACCTCATCTAGACTAGTAGGATTGAACATAAAGATAGTGTGTTTTAGGTAGCTATGTAAGCCTCCTATGTAATTCAGCAAAGTGTTTTGACTCTGCAAATCTAACCTAATAAGAGAGCTCTTCTCCTAAATTCTTGGGTGTATTCTTGTACATTTTATCCTTTAAGTTGTCTAAAATTTTGCCAATTCATGATAGCTTTCTGTAAGTGAGCTAATGGATAAAAATATTGTTTTATTGCAGTAATGAAATCATCCCATAATAAAATAATCTTACCATTTTTTTTTATCTCCTCCTTTGTCTTGGCTTCCAACCAAACAAGATCTGCACCTTCCATCCTCAATGAAGCTAGTTGGATTTTTGGTGTCATCATCATGAAGGTTTTGAATTCTCAAATAAACCTCCAATTTCCTAATCCAATTATCAAGATTTTATGCATTAACTTCACCATTAAACATTGGAAATTCAAACTTAACATCAAGTTTTAGAAAAGGACATTTACCAGTGTTCTTTGACTTGTCTGACTGGTGTACTCAAGATGAAGTAGAGGATGATGATGATGAGGGTGAGGATGGTGAATTTCCACTGCCTCCATTTCCTCCATTGCCATTATTTGATTTATCTTCATCATTGTGACCTCCTGATGATCCCTGGCCTTCCTTGTGAAGTTTGGATCCTCCTCCTTATATTCTTTCATTCCTTTCTAGATAAAGGACTCTCACCATTTCAGTGATGTTAAGGAATGCTTTCCTGAACACTCTTTCTTCCTCTTTGAGTTCCACCTCTTCATGGGTTCCTTCTTCTCCTGGAGGTATGCTTGATGTTGCTTTTGCTTCTCTTGGATTTGAACTAGGTGGTGGAGAATGTGACAATCTTGCCCTCCTTTGTTGTGGCTCACTTTGAGAACCTCTTGCTTCCACCAATTTGCCTTCTCCTCTCTTAAGCTTGAGCCTCATAAGCATGAAAACCCTTGCAAATAATTAACAAATTCTTGCACATAAAAACACTAGAGATAAAAACTCTAGCTCTGATACCAACTTGATATGAATGGAATGTATTAGATTTGTTGTGCTAAATATCCAAACAGTAATTAAATTGTGTGCCTAAGGTTCATTGAAGTTTGCAGGTTAAACAAATGGTTTTAACTTAGTTAAATAGATTTGTTAGAGGTTAAAGCATGTAAATTAGCTTGTATAACACTGCTCAATAGTAAATAATAGAGAATAAAGCATCACATATGACAATACTCAGCAAATTGATGAAGAAGTTCACCCCTCTTGGGCTACATCTGTTGGTCCAACTCCCAATGGCATGTCCCTCATATCTTATTGCTAAAAAATGGTAAGTACATGTGATAAAAATCTTGACATGGTTGTGCTCTCTATAAAAACAGATTCAGAATGCTTGAATTAGTCAGGAATTACTATTCATTTGCAGAAAATAGAGAATGGATGCTCAATACACTGAAAACACCCTAGTGGCCCTCATGGCTCCTTGACCTCTCCTAAAGAAAAAATTGCATGAAATGACCTCTGATGGCTCTGAAACCTATTCCAATGAGTTCAGAATTCTCAAATTAGTCTAGGTAGACTCTTGTTTCACTAAAATTAGTTGAAAATTGACCTCCCCGTGCATTTTTCCCAATGACAGCTAGAAAAGCTCCACTAAATGTGGAGACTGTCAGTTTCACTACAGCTAAATTGATGGTTTACCCCAAATTTGGGGATGCGCTCCAGAAGTGGCGAGCGGTTAAGGTTTAACAATAAATGTGAGTGTCAGGGTGGTCACATGCCACCCCCACCTATTTCTCCACTAGTGGTTTGAACTTCCTGTCGTTACATTGGAAACCCACTTACGCGATTCCACAACCCGCCACTTAAATCGTCACATTAAATATCAACTCCTGCATGTGATCACGTTTGCAGCAATTCTCGCTGGATGAAGTTGGAACCTATAGTATGCGGTTCCAAACCCTTTGAAATCGTCGCATTCACTGATTACCTCCGCATGTGAACAGGTTTGCAAATTTGCTGCCAGTTTTCCTTGAATGTCGTGGTTAGTGTGTGGGTCATAGTTTCAGGCAAATGGTCATGTGGTAGGGGGGGTTGGAACTTAGGGGTTGGCCTCCCCAAGCCATCACCGCAAACATAGTTAACCTTAAATTCAACCGCCAATCTATAGGGGTAAGTCACACAGTGTAGGCGGATTGGTAAACGGTGTTGCACGCGGAGAGGAGGTCATGGGTTCGACCCCCGTCGACTCCACAAATTTTTCACAAACCTTGTTAGGAAACGTGGTGGCCTGCGAGCTTGCCACATGTCACTCAGTCATTCACCACACCAAAAACACATCCAACGACTCAAATTAATTTGTACCCTTATCATCCAAAGGTCCACAGAGTGCCATGTGGCACAACCACACTGGCTCTGAAGAAAATGGAATATTCCCATAATATTCTACTGACTGTACCTACAAGCTGACTGGGCATCCAGTCACCAAATTTTTGTTGTTTTGGAAAACGAACAGAACATGATATCTTCCTCATATGACATCAGTTTTTCGAACTGTTCATGGCATCGTAATCGCAACGACGAGCACTTTCATTTTTGAGCATATGACTTGATCTCCTGATCACCAAAAAATGATCAATTTATCAAAAAGGTCCTACAAACATGTTTAAAAATTCCATTTATGTTAATGTGTGCAACGGATCGATAAGTTTGCGAATTAACATAAATAAATAAACATAAAGCCAAATCTGAGTAAACATAAACAAATAACACATTATTTGATTATGGAGTTCACTAGAACCTCCCTGGATACCTCTCTAGACCGCTTCTCAATTATAAAACCACTCTTATTAGGTTTCAAATGTGAACTTATAGCAATGACCTCAAAATTAGAGTTTCAGATGCAGAAAATGACTACAGAATCAAAATCAGCACGAAAAATTGTGAACTTTGAGTAGTTGACCATATTTGTACCATGTGACCTCTGGACCTCCCAAAAGCCAATATCCACCTAGAACTCTTCCAAATCTAGAGAAATCTGCCAATTCGGAGCAATCCCGCTAACTATAACGAATGTATGCTAACTTAGACGCGCTCCTAGTTCCTGCACTTCAAAATATAATTCAGTTCTCCACTCTACCAATAAAGCATGCATTGGTTAAATAGGATAAATGGGGGAGAGAAGGTTAGAGGTTCGACTCCCCTCAGCCTTGAATGGTGACGCATAACCGTGGATAAATGATATAATGCAATATATATTTTTTTATTAAGGTTTTAAAACAAACATTATCGTATCACATTAATATCCCCACACGATTTAATGCATATCATATATATTATATGATAAAATTTATCCATAAACCTTATCACATATTTAATGTATTGACTCCTATCATTTAAATCTTATCCACGCTATTTAATGTGATGTGTTGGAGGTAGGGGTGGCGGAGCCGCCAACTATGGTAGGCTCTACCCCCCATTTAATTTGCCTCCAAATATATAAACCATAAAACAATAAATCCACCCTTATTAAACATGAATTTATTGCCAATTTCTTGGTTAGCCTAATTTCTTGAAGTCATTGCCGAATTTGGAGGTCAAGGGTTCAATTCCATTTGACCCTTTTAAAAAAAAAACTTCAACGGAGCATAGAATTCACATACGATGTCCATTTGACGTGTCGTTCTTGGCGTTGGGTGTGTATCATCAATCCCTTCATCATCGAACAATGTGGCGATGCATTTGAAGCCTTTTGAAGATGAGCATTTGCATTGATCCACCTGTATCACCTTCTTTATTCATATCTCTCCTAGGAATCATTGCATCAACAACATCTCTTTACAAGCCTCTGTCATAGCTATGTATTCTACCTCTGTTATAAAGAGAGATACTATTCTTTGAAGTATTAAAATCCAAGATATTGTTGCACCTGCAAATGTATACAAATAACCTGTAGTGGACTTTGTAATGTCCATATCTCCATTCATATCTGCATCTGTAAATCCTTCAAGAACAGTCTCATTATGACCAAAACAAAAAAAATAATGACTATTACCCTTGATATACCTCAAAATCCATTTTACTGCTTGCCAATGTTGTTTTCCAAATTGAAAAGGAACTTGCTCACTACTCCCATTGAATATGCAATGTCTGGTCGTGTGCATATCATGGCATACATGAAGTTGCTAACTGCTGAAGCATAATTAATCTTTCTCATTTCTTCCTTCTCCTTGTCATCACTAGGACATAAATCAATACTTAACTTGAAGTGGGTTACAAAGGGTGTACCAACTGGCTTGGAATCCTTCATATTAAACCTGCCAAGCACCTTCTGGATATATTTTTCTAGTGACAACCACAACCTTTTATTTTTCCTATCACACATAATCCTCATGCCCAATATATGTTGTATTGGACCCAAATCCTTAATTTCAAATTTGTTTCCTGAATCCTTCTTCAACCTATTGATCAGAGTCTTATCATGCCCAACAATCAACATGTCATCCACATATAAAAATAATATTATATAATTTCCTTGCTCATACCTCATGATATAGATAGAATGGTCAGCTTACAACCTGTGAAAACCATGTTCCAACATGAATGAATCAAATTTCTTATACTATTGTCAAGGTGCCAGTTTCAACCCATAGAGGCTCTTCTTCAACCTGTAAACTAGGTCTTCTTTGCCTTTTTCTATGTAGCCTTCTAGTTGCTCCATATAAATTTATTCCTCAAATTCACCATCAATAAAAAAAGTTTTTACATCTAATTGTTCAAATTCTAAGTCTAAAGTAGCAACAAGTCCAATAATGACTCTGATGAATAAAATTTTGACAACAAGTGAGAAAAATTCAGTGAAGTCAATACCTTATTTTTGGGAAAATCCTTTCACCACCAACCTTTCTTTATACCTCTCCTTATTTTCATGACCTTCATGCTTAATCATGTACACCCATTTTTTTTGAAAGGCCTCTCTACCTTTTGGGAGCTTTACCAACTCCCAAGTTTTATTTTCTAGCAAAGAGTTCATTTCTTCCTCCAATGGTTTATTCCATTCTTTACTGTGCTCAACTTTACAAGCATCTTGAAAACAATCAGGTTCACCTTCATCGGTCAATAGGATATAGTTTGAACGAGGATACCTTTGTGAAATCTTATGAGGCATAGAATATTTGTGAATCAACTGTGGTGGTGCATTATCAAGTTGAATCCCCTATAAAGGTTCCTACAAGATTCCTTCTTCTTGGTGTTCATCATTTTCCACTTGTTGTCCTTCTTGCTCTTGAATTTGTTGTCCATTTTCTTGCATTGGTGGGATGTTTTCATGATGCTCTTCAAACTTGTCAATAACTTTCTTGATGTCCAACTCATCTACATATATATTAAACATTTCTGAGTCATTAAATAGAACATCCCTTCTTCTAATAATTGTATGTTTTACTGGATCCCATAGACTATAACCAAATTATTCATCCACATATCCCAGAAAAATGCATTTCATAGATTTATCATCTAGCTTAGTTCTATTTTCTTTGAGAATATGTACAAATGTTTCACATCCAAAATTTTTCAAATGAGAATAATTCAACTTTTTACTAGTCCAAAATTCTTCAGGGATACCGCCATCCAAGGTTGTAGTAAGAGATTGATTTATAATATAGCAAGCTATCCTGATTGATTCTGTCCAAAAATGCTTCTCCAAACCAAAATTTGACAAATACTCCTCACTTTCTCCATTATGGTGTGATTCATCCTTTCTGCAACACCATAATTTTTTAGGAGTACCAGGAATAGTCTTCTCATTGTTTATGCCAAACTTATTACAATATTATTTGAATGCATTTGAGCAATATTCTCCACCACTGTCTATCCTCAAGAACTTGAGCAATTTGTTAGTCTCTCTTTAAAAAACAACATGAAAATTTTGAAATATTTCAAACACTTCAATTTTACTTTTCATAGGGTAGGCCCAAAACTTCTTGGATGCATCATCTATAAATGTTACAAAATATGATGATCATCCTAATGACTTGATGTTAAGAGGCCCAAACACATTTGAATGTATCAATTCTAACAATTTTTTCTTTCTGTCATGGCCACCTCTATGGAATGAAACCCTTATTTATCTACCATATATACAATTCTCACAAAGATCAAGATTATAGGATATGAAATATGGTAGTAAATTTTTACCAACAAGGATTTTTAAGCCCTTCTCTCTCATGTGACCCAAGCACTTATGCCACAGATCTGCTAAATTTACTTCTTTTGTGACAACAAAAAATTCTTATTTCCCTATCATTTCCTTAAATTTATATAATTTTTCTGTCTTGGGTCCTCTAGCCATGACCAATGCTCCTTTGCTAAATTTCGAGCCTCGTTTTCCAAATCTTGTGGAATATCCTTCGTCATCCATCTATCCCATAGAGATTAAACTCATGCAAATTTCTGGTACATGTTTGACTTGTTTCAACAATATATTTTTTCCATCCTTCATCTTGATATGGGCATCTCACACTCCAACAATACTGCAAAAAATATTATTTCCCAAATGCAGCTTACCATAATCACCATGATTATATGCAACAAAACTATATTTGCATGGGGTTACATGGTGAGATTCCCCAGAGTCAAGGATCCAATCAAATATACTACTAGATGTATACAAATATGCATCCTCTACTAAAATAGTAAACACCACATCACCACCTGTGACTACAGCAGTAGTCTCACCCTATTTTGTGTTGGATGACTTGTGATTTGTATTGGTCGTTTTCTAATCCTTTTGTCATTTATTCAAGATTCTACATTCTTTATTCATGTACCTGAGTTTTCCACAATGAAATCAAATGAGCTTGCCTCTCCTTGATTTCAACAGACTCTCAATCCTGATCACCCTTATCGGCCTCAATGATTTCTCCTAACAAGATAAACTAGAGCTAGAGCTTCTCCTTCGTGGTTTTCCACAATTGACTTGCATCAAAACTCCTCATTCATTAAATTGCTACTGACATCATCAAAATTTAGGGTTGCTGTAGGTGTTAAAGTACTCATATCTACAATTAAATGTTCCCAGTTTTCTCACATATAACACATTAACAAAATAGATCTAATTTCATGATCTGAAATGATTTTTGCAGAGACAATATGAATAGTAATAATATTGAATTCATTCAAGTGTTAAGAAACTAAAGCACCCTCCTTCATATTGATATTATAAAGCTTCTCCATCAAGAAAACTTTGTTTGATGTCATTTTCTTCTCATATAGATCATGGAGCTTCTTCCATAATCCTTTTATTATATTTTCTTCGAACACTTTGAAATACACATTCTTTGCTAGACATTGGCGGATTGTTGCAATAGTCTTTCTATCTATATTATTCCACTCTTGATCTATCATCGATGAGTATTTATTTTTTGTGCCTTCAATCGACAAATATTGATCCTTTAAAATCAGTATATCCTCCATTTGTGATTTCCAGATGGAAAAATTAGCCCCACTCAACTTCTCCATATCAATAACTGTTGTCTCCATTCTCAATAAAATTCACACCCCAAAATATCAAAACTCCACTTATGATATAAGACTTTAATTATTGTACTTTACCAATTTTTAAATAAAGGGCCAAAAAATATCTTCTTTAGTAAAATTTTATATAACAAATAATGGCCTTTTTTATATATTTAATATATGGAAATAAAATAAAAAATATATGAAAACCATCACCATCGACTTGGGAAGGTTATTCTAGTGCCATGGGAACTGGTGCAAGTCTAGATTATTTCGTTAGTCCAAACTAGGGCATGTGCAAGAGCTTGCACTCAATTTCGATCCACAAGTTGTTCTGCTACGACACATCAAAACCCAAGAAGAGAGGCCCATCTCCTCTTTACTCATCTTGTGTGACTCTAAAATCATTGTTATCAACATGGAGAAGGTCATGCTACATCAAGTATATTACCATAGGTAACACGAGATGGGAATATTGTCCAACGCCTGCCCAAAATGGAGTTTCTTCCAGATTGTGAACCACAAAATTCTTGATTCTTTATCGGATGTGATAAAGGGAGTTTCTAAGGAATTATTTAACCTTCCATTAGAATAAAAGAAGAGAAGTGCTCCGTGAGCAGGAGATCAAACGTTGAATTGGGAGGTGGCAGGTGACTTATATTTGGCTGGAGATGGAGCTGAAGCCGAAGGGGTATTCGCAGGAGGACTCAAAAAAATAGATGAATTGCATTGGGTGAGAGGCATAGTAATTTTGTAGGAACCTGGAAAGGAGAGGCATGAGATCTTGAGACATTCCAACCTCGGTTCGATTTTGTGGTCTTAATGTCGGTTTAGGTGAAATAACGGTATGGTGAGGGTGGAGCTAGTTTAACATCTGGATTCCCTTGATGTTTTTTCTATTGGTTTATCCATGAGATCCCACATTTAATATTGGAATATGGCATGGGGGTGACTGGCTGAAAGAAATATTTGGTTCAGCCATGTCTATGGTTGGGTGGTACGTGGAAGTCCCGAACTTGGTTGGCTCTTGCCTATGTTTAATGAAAGCTGAGTTATCTTGATTCTGTTCTTGTTATTATGTGGATTTAATGGTTGTTATCTTATGGCTATTTATGCGGTTATATGTTGGTTATAAGAATTTTTATGTGACTGATTCTAGTTATGGTTCATTTCATGTATTTACTTGTAACTGAAAGAATAATGGATGCAACACCTAATTAATGTTAAGACAACTAATGGGAGAGGGTGGTGATCCTTCTTGATAAGTCTCATATGAATTTCAAGTCCCTTATTCTCAGTCTTGTATTCATGACCTGTAGATTGCATTGTTGCTAAGTGTTTGACAGAATTTCAGTCTCAGTTGGGGATGGTCAGGCCTAGTCCTGGTGCTAGTTTTTGGTTTACAAGCATTTTCCTTGTGCAATTTATGAATTGTGAAAGCTACAGGGGTTTTTGGGAAAAGGTATAGACCTAGCCTTGGAATCTAGCCTTAAAAATTTTAGTCGATGGCACATCACTGACCAAAAAATTCCATAGTTGTACTGATGCAAGTCTGTGGGAGCGACTAGGAGGTTCCAGTCCCACTGATTCCTTGGAATGGGAAAATTTGGGGGTGAAACACATGTAAAAGTTAGGTTGGCTCAGGGGATGGACACCTAGAGGGGTTGGGTCACTCTTGGAGGGTCCTATGGCACCTGAGGAAAGTCATTAAGGTTTGTTTGTTGAATCCATTTCCTTGAGGTCGCCTAGTAGGTTGAGTCAGGTCATAATTGCCCCTCATCTCATGTTTACCCTAGGTAAGTCATTGAAAGTGTGTAGATGTGAGGGGAGGTGTATGTTACAGGTGGTATCAGAGCGTGGTTGTATTCTCTTTGGGATAATTTTGATGTTGTCGTGACCTTGAAAAAATACAGTTATCGTCATCATGCATGGGATTGGGATATATTTTTGGTGTGGTCATGCATGATGGTATATGTTGATATGTTGATTATCTATATATGTTTAAGATTATAAATGTACTTGCTAATGTGGACTAATATTACAAATGAGATAAGCCTCCCTTAAATAAAAATAAGGTATGGATTTTATTTTGGTATCTATTTGTTTTTCTAACATGATATACTTGGAGGAAGAAGAGAATTAAGTATGATAAGAAATATGGTAGACTATAGTTCCCATGACTCTCCCTGTAGATCAGTTGTGAAGCAAGGAGATGAGTATTCACCTACTGTGGAAAATAAATTTAGAAGCTTGAGAGAAAAGATAAGAATTTGTAAGGCAGATAATGACAGGTTGGTTTAGGATCATGAGAGACTTGCAAAGGCTCAGGAAAAGTAGATAGAGGTCAATGCAACGATTCTTCAGAGCTTGTCATAGTTGCAGAAACAGAGACATATGAGGATCATTCAAGAGCAGGAAGAAAATAATAATGGAGCATATAGTAGCAGGTCTTTCCCTGAACACAGGTTGGATAGAGGGGACACAGTTAAAGGTGGAAAATAATTGGACACGCCTAGCAGGAGGACTAGTATGTATGGGCACAATTCTAGTTTCTCTTCCAGGAGACATCATCATAGTCATCACCATCATCATCCTTATAGGAGAGGTGAATAATTGCCTGAGGAGCTCAAGAAAATCAAGTCGCCTACATTTGATGGAGAGATGAAGTCAGAAGATGCATATTCATGGTTGCTTGGGATGGAGAAATTCTTCATATTGCATAGCTATACAGAGAACATGAAAGCCTAGATAGAAAATTTCAATGTTAAAGGGAAAGAAAATATCTGGTGGGAGGATGAAGAATTTGAAAGGTATTCAGGAGGATGACTAGACTTGGGATGAGTTTGAGAGACTCTTCAATAAGAAGTACCTATCACAGAGGTATTGTGATACTAGTGCGAAGGCGTTTTATGAGTTGCATATGGGTTCCATGACAGATGATGAGTATACTAGCAGGTTCTCTGAGTTGTTGAGATATGTTTCTTACCTCAAGGAGGAGAAGGCAAAGGTTCATAGATTCATCAGTGGGCTGCTAGTAGAATACAGAGACTGAATTGAGTTCGATGAGCCTAGATCGCTAGAAAATTCCATTCGAAAGCTGAAGCATTGTTATGAGTAGTCAAAGCGAAAAATTAAGCCTAAGAATAAATTGAAAGGAAATGAGAAAGCTAATGGAAGATGGTCACCAAATCGGGGAAGACCTCTAGATGAAGGTGAGAAAGAAAGTGTGTTTCCTTACAAGAAATTCAATAAAGTTGACAAGGGACATGGATCGTAGCCGAGAGAGTAGCAAACTAGAGGTGATGGTAGAGCACTGTTGTAGTGTTGGATATGTGGAAAGGATCATCGCAAGAGGGATTGTCTGTAGTATCAGGGTGGTAGACCCCAGATATATAGTGCACAAGAGGCACATAAAGTTAGGTATGTTGGTCATATAATTCCTCATATTTATGCAGTTATCGAAAACACACAGGCGGATCACTGGGAATCTATCATTGAGATGGATGGTAAGCTTTGTGATAAACTTATTTCTATTTTGATTGATCCTCGATCTAATTTTAGTTATGTTAATCCTAACCTAGTGGATATGTATGGCTTAAGAAAATAAGTTCATGTTGAACCTTGGTTGGTGCATTTTGCTACAGGTACAAAGAAGATAGTTCACCATTGAGTAAGAGTTTGTGCATTTGAGTTAAATTGTATGCCTACAACAATAATTTTGAATGCACTACCATTGGGATCGTATAAAATGATTTTGGGTATGGATTGGTTATGCCTCCACAGGACCAAAGTAGATTGTTATGACAAGGCCATTGAGTGCCCGAATGATAATGGAGAAAATATAACTTTGCAGGAAAAGAAGAAGCCTACATCAGTAACAATGTTACCGATGAAATAGGTAACCTCATTGTTACCTGCTTTTTGAAGTATCAAGAAAAAAACCTGATTTTGAAAAAGTGGCGATGCAGAATCAAGAAAAAAAATTTTGAGCATGTTTTTGGCACTTTAAGTTTTTTTCATTTTGTTTTTTTTTTTAAAATTTTTTTATGTGATGTTTTTAATGTCGATTTTGAATAGTGGTGGTGTATCATCACCAATGTTTTTTTATAGGATTGAATTTGACACTATAGATTTTCTAATGTCTTCTTCTTCTATGAGATGTTTATTTTTAAGTGCATTTATGTACTTGTGTTTTAAAAATAATTTAAAAAAAAAAAAATAAAAATAAAAACTTGTATTGATATCTTCACTTTTTCACATAGATAAAAGATGGAAAAAGGGTCAATATTCTAAAGTTTATATTTTCTACATGTTTATGTATTTTTAAATATTTTTTCAATGCACATCAAAAAATTGTCACTAAAAAACCAATATTTTGAACCATATGAAAAAAAAATACAATTTTTCAATATAAATACAATGCAAAAAATACACTTTTACAAACTTTTTGTTGGAAAAAACATGTTAAATAAACTAATTTTTTGGGAGAATTTTAATAAAAAAACTTAAGAAAATAACATTTTTATTGAATTTTATGTCAAAAAATAATAGCAATCACATGTTTTTTGCAAAAAAAAAAAGGGTTGTTCTCATAAAATATCAAAGTCTAAACATTACAAGTAAAACTAATTAATAGTTCTCAAAAATAAGCTTTGTTTGCAAGCATAACTTAAACATCATCAACAATATCAACTAATACATCTTCAACATCATCTAGAACAACATTGATGGCTTCTTTCGCAACATTTTCTTCTTCATTTTGATCATTGTCATCATCTAATGGATCTTTTATGTCAGCAAATCTTCCAAAGTGTCCCTTTCCAATCATTCCATATAATGGTGGTTGAGGTTCCTTTTTTTTTTTTTGCCACACGTGATTCATTAAAATCTCCTTTCCTTAAACCAACTTCTTGCTTTGTATCTGTAAGGAATTTAAGAGCATTGATTCTTTGTTGAATAAATTTGCATTGAACTGGGTCTTTCTCAATGACAACGCAATTTCTTCCTTTTAATAGGCAACATGCTAGTGTTGTACCTAATCATTAAGCACAAAAAAAATAAGTAAAAAAATTAATATGGAGACATAAAAAGTATAAAAGATAGTATTTAAATTTAAATTTGTATAATAAAACTTACCTGAACCTGAGAATAAATCCAAAACCCATTCTCCTTCATTTGAACATAGATCTATAAGATAGTTAATCAATGCTTGTGGTTTTTGATAAATGTTAACTATATCTCCTTTTTCATCTTTATCCTCATATGTTAGTTTTCTTACCACTGCATCATAAACCAATACTTGACTATGACTCTTCCCATCTACTCGATTCATAATAATATGCTTATAGCTATCATCTTTTGTCCAACATTCAACATGGATGAACTCACAATCATTTATAATAGGCTGATCTTCATAAGAAACAATATTTGACTTTTGCCTGTAATATAACATAGTAAAAGTTCAATTAAATTTTACATGAATAAATTTTTTTAGGAGGAATCAAACATACTATTTAAAAATCTTACCATGTAAGTTGCATCCTTGAGTTTGCTTTACCCTTGAAGCTTGTTAATACCATTGAAAACTGTGTGTCTAAATGAAATGTCACAAATCGCCAAAGTGGTGATGTTGTCACTTCTTAAAAACTCGTAACCACTTTACTAAAAGCTTGATAAGTATATGGTTCTCTATCATATTCAATGTCTGAGAAATTGAAACCATGAGGAATATCTGCAATAACTAAGCCATATTCCCTTTTAGTTATTAATGATGCAATGTCTTCACAATCACCTTGTATTATTTGATATTGGACACTGTCGAGCTCACTTCAAATGCAATGATTAAGAGTAGGATCAAGTTCAACATTCATAAGACGCTTTCTTCTCATGTTCTCCATCTTAATTTTTTCAATAAAGCTTTTGAAAGTATCTGGTACTCCATTTCCATCCTTCTTCGACATCTTTAATGACATATATATATATATATATATATATATATATATATAAGTAATAAAATAAAAATAGTTTAAATATGAATAAAATGAATTTATAAATCAACATACCTTATTGAATGCAATATAAAACTCTTTTAGTGTTGATGTAGAACTTGCTTCTGGGTAGTTGTGTACAACATCATCCCAACTGTCTTCATTCAACATTTTAACCATGTGTTCTTGTATTTTCATAAAAAATTTCTAACTGAATAAATCAAGTTAAAAGCGTTAATATATTGACATGTATAACAAATTCTACCAACATCATTATGTTTTTTTTTAAAAGAAAATTATAATAAAATAAAAATAAGAAATAATTCAAGAAACTTACTTCTGAAATTATGCACAGATTTCTTCCATTGATAATTCACCCGACTTCACATGGGCTAATACTGATTTGACTAATTTATCATCCTTCACACCTTGCATTGTTCTCCAAGGTGTGATAGTCATATCCTCTGGAAGCTGCTTCATTTCAGGACCCCCCTTATTGTTGGTACATATTATGGGTTTACTCTTTCTAACCTTCTGATTTTTTATGGAAATATTCTCCCACCGATCAAAAATCTCATCAATCAAATCCCATACCTCCCCAGTTCTAAATGCCAACTGAAAAATGTTATCTATACCTCTGAAGAGATTTGTATTCAATTTTCCATCTTTTTCTTTTTTTTCATCAATTTGATAACCTGTTTCCATTAAACATTCCTTTCGAAATGCTACACTAACTTGTGTCTTATCCGCACCACATTTTTCTATGAATTCATTATGAATAAATCTGACCTTTTAGAAGAAAGTCATTTTCATTCTCTACTCATTATCTCCATTATGATCCCATGCCAATAACTTTGATTCCATTTCTGTTAAGCCAGCGTAAATGATGCATTTCACTGTTTGAAAAAGATAGTTATTGGGATATTCTGTAATCAATTTTCTCTTAGCCTCTATCGAATGGTTCCCTCCAATTACATAATATTTATAATCAAAACATTTTGTCTTGTCAAATGCTTGTTTGTTGGGAACCTGACATGGATCGACAAGAACCACATAATCCACCACATGAGCATATGGATTGAACCTGAACAATGTTTTCAGATTATGTACATGTAGGTGATGGGCCTTTCTAATTTGATATTGAGATTGTCCTTCATCTGGGTCATAAAATTGGTTAACATTAAACTCAAATGTTTGGCCACCAAGAATTAATTTATTCTTCCTCAACTCTTGTCGAATAGCATTTTGTTTTGTTTTAATAATGCCATCCTCTGACTCAGCACATGGTGTTATGATTTCTCTGCTTCCGTGAGAGCTTTCAATTTGTTCTTCACTACTGCTCACGACCTAAATGATGCATTTCACTATTTGAAAAAGATAGTTATTGGGATATTCTGCAATCAATTGTCTCTTAGCCTCTATCGAATGGTTCCCTCCAATTACATAATATTTATAATCAAAAAATTTTGTCTTGTCAAATGCTTGTTTGTTGGGAACCTGACGTGGATCGACAAGAACCACATAATCCACCACATGCGCATATGGATTGAACCTGAACAGTGTTTTCAGATTATGTACATGTAGGTGATGGGCCTTTCTAATTTGATATTGAGATTGTCCTTCATATGGGCTATAAAATTGGTTAGCATTAAGCTCAAATGTTTGGCCACCAAGAATTAATTTATTCTTCCAAAACTCTTGTCGAATAGCATTTTGTTTTGTTTTAATAAACTCAGCACCTGGTGTTATGATTTCTCTGCTTCCGTGAGAGCATTCAGTTTGTTCTTCACTGCTGCTCACGACCTTTACAGGTTCACCAATATTTGATTTCCTAGTATTATTGGATAACATATCAGTTTTTTTATAAACAAGCTCTCCTTCATGAGGTAAAAGAGAGACATCTTTGGCGATTTTTCTTTTTGGTGTCTGATCTATTTTCTCCTTTTGCACAATAGTTCTAATCTCCTCCTCACTAATTCTATCATAATTTTCTATTTCATGTTCGACACCTTCAAAAGAAACATGTTTAAGTTTACTAGATTGACCCACCTTAGTGACTCTTGGTTGATCCCCTCTTTGTACTATTGCAGTGTCACGAGCTATTGCTCTTTGCTTCAATATCCTTTCCTCTGCTTTGTCTTTGTGGAAAGTGTTGATCACATCCATAACATTTGGCACCAACATATAAATACCTTCAAACATGTTTGAAAGACTCGGAACAAAATCCTATGAAACAAAATAAAACATGTCAATGATTAATAATTTATAAAAAAATGAATCATCCTTACAATAATGCATAGAGGAAATAAAAATAAGCATACTTACAATGTTATTTGCAATGTTGCTTGATATTTCTTTAGAAAATTTTGAAGATATTTCATCTGTGTCATACTTGACGATTGATAGATGATATCTAACCTTCTCACGTTTCTGAGCCTTCCTTGCAAGAACATAAATAGTGTTTGTATTCGGGACCATACATATGTCTCGTACTCTGCCCATCACATCATATGGCTCATTTAAGTCAATCATACCACAAATCAGATAGATGTGTATATCAGCCTCCATTTCACTGTCTTCCAGATACCATGAGAAACCGGTTTTATCTATTTCCTCGGCATTCTTCCAATCAGAAATAAGCTTTAATGAACCTGGTGCCCCACTTGCTTTACTTTTATTAGTGTGTGCAATAATATCCTTATTGCGTCCAACAGTGTCCATAGTGCGTCCAGCTGCAACTTTAGATTTGGGAGTTGTATCCATAGTGCGTCGAGCTGCAGCTGTAGATTTGGGAGCTGCTGCCGTAGATTTGGGATCTGGTACCCTAGGTGCAGAAACATTCACAAAAATATTTTTTGACGTCATTTTCTTGATAAAAACACACACACACACATATATATATATAAGTTAATGGAAAAATATTGGGGATAAAATAAATTTAATAAACAAAATTTGTTTCTAAAACTAAATAGTTTGAAATTAAATAGTTTGAAATTAAAGCAGTAAAATTAACTATAAAAATTTTCATTTAAAAACAAAATATTATAAATCATATGTATATATATCTATATAATATGTTTTGAATACATTTTATAAAAAATTTAAAAATGTGTTTAAATTGTATAAAACAATTTAAAAAAAATAAACTATTATTTTCAAACTTCAGTTTTT
>CM076569.1:496958170-497105737 GCA_034641835.2 Pinus albicaulis
TATTAAAAAAAAAAAAAAAAGTTTTATTTAAAAAAAAAAAAAAAAGAATAGCGCATGTTGCCCGCCCGATGGGCACCGGGGGCCGGCCGGGCGGCGCCACGGGGGCAGCTCAGCTGCCCTCACGGCCCCCGGCTGGGGCGCCCCCGGGGTGCTGCCCGACGCCCAACAGGCGGGCTGTGTGCCGCCGGGGGCCGTGAGGCTGGCTGGGCAGCCCCCGGTGACGCCGCCCGGCCGGCCCCGGGCGCCCGCGGGCGGGGCTTGCCACGTTTGTTTTTTTTTTAATTTTTAATTTTTAATTTTTAAAATTTTTATTTTGTTTTTTATTTTTTATTTTTTTAATTTCGATTTTTAATTTTTAATATTTTTTATATAATATAATTATTAAAACATTATTTAATAATAATAAAAAATGTTAAAAATATAAAATATAACAAAAAAAAAAAAAAAAAATATTAAATCACAATTATGTTTGGTTTCTAAACATTATATAATTAAAAAAAAAACAAACAATATAATAAATAAAAAAAACATTTGTTTTAATATAACAATATAATAAATCAAAAAAAAAAATATTACAATACAATTAACACACACACACACACATATATATTATTAAAAAAAAAAAAATTAAAGATTTAAAATTAAAAAGAATAAAACTAAGATTTAAAAATAAAATAAAAAAAATAGAATATAAAATAAATTTTTTTTCAAAATAAATAAATAAATAAATAAATAATGAAATATGATTAAAAAAAAAAACAAATAAAAAATGTTATAATATTACTTTCTTCTTTTTTTTTTTAATGTGCATGGTCGTTTTATGGATTTTTTTGTCTAGATGAACCTATAAGTCTTAAAAAAGAAAAAAATCTAAATTTTTGTCCTTAAAACTCTAAAAAATTTAGTTTTTTTTGCATTTTCTTCACTTAAAAAATATAAAAAAATTAAGGTTTTTGAACCTAAAAAGCTTAAAAAAATAGTTTTTGGACACAAAAAAACTATAGAAAAACAGATTTTCCCCAAAATCGTCTTTAAATTGACAGAATAGAAGGAAAACTAACCTTTGAAATGCAAAAAGCTGCTGTCACCAATGCCAACACAACGCCTCCACAAAATTACGAATAGCAACACAATGCCTCCAATGCCAATGCAATGCCTTCACGAAATTACCAATGCCAATGCAACACCTCCACAAAATTACCAATAGTGACACAACGCCTCCAATGCCAATGCAATGCCTCCACGAAGTTACCAATGCCAACGCAACACCTCCAGAAATTTGCTCTAACAAATACCAGAAAACTTGATGTGATGTGATGAATAGAAACGATCATTCCTTTTAAATAACAAATATTGTCTGATTGGTTTACTATTTAACGAATGTGGGTTTAAAATTTAAAATTTAAAATATTTACATCCTTCGAATTTTCCTTTAAAGATGATGTGATGGATGGTGGATGATATCCATAAAGTGCCATAAATGGGGTCATTTTTGCTGCAGTATGGAAGGAAGTGTTATACCACCATTCAACGAGAGGTAACCACTTGACCCATTGTGTTTGTTTATCAGATACAAACAACGAAGATATCCTTCCAAACATTTATTTACTATCTCAGTTTGACCATCAGATTGAGGATGATAAGATGAGCTATGAGCTAATTGAGTACCCAAACAAGAAAATAACTCCGTCCAAAAATTTCCAGTAAAAATGGGATCTCTGCCGCTCACAATAACCCTTGGGCTTCCATGTAGCTTTTGAATTCTATCCATAAATGTAGTAGCAACTGTACTTGCTTTAAATGGATGAGATAATGCACAAAAGTGTGCATACTTGGTAATTCTATCAACTACCACCATGATGACACTCTTTCCTTCGGACTTAGGTAAACCCGTGATAAAATCCATTGAAATCTCCTCCCAACGTTGACCTGGAATGGATAAAGGTTGTAGAAGTCCTGGGGTCTTAATTGTTTCCACTTTATTCTGTTGGCAAACCAAACATTCCGCCACAAACTTTCCAATATCAGATTTAAGGCCATCCCAAAAAAATTCTTTCTTCACCCTGTGGTAAGTTTTTAAAAATCCTGAGTGTCCTCCTAGAGGAGAAGTGTTCAATTCCAGAAGAATCTTTTGTTTTAGTTGGGAATTCTTACAAAGATATAAGCGATCTTTGTACCATAAGGAATCATTTTTCCAACTAAATGTATCAGATGTACTAGGATCTTGCTGCAACTTTTGAATGAGTATCCATACATCTGTGTCCTTCTTCCATTCATCTCTTGCTTCAGTTATCCAATCTGGTTGGATAATAGAAATGGCACAAAGCAATGCTTCCACCTCTTCATTCTTTCTTGAGAGTGCATCTGCAACAACATTCAGCTTTTCTTTTTGTAGATTATTTCAAAGTCATAACCCAACATCTTTGTGACCCATTTTTGCTGCTCTTCTGAAGATAGTCTTTGTTCCAAAAAGTGTTTAAGACTATCATGATCAGTTTTTACCTTGGAGTGTCTTCCCATTAGGTAAGTTCGCCATTTCTTTAGTGCATGCAGTATTGCTAACATTTCCTTCTCATAAATAGGTTTCTGTAAATACTTTCCCTTGATTGGACGACTTTCAAAAGCAATGGGTCTTCCTTCCTGCATTAAAACTGCACCAATTCCATTTCCTGAGGCATCACATTCCACAATAAAGGCTTTTGTGAAGTCTGGTGTAGCTAAGACCGGTGCTAGGCACATTGCCTCTTTAAGACGTTCAAAGGCCTTAGTTGCTTCAGGAGTCCATGAAAATGCATCTTTCTTCAATAATGTTGTTAGAGGTGCCGCTATTCTCCCATAATTCTTAACAAACTTGCGATAATACCCTGTTAACCCGAGAAATCCTCGCAACTGCTTTATGGTTGTGGGAACTTTCCATTCCTTACTGGCTTTAATTTTGTTAGGGTCCACTTTAACACCCTCGTGAGATACAATATGACCCAGATATTCCACCTCTTGTACTCCAAAGAAACATTTGGACTTTTTGCATATAATTGTTTCTCCTGCAATAGTTTGAGCACCCTGTCAACATGTTCAACATGATCCTTCCAAGACCTGCTGTAGATTAGTATATCATCAAAAAATACTAGCACAAATTTTCTAAGGAAGGGTTTGAAAATGGAATTCATCAACCCTTGAAATGTAGAAGGTGCATCGGTAAGGCCAAAAGGCATGACCAAAAATTCATAATGACCCTCATGAGTTTGAAATGTTGTTTTTGGAATATCTTCAGTCTTCATTCTAATTTGATGATATCCTGAACTAAGATCCAACTTGGTAAAATAAATTGCTCCATGTAATTCATCCAATAATTCATCAATCACAGGAATGGGAAATTTGTCTTTAATGGTGAGCTTATTGAGCTCCCTATAATCCGGACACATTCGCCATGATCCATCCTTCTTGTGTACCAACACGACAGGAGCAGAGAAAGAACTTTGACTGGGTTGAATTATACCCGCCTCTAACATTTCTGCAATCATACGTTCAATTTCGCTCTTTTGGAAGTAAGGATATCTATAAGGCCTGATGTTTGGAGGAACACTTCCTGGAATCAAATGAATAGCATCATCATGATCACGAATAGGTGGGAGTCCTTTGGGAGTTTCAAACACCTTGGAATGATTGTCCAAGACTTGTTGGAGATCTGCAGAAATAGATGATTTTGATGTCGGAACTTCTAGTGAGCATAATTGTGCAATTACGCTTCGTTGTTCTTTCTTTAGAAGCTTTGTCATGACATTAGAGCTTATTATCCTTCCCGGCTTCCCTTCAATACCCCGTAATTCGACTTCCTTTCCTTCTGAAAAAAATTTCAAGAAAAGTTCTTGAAAAATTAAAAGCTACCGTCCCCAAAGATTGTAACCATTGTACTCCTAGTACAACATCAGCACCTCCCATAGGAATGGAAAGCATTGGACTAGTCAATACATATTCCCCCATGGTTAGCTTGATATTATGGCATTTTCCAGAGCAATTTATAGTTCCTCCATTTGCAACCATCAGTTGACATTCTGGTGCTGGGTATAGGAAACAATTTAATTCCTTGGCTACCTTATAATGAATAAAATTATGGGTGCTACCTGAATCAATCAACACTATTACCCTTTTCTTCTTTATATGTCCTTCTATCTTGAGAGTTTGAGGAGTGGTAATTCCTGTCAGCGCATTACACGATATGGTCGGATTCATTTCTTCCTCTTCTAGGGGTGGTTCCCGGTGTATATCCTCTTCTTGTTCATTTTCTTCTTCTTCTTCACAATCTATGTAAAATAATTTCTTCTCAGCACACTTATGACCTTTAGTGTATTTGCTATCACAACCGTAGCAAAGCCCTTTTGCTCTTTTTTCTTCCAATTGTTGTGGTGTCAACCTTGTAGGTTGTGGAAATCTAGGCATAGAAACACTTCCTTCTTTATAGAATTGAGTGGTAGGCTTCCTTGTCGCCATAATTTTACATTCAACTTTTCTTGCCAACCTGAATGCCTTCTCCAATGAATCGGGTTCCAAAACGCGAACTTCATGTTGGATGTTATCCTTTAAAGTGCCTATGAAGAGATCAATCCTGTGTTCCTCTGGAATATCAGTTACCCTTATATTCAATTTTTGGAAGTCCTCAATGTGCTGCCCCACTAAACCTTTTGTTTGAGATTTATCATTTGGCTAAAGAAGGTGTTGCTCTTTGTATCCTCATAATGTGCTATCATTTCCTCCGTAAAAATTGACCAAGTGACAATTTTTTTACCGGAGCAAAGCCATTGATACCATACAAATGTATTTTGTTCTAAATGTAAAGTTGCAATGCGTACCTTTTGCGTGTTTTGCACGTTATGGAGATCAAAATATTGCTCCATCTGTAGTATCCATGTTACAGGATCCTTTCCATCAAACTTCCATTTCATTTTTTGTTGTTCTTTGCGAGAGCGAAATTTGTTGCATTTGCTCTTGTAATTTTGACATGTCATGTTGCCATTCTTCATCTTCATGAGTAATAGTAGAGCCTTCTAAAGGCTTAATGGGTGTTGAATTCTTTTTAGGGGCCATTTCAGACTCCAATATTGATATTTATTCTACAATAGGCCCTTGTAATCAATTCAACTTGATTCTTCAAACAAGACTTATGCAGTTCGGAAAAAAAATACACACCTTTTACTAGCTTTGAGGAGCTCAATATTGAAATTGTATTATATCTGTGATTGCGGATCTTCTATATCTAAAATTCAGTATTGAAGTGGCCCTATGAATTATCTTTTGAATGCCACAGGTCTGACCTGATTTTGATTCTCCAATACAAAGTTGTGTCCAATCTCCCACAATGACCTAATTCTGGACTGGTTCAGTAGAGCGAACTTGTACGACTTGCCACGTGTCACTGTTTTGTCCTTTGTCTCTGAAATTGATAGCGAAGAAACTACAGGCCGTGTACTTGTGACCAATTTTGACGGCACTCCAATCCAATCTTCAGAGAGAGAGTTATTGAACTTTTCCCACGATCACCTCTTTGAGATGAAATTCAGGAGCCTGAAAAAGCACTACCTTCCACAGATCATATCTCCAAAAATATTGCGAACCAAGCTCTGAAATTGTTTTATGAATTTCCTCAGGATTTCAGCTTCGCACCATATGAATTTCAGATTCTGAACCTTCGTAGAAAACAATTTATAGCGCAAATGCCACGATGACCTGTTTAGGAGCCTGAAAAAATACCTGACTTCCACAGATCATATCTCCGAAATTATTGCGAACCAAACTCTGAAATTTTTATACGAGCTTCCTCAGGATTTTTTCTTCGCACCCTAAAAATTTCAGCTTCTGAAACTTCGTAGAAAAAAAGTTATAGCGAAAATGCCACGATCACCTGTTTGGAGCAGCGAAACCCTAGAATCCAAACCTCTGATACCAAATGTTGTGTAACCAGCTCCAAAAAAGAGAAGAAAAGAGATATAAACGCCTTAGAAATGAGCCACTTCGAGGGGGCAACCTCCAATACATTACATAAATGAACAATTCTTGGATGATACAATTCACAAAACCTCCTTTCTATATATAGGAGTCCAGGGGGCCATAATGTAATCCTAGTGGGCCACAATGTAATCCTAGCCGACCTAACAATAATAATTTAAGGGCACAATAATAACAAAATGGGGGTTACAAGGGTACAATAATAACAATAAGGGGTTTACACTAACAATAATAAGGGGCTATACTAGTGATATAGGGACCTAACAAAATTGACAAAATAGAATTGAAATGCAAAAAGCTGTTGTCACCAATGCCAGCACATCGTCTCCACAAAATTATGAATAGCAACACAATGTCTCCAATGCCAATGCAATGCCTTCACGAAGTTACCAATGTCAATGCAACACCTCCACAAAATTACCAATAGTGACACAACGCCTCCAATGCCAATGCAATGCCTCCACGAAGTTACCAATGCCAACGCAACACCTCCAGAAATTTGCTCTAACAAATACCAGAAAATTTGATGTGATGTGATAAATAGAAACAATCATTCCTTTTAAATAGCGAATATTGTCTGATTGATTTACTGTTTAATGAATGTGAGATTAAAATTTCAAATTTAAAATATTTACATTTAGTTTATTATAGTTCATACTATAGTTAAAATACTTATTATTTGCATGTAGTTATCATAGTTAACATTTTATTTAATATTTACATGTACTGAATGTTGAATAATTCAAATATAATCTCAGATTAAAAATTAAAATATGAAATACTTACATGTAGTTAATTATAGTAAATATTATAGATAAAATAGTTCATATTTGCATTTAGTTATCATAGTTAATATTTACATGTAATCAATGTTTAAAATCATGGGATTAAATTTTAAAATCTAAAATGTTTACATGTAGTTAATTATAGTTTAAATAGTTAATATTTACATGTTGTTATTTTTGTAAATATTTACATGTAGTCAATCTTAAACCATTCAAATAAGAAAATTATTTTAGTTTCGAAGACATGCATGAAAGGAATATTTTGTGGATATTTTGAATAGAAAGTATGGTGAAATATTTGAAGACCATAGTTTATTAATAAATTTTGAAATATATTTTAGATGAATATAACGTAAGTTTAAAATTTAAGATTTAAAATATTTACATGTAGTCATTATAGTTAAAATAGTTAATATTTGCATGTAGGTATTATAGTAATATTATAGTTAATACTTACATTTAGCCAATGTTAAATCATTCAAATAAAAACATTATTTTAGTTTGGAAGGCATCCATGATAGAAATATTTTGTGGATATTTTGAATATAAATATCGGTAAAATATTTCAACATAAACAGTTTATTAAAAAAAATGTTAAATACATTTTTTGACTAATATTTGTACCAAATATTTGAAATGAAAATTTTGGAGGGAAAGTTTTCGCGAATTTTTTTGGGGGGGAATTTTAGAGGGAAATTTTTTCGCGAATTGTTTTGGAGGGAAAATTTGGAGGGAAATTTTCAGTCTTTAAGCTATATATTGTAAGTGGGAGAGGAATTTGTATCATTCAACCTATTCTTGTTGAAAGCCATGGTTTCTTCTGATAGCGAAGTTTTTCTTTCTACAACATCAACATCTTCGTTACGCAACAACTCTATTCAGAGTGATGAATATAATGGGAGTTCGACTTGGTCGTTATCCTAAAGATGATGAGAAAAAAATTGATGAGGTGCAGCAAAATGAAATTTCTGTAAATCAAGCGCCAGTTATACCACTTACTCTTAATCCTAAGGATTATGAAAGCAATAGTGATGAAGGGCATGATGAAGAATTTCAAGAGTCAAAAGTTTCACTTTGTCCTAATCCCAAGGATTATGAGGACACCATTGATGAAGAGGGGGATGAAGAATATCCACTTTAGCTTAATCCTAAGGATTATGCGAGAACAACAAATGAAGAGGGGAATGAAGAATCTATAGAGTCAAATAATCCACTCTGTCCTAATCCTGAGGAGTATGCCAGCATCACTGATGAAAAGGGGGATGTAAAATTTCCAGAGTCAAAATATCAAATTCGTCCTAATCGTAAGGATTATGCGAGCACCATTGATGAAGAGGGGAATGATAATGTTTCAGAGTCAAAACATCCACTTCATCCCAATCCTAAGGATTATGCTAGCACCACTGATGAAGAGGGAAATGAAAAATTTACAGCGTCAAAATTTCCACTCCGTCCTAATCCTAAGGATTATGCAAGCACCACTGATGAAGAGGGGGACGAAAAAATTCCAGAGTAAAAATTTCCACTTCGTCTTAATCCTAAGGATTATGTTAGCACCACATATGAAGAGGGGAATGAAGAATTTGTAAAGTCAAAATATGCACTTTGTCCTAATCCTAAGGATTATGTCAGCACCACTGAGGAAGAGGGGAATGAAGAATTTGCAGCGTCAAAATATCCACTTCGTCCTAATCCTAAGGATTATGCCAGCACCACTAATGAAGACGGGGATGAATTTCCAAAGCTAAAATTTTCACTTCATCCTAATCATAACGATTATAATTTAACCACTGATGAAGCGGGGATGAAGAATTTCCAATAAATATAGATTCAAGGCATTCACTTATTCCTAATCCTAAGGATTATGAGATCTTCAGTGATGAAGGGGAGGGGCAAGATGAAGAAATTCTAGTGAATACAAATTCAAAGCTTCCACTTATGCCTAATCCCAAGGATTATGAGAGCACCACTGAGGAAGGGGAGGATGAAGAGTTTCTTGCAAATGATAATTTTAGAGGCACAGATCTGAATATTGCATTTTCTCCAAGTGACAATTTCAAAGACACTCATGGTGATGAAGAACTGAATCCTCCCAGGGAAGAATTTGAAAGCATGGGTCAAGATGGTGAAGAATTTCTATTGAGTCAGGGTTACAAAAGTGTCGATGATTCTTGTGAAATGTTTTCTTCAACTGATGATGGTAAAGAAAATTTTCCACGCAATGATGTTGATGAATTTATTAACTATGTTGAGGATGATGATAGTGGGGATAATATTCCTCCTAATGGTGATGAAACTACTTTTACAAAGGATGATGGAATGATGAAGCCGTTGCAATAAAATATTGCAACTAGGAGTAGGAGTAGACCTTTTCATATCAATCCAAAGCATTCCAGTTATACAAGGGCGAGGAAAAAATATCTCACGACAAGAAGTTCTGTCGTTCATTTGATTTCAAGTGAGTGTTGTCGAAGGTATTGCTTGAAAAATATGGATTTCAACTTTTCTTTGGAGAAAAGGAAAAAATATATGTCAATGAATAAAAGCATGCAAAATTCATATTTAGTGGGTTGCATGCAATCTACACTAGCAGGTTATGATTATCATATTGGGAATGTATTGCTTTGCAGAAAGGCGTTCAAAATGTTGTATTCAATTGGTAATTGTTGTTTGTCAAGAATGCAGGATAGATTGGAAAGGGATCCCACATATTATTCAGAAGCACGTTATAGATAGGAGGTGGGGCCGTTTGCAAATACTGCTAAGACATGGATGAAAGACTTATTTTCAAATCATGGAGAGTGTATGCCAAATAAAGACATAATACATATTCCAGATAATTTCTCAAGACGAGAAATATTCATGTTATACAAATATTATGCAGAAGTTGTTGAAGGAATTGGTAATTTTATTACATATTATTATTTTACAAGGATATGGAAAACTGAATTCAACAATGTTTGTATTCCTAAGAAGACAAGGATGGGGATTTGCAGCACATGTGCTTCTCTTAAAGAAAAAAGAGATAAATGTCAAGGGGCAGAAAGAGGTATGTGTTCAAAACATTGTTTTTTAAAATTTGATACTTATCAACTATGAAAATATATTTATTCATATGTTTATTTTATTTTATGTACAGATTCCATTGTCAAAGAACTTCAAGACCATCGCAATCAGCAAACAAGTGAAAGGAAAAATTTTTATAAACATCGAAAGAAGTGTTATGATCATCCAAATAAATATATGGGATTGATAATTGATGGTATGGACCAAAAGAAAACACTTCTTCCACATTTTGTTCACACGCCAAAAAAATTACAGGAGGAAAATTTCATTCAGTTTCACTTGGTTGGTTGTATGGTATTTAATGAGAAGATGTTTCCAAGAGTTTTCTTCACAACTCCAAATATTCACAATGATGCAAATCTGACCATAACTATAATCCATCATGTGGTTACTCATTGGTCTGGGATTCTTCCTGAAGTTTTGTATTTACAATTAGACAACACAAGTCGTGAGAACAAAAATCAAGTTCTTTTTGGGTATCTAAACATGCTTGTTGAATTGGGGATTTTTAAAAAGATAAAGGTTGGTTTCCTTCTTGTTGGGCATACTCATGATCATATTGATCAAATGTTCAGTCGTTTTTCAGTAACATTGAGGAGGAAAGGTGTTGGGAGCCTGCGATTATTAATTGAATGTATTAAGAAACCGTACATTCCAGAGCCTGTTTTTCATGTGTTGGAAGAAACTATTGACATGCGAAGGTTTATTTTTGGATCACATGGTGAGGAGAAATGCATTGAACAACTTAACGACATTAGCTTCCAGCATCAATTTCGTATCAAAAAAATTGATGGGATAACACTTATATGGGGCAAGAAGTATTAAACTATTGAAGAATGGGGACCATCATCAGGTTTAGCATTTTTGAAGTTCATTCCAGAGCGTCCAATGTTTTCATCAAAGATATTGTTATTACAGTCAATTTCTGAACTCCATAATGCACGAAGGCAAAAGAGAGACATAAATTATTCTGAATGTCTAGAGGAAATTAAAAAATGTATTAGAGATACATATGAATACTTCGATATTGCTGATTCATTTTGGTGAGAGTCTTTTTTCAGTAATCAAAGTGATATGATTTCAAGATAAATAAATGGGGATACGCTTTTGAAGACTCCTTTTTTTTTGCCACAAAATATGCCAAATGAACATGAACATCAGGAAACACACAATGTTGAACAACAACAACCTCAAGCTATTATTAATTCTCCACAGGTAGAGGAAATAGAAATCTATATTGGTTTTAGAAGATCACATGCACAACGTGAAGCCATGGAAGACCTTTACAGGGGTTCTGTGCAGGATCTTAAGGAGGGTTGCAAGATATCAGTGTTAGCAGATGAAGATCCACTTGGCTATCCATTCTAGATTGCCATAGGTAGAGGAAAGAGAAATCTATATTGGTTTTAGAAGATCACATGCACAATGTGAAGCCATGGAAGACCTTTACAGGGGTTCTGTGCAGGATCTTAAGGAGGGTTGCATGATAGCAGTGTTAGCAGATGAAGATCCACTTGGCTATCCATTCTGGATTGCCAAGGTTATAAAGGTCATTAATAAAAATGAAGAGATTACAGCTGTTGATGTACATTGGTATGCCACAAGTACCCACCCTTTCAATGGTGTGTACAAGCCAGAGATGGTAGTGGAAAAAAGAATTGGCATAAAGAGAAAAAGAAAGGGCACAAATATAAATCGTCGCTGCACAGATGTCTTAAAATTGGAGGATGTTGACATACTTGTGTTTGACTTCAATTTGACAAAGAGAGGAACTCTTCGGTTGCAGACCATAAATATTTTGAAGAAATTGCTACCAGAACAATTACTGTTGAGATGGGACTCTACAGAATGTAGACGCAGATCTACAAGACTTTTGAACTCTAAAATGGTGGGCATGCATGTTGACTCAGATAGAGCACTAGTTGATGAAAGAGAAGAATATGGATCATCTTCATCTGCATCGAGCCATTCATATGAAGATGTAGATTATGATGGTGTGCTGGAACCTATGGCTGATTTTGAATAACTATCTAAGACACTTTTATGTAATTGATGTTCGCATGGTAACTTGAAATAAAATTTTTGACTTCCATCTCATTTTTCATGAAGTTATGAGACATTTCTATGTTTTTTGGATTATATGTTTTAATTATGAAGAATTCATCTCTTTAGAATATCGACAATGAAACAATGAATTACAAAAATAATTTATGTTATATTCAATGTACCAATGTTGATATTTTAATTATAAGTAAAATAGAAAATAGAAACTAATGTTGAATTTTTAGATTATGCAGTGATATTACCATGATATTATTTATTGTTACCATTTGGTATTAGATACTTTTAAAAGTTTTAATAATTATATGTGTCATTGAAACAGAACACTGTTTTGATGCTTGATTTTTAGGTTTTGGTTGAAATTATATTTAAATTTGTCTTATGCTATGATTTGAAAAAAGATAAGTTTTTATCCTTTAAAATTAAAATTACTCTTACTTGTTTCTGTTCAATGATAATTTTTTCATTTACTTGTTCATTTTTTTAAATTGTTAAGTCTTATAATTTTTCCATAATTTCATTGTTCAAGTATGTTGAACACTTAAGTATGAAAAACTTTAGATTTACAACTTGTCATTAAGGTTTTTATGCGCTACCAAATTTTATCTTTAAGGTTATGGTTGACAATAATTACAATTTTGGGGTTGTTTAAAGTCAAGATATTTTATGTTTAACAACATGGATGAAAATTGTTCGAAATGATAAGCCCTTCAGACATGTATTTGTTTATCTTTAACATCATCTATCAAAAATGTTAGAAATTTACGATTTAAAAAAAATGTCCTAATATGTTGTCTTTAATTCCATTATTACAAGTGTCAAAATTATGACACAATTTTTTTTTTGTTATTCCAGCATCAACTGTTTTGTTTTGAGGGTGTTTTTTCAATCCTTTTTTCAACAAACAATTTTTTTTTTAGCATAATTCTATAAAATTTTGAAATTTGACCTTAAAAAAAAACCAAGTGCGTTCTGGAAGACACACTTTTTGTTTTTGGGGTGTTTTTTCATGTTTTTTGAGACTTTTTGGGCTATAGTTCCCGTTTTGAAGTCAGGTTACCTATTTCATCGGTAACAGTGTTCAGTGAGGATGGTCATCGCTATGCATGCTAAGCGCATTTGCAGAAAAGCGAGTTGTTAAAAATAGCTTTTCAATCCTACTAACTTATTTGGCGATTAATACAGGGTAGATATCTGGGATGAAAAATTTAATTCTTCACCCAAGAAGTACCCATGTTGCATACTTTCGATAGACCCTGCTACACGAAAAATGAGAAATAGATGAAAAATGTGATTGCAATCACATTTTTCATGTATTTCTCATTTTTCGTGTAGTAAGGTCCATCGAAAGTATGAAACATGGGTACTCCTTTGATAAGGAATAAAATTTTGCATCCAATGAGTACTCACGCTCGAAATTTGATGAAAAACTTTGGAAGATAAGTTGAAAATACGAGTTGAAAAAGTACTTTTTCCTTTTTTCCCTCTAAAATTTGATGATGTAATCAAATATTATTTTATTATTTCACTATTATTTTGTAATTTCCTTAGGAGGCCCATTTTAGACCTAAAAATTCTCATAATGTGTGTGATTTTTGCAGTGCATATTTCCAGTGACAAGGGTAAGGATGTTGAGGATGCAATAATCTTCCAAATGTATCATGTATTGCAATAGTTTCAAGATGTGATTCCAATAGAGATTCTAGACTTACCTCCTCATAGGGAAGTATACTTTTATATTGAGTTGGTACTAAAGGTAGCACCAACATCAAAGGCACCTTACAAGATGAGCATGCTAGAGTTAGTAGAGTTGAAGTTTCATCTGAAGGAAATGCTTGATAAAGGATATATTAGGCCTACGGCATCACCTTGCAGTGCACCAGTGTTTTTCGTAAAGAATAAGGATGGTACTCTCAAATTGTGCATTGATTATAGGCAGTTGAAAAAAGTGATGATCAAGAACATGTATCCATTGTCGAGGATTGATGACTTGTTTGATCTGTTGAGGGCAGAAGAAGTGTTCTCTAAGATTGACTTGAGATCAGGATATGATCAAGTAAACATTAAATAAGAGGACATCTACAAGAATTCCTTTAGGACTAGGTATGGACATTGTGAGTTTGTTGTAGTTCCATTCAATTTGAATAATGCCCCAACTACATTTATGTTTTTGATGAAAAGTTTGTTGCGTCCTTATCTAGAAAATTTTGTTATTCTATTCATTGACGAAATATTGGTATATTCTAAGAATAAGGAAGAGTGTGCTGAGCATTTAGTAGCAGTGTTGAGATTGCTAAGACAACATCAGTTATATGCTAAGCTTAGAAAGTGGAGTTTCTTCCAGACAAAGGTACACTACTTGGGACATTTTGTTTCTAAGGAAGGCATAGAAATATATCCAGAAAAGATAAGATTCATCATGGAATGGGAAGCTCCTAAGAACGTGGAGGAAGTAAGATAATTTATGGGATTAACAGGTTACTACATGAGGTCCATCAAGAAATTCTCACGCATTGCATAAAATATTACATATTTTCAGAGGAAAGGTAAGAAGTTAGAATGGAAAGAAGAATTTATAGCTAGTTTTGAGCAGTTGAAGCAATTGTTGACCAATGCTCCAGTGCTTAAGATTTCAGATCAAGATAAAGAAATCGTGGTGTGTACAAATGCTTCTAAAAGAGTACTTGGTGGAGTCCTTATGCAGGAGGGATAGGTGGTATGCTACGAGTCCAGGAAATTGAATGATCATGAATAGAACCATGTGAATCATGATCTTGAGTTGGCAACTATTATTCATGCATTGAAGATGTTGAGGCACTATCTTCTTGGCAGGAGGTTTGTATTGCTGAGTGATTATAGTGGGTTGAGATACTTGTTTTGCCAACCGAATCTGAATGTCAAGCAAGCTAGATGGCTTGCCACCCTTAGTGAGTTTGTTTTTGAGATCAGATACATCAAGGGAAAGGAGAACAGGGTTGCAGATGCTCTGAGTAGGAAAGTATAGGTGAATCATATAACAATTATGATTTCCTATGGGACAAACTTATAGGATCAAATCCTACATGCAATTCAATAGAATGACATATATGTGGAGCTCAAGAATAAGTTACACCAGAATACAGGTACAATTGAAGGTGTCGGTACAGGTGCAAGTGCAGGTACAGGTATAGGTGAAAGTGTAGGTACAAGTGATCAAGATGCAGACTATCACCTCACGGTAGATGGTTTGGTGAGATTTAGGGAGGATGTATGTGTCAGATGACAGTGAGCTCAAGAAGATTATCTTGAGGGATTTTCATGTCAAACAATACTCAGGTCACCTAGGATATTAGAAAAAATTGCCGACAATGAATAACTTCTACTTTGGGATGAATCTGAAGAAGGATGTGGCAGATTTCATGGCTAGGTGTTTGGATTGTTAGAAGGTGAAGGTAGAATGTAAGCATCCAGATGGTCTAATATAGCCTATTTTGATTATGAAATGGAAATAGGAGGTCATTTCCATGAATTTTCTTACAGGTCTTCTGAGGAAAATGAGGCAACATGATTGTATAATGGTTGTGGTCGACAGGTTGAGAAAGTGGCTCACTTCATCCCAGTGAAGACTACATATACATCTAGTGAGGTGGCACAGGTCCTCATAAGGGAGATTGTGATATTACATGGAGTTCCAAAGAAGATTGTGTCAAACAGGGATGTCAAGTTCATGTTGAAATTTGCAACAAGAAACAATGAAATTGGCATCCATTAAGGACAAAAATTGACCACATAACTGGTGTGGGATTCCAGTCACACATGAGTGAGGAATTAAGTTACACACTAGCGCTAAATTTTGGCATCTAATTTATATATTCCTTAAATAAATTGGAAAATAAATTGCATTTTCATCTCATAAGAACTTGTATGAGTTAACTAAGACAGAAAGACTGAGTTAGCTCAAGAATTTCGAGTTGAGGGTCAAACGTGAGGCATGTAGAGTGATTCTATTATTTTTGGGGTGTAGTTGTAGTTAATGCATTAGTTTGGTGCATGTGTAATCAGTTAAATCAACTTAATCGAGTTAAAATCGGTTTAACTAGTTCTAACTGAGTGATGAGCTAGTGAGAGGTCTAGTGAATTAAATTAGATTTAAGTCACAAGCAGTGATCAATCAAATAATTGATGATTCACTATTAATAGCTGCATGCATGTCAATTCTGATGAAGACCCAGTTGAGACAAAGGTTAAAGGCAAGTTAACTATCAGTTGTATTATTAGAGCATTGCCTGGGTGCAATTATAAAGTCAGAGGAATGCTCATGAAGGATTGCACAGTAAAGGAAGGCTGATTATCCTATTTAATAGGGATTAATTTCCTAGGGATTGTGTGAGAAAGGCTGGGCTAAGCAAGGACAAAGAATTGGCTAAGCGTTGGTCATTTTTTCCTAAGAATTGTTGGTCAGTTTTGAGCAAGATCAGGGTGAGACGATCGGTAGAGTGCAGGATTTTATTGGTGTGAGAAAGCATTGTATTGTTTCATGATTCTTTGACTACGTACAATTATGATAGAGGGGTTTTGTGCAGGTTCTTTCCCCATATACATCTTGTGTTGTGTGATTGATAATTTCTTTCTCTTACTTGCATGTGATTGAACGATCATGTTTTATATTCCGCAAATATAGTAGAAGGATTCAGTATCTTGTTTTAGTAAATTGCATGATTGGATTGAATCCATTAGTATAGATTTTATATATAATTTCTACATGGTATCAGAGCACCAAGAATCACAATAGAAGATCAGAAATTGAGTTTGTCTTGATCATATTCAAATTTGCAGATTTATTCTTCAGGATCCATCAGCAAATCAAGATGTATTTAAATGGCTTGAGACTCAAATATTTACTCGAGGGATATTTGAATTATATTGCATGGAAGGATAGGATGGAGGTAGTGTTGGAGGAAAATGGGTTGAAGGAATTAATAGATTTTGATATTCCCAAGCCCGCAGCAACAGATGCCCAACTTCTTGATGAATGGCGGAAGAAGGTAGTGTTAGCACCTAATTTGGACCTTAGGCTGAAAGAAGGCAAATCAAGGTAACCTCAAACCACGCTCAGCCTTGTAGCTATCCCTACAAGGTCGGGAGAGGGCTCTCTCCGGGAAGAATATTCAATGAAGTGTAACTGCAAACTGATTTTAGGCTAGGTATAAAGATGGGAAATGTTATTGTAAATTTTCAGGGTTGTATGGAACAAATGGGGCAGTTTGAATCTAGGGAATTAAATCAGAGATATAGGGTATTTCATGGGGCAAGGTAGGCAGGGATTTTAACAACTTATTTTAAATAATGATGGAAGGTGTGAGACTGGTGAGGAGCTAAAAAGGGCATAAGAGATGGATCTTTTTCAAACAATAGGAAACATAGAGTGTTGAATGATTTCCCAAGGTAGAGCATTATACAATGGATTCTACCTATCTATCTTGAAATCATTCAACCAGAAATGTGAATGACTGAATGGTAAACATGACAATTAACAGATGAACATAAAGGAAAAAAAAATGCTAAAATCCATACCACGGGAATCCCACAAATCAAAGCTGCATATCTTCATTAATTCCCTACCAAACTATTACAAATGGAGCGCAGAGCGTCCTCAGTGATTTTCCAGCTTATTCCACACTTTATTCCCCTTTACAAATGACTTAGAAATTACATTAAATAGATATAAATTGAGGGGAGTAGGTCCACAGAAAGAGGAGCTATTTCACCAACCCATAAACCGAAATCTGAACATAGAAAGAACACCAACAATCTTCCCCTGAAAAGAAGGAGAAACAATGCATTGACCATCTTTAGGATTTGCTGTTACACCCAAGAATGAAAATAGGAAATCTGAAGAACAGATCCATTTTTCATCGCTACTGTAGATGTCTTTGTTTCATAATTATTTCTCGGCCTTTAACCATTATTTTTGTCTTTATTCCTTGAAGAAGAACCAATTGTCGAAGTAAATGCCTTTGAAAACAATGGAAAACTATATTTGATGTTTAAATGAAGAAAAATCCTCTTTTTAGGTGAAAAAGGCAAAGGAAAGGATGGTGGGCCCATATGCGATCGAAAATCGCAATCAGAAGACGGGAGGGGATGTATCATATAATGGAGTGATTGAAAACTTGCAATGCGATAGTGTATAGGGAAATCGCAATCGCAATCGGGACGAAAAGGGGAGCGAGTTTAAACTTATGGGAATCGTCGATTGTGATGGGTGACATGCGATCAATCGCATCGGCGGAAACCATGGTTCGGGGATAAAACGTATCGAGAGGAATAATAATGCGATGGGCGGAGACTTTACGATGGAGAAAAAGTTTAAATGAAATGGAAAAAATGATTTAACATAGGGAAAAGTACCTTTTCTTTCGAAAGGGCGGAAGGCTTTGTGGGACCCAGGGGAATCGCAATCGCAATCAAGAAAGGGAGCGGGAAAAAAGACTGGCGAGACAATCGCACGATGCGATGAGCGACATGCGATCCATTGCATCGGCGAGTCGGGAGCACGGAGTTTGAACATGGTGGGGGGAGAACATGAAATGCGATGGAGTACTTAGAAATTTTTCAAAATTGATTTTACAAAGGAAAAACCCCTTTTTTCTTGGAGCGGGGCGGAAAGGCCTTATGGTGGGACTGGGAGGGAAATCGCAATCACAAATCGGTGAAGGCGTGGAGTGGGGGCAAGTGCTAAAAATATTTGCGATGTGATTAGGTATAGACCAAAGATAAGGGATCGAAAGAAACTCTTTAAAACAAACAAAAAAATGAAATTTCCGCTTTATACATAGAAACATCGTTTTCTTTTGAAAAAGCGGAAGGATTTATGGTGGGACCCAACCAATCGCAATCGGGAATCGGAGGGTGAGCGGAGCGGGGGTTAAGTGCTGGAAATAAAATATGCGATGCGATCGGGTGATCAGAACAAGGGAATGCAATAAGCTATCAGATCAGAGGAGGGGACTTGCGATGAATCGCATCGGGGATTTGCAATCAGGGAAGGGTCAATCGGGAGTATGGGATTGAATGTTGCAATTGGATCAGAGGGGAAGGGTTGCAATCGGATCGGAAGAAAAGGAGTTTTATAATAAAAAACTTTAAAATTACATGAAATAAAGTCTAAGGGACAAATGAGAAAAGGGGTAAAGTTAGGATATTGGGGACCTTTGTTCACTTGGGCATATTTTTCAATCCAGGAGTCAGTTTTGAGAGTATAATATACCGTTGGAAAGCTATTTCTGGGCTCCTTCTGATGGACATACTTAGAATATGATTTTACACTGAGAATGCTGTGGAAAACACCTCTGAAAGGTAGGGTGGTGGCTTTGTGGAGATAACAACTTCTGAAGTGCAACTTATTACATATGAAGACAAAAAAAATTACATAAAATATTATAATAAAAGCAAAGTACCATGCTTTCACCTCAAAACATGTTTTTAGGTGAAAATTCCATCAAGCTCAGTGGAATAACCTTTTGATTTTTCCAGATAATGTGGCTTTGAATTTATTTGACCTCCTCATGACCTTGTTGATATTTATGACATTTGACTCATTGATTTGACCATGATGAGACCCTAATACCTAATGAGACCAACCCTATGACCTAATAATATGAATTGGGAGTGAAATTGAATCATGACTAAAGACCATAGAGAGGAGAATCAGCAAGTTTTACACAAGGGAAAATTGATGAAAGACCACTACCATCAATGAATCCATGACCTAATGGAATGATGAAAATTTATGGTATGGGACTCATAATATGCAAAAGAGTAAGTTTGATCACTGATGGCAGTATGACAAGACTGACACTAACAGGTAGCAAAGGCGAGAAGGATCTTGTTGGAGGTAGTTCGAGATCATATTGTCCTGAGTATCCATGGGAAGGTGACTCCATATGGCATGTGGAAGGCCTTGAAAGATTTTCTTAAGAACAACCATGACCAAAGGAAGTTGGCGCTGAAGGACAAGCTCTAAAAGATCAAGAAGAATGAGGGCAAGACAATACCAACATACTTGGTGAAGTTCACTCAATGTCTAGATGATCTTGGAAGTGTTGGTGTGACTGTAGCTGATGATGACTTGGTGAGCCTAGCACTTTTAGGCCTTCCCAAGAGCTGGCATAGTTACCAGGGCTTTGTGAATGGGAGGGAGAAGTTACCAGACTGGGAGAATTTATGGTCTGACTTGGTAATATAAGAGATAAGGCGGAACACCAGAGATGGGACCTCTAACAACAACAAAGAAAAAGATTGTGCATTGATCGGAAAAGGAAAGAAGACCAAGGGAAAGAAATCCCAAGGTGAAGAGGGAAAGAGAGACTTTTCCAAGATCATAGGTTTTCACTATCATGAGCATGGGCACTATGCTTCGAATTGTCCACAGAAGAAGGAAAGAAAGAAGGAACATGAACTTGTAGTGGGTGAAGCATTGGATTCACAGTTCGAGCTTGATTTTACTCTCATTTCATGCAAGGCCAACACTGTAATGGGATGCATGTCGTATCTATAAAACGATGCCTCGTTTCATATGACAGGGAATACATATCTCTTAAGTGACTTGGAGGAGAAGGACTTCCAACTGAACATAGAGTTTGGAGATGACAGGAGGTATAGTGCGACTGACATAGGTACAGTTACCTTTCAGAGGGAGTCTGGATCCCCTCTCAGACTAGTAGATTTTTTGTATGTTCCAGGCCTAAATAAGAATCTTGTCTCCATAGAGGTATTGGAAGACCATGGTTATGAGGTGATGTTTAGAAAAGGAAAGGTGTTCCTTAAACACATAGCCATGGGACAGGTGAAGTAGATCGGTTCAAGAGTCAAGAACCTGTATCCTCTCGAGGTGTAGGATGTATGTAAATATTTGAGGAGAAAATCATTGGTTAATGACTTGGTGGTTGAGAGGGAGCAAATATCTCTCAAAATGCAGCCTCAGAAGTAGTCTCAGAAGGTTGTGGAGCAGCTGCAATTGGAGAAGAAGAGAGGATATTGAGTGGAAGAGTCCACTCAAACAGAGACCGCCAGGAGGGGGAAATTTAGAGCCAAAAAGGCAGAGGGAGTATATGCAGATATACCTCTAGGTGTGAGGTGGGGCGATGTGTAGAATTAATCCCAAGAAGAAATTTGGGTAGGGTCAATTGAGATGGAGTGTCTCATGGATCGAACCTGGCTACGAGGAGCCCACAATGCAACAGTAGAAAGAAGGATCGGTTATATTTATGCAGTCATATGTTAGGAAGACAAAAATCAAAGTGATAGATGTTAGATATTGGAGTGAAAATCAGGGTTGGCAGCAGTGCAGATTGCATGGATGTAGATGCCAGCAGCAACGTAGAGAGTCTAGTAGACAGGTGCAGTAGCTAGCAGTAGTCAGAAGACTCTGATGATAGATGCATTATACTGATTCAATTGTTTGGAGGCTACTCATTTTCAGGAGTTTCCTGTGCAAACAACACTAGAGAAGTGTTGCATGTAGGACATTCCAAAGGTACCGGATCAGGATAGATTAATTCCTTTCTTGTCGAGAGGGAGTGTTGAAATTTGCAACAAGAAACAATGAAATTGGAATCCAGAAAGGACAAAAATTGACCACATAACTGGTGTGGGATTCTATTCACACGCGAGTGAGGAATTCAATTACACACTAGCACTAAATGTGGGTGTCTAATTTATTTATCCCTTAAATAAATTGGAAAATAAATTGTAATTTCATCTCATAACAACTTGTATCAGTTAGCTAAGTGAGAAAGAATAAGTTAGCTCAATAATTTCAAGTTGAGGGTCAAAGGTGAGGCATGTAGAGTGATTCTATTATTTTTGGGGTCTAGTTACAATTAATGCATTAGTGTGGTGCATGTGTAATCAGTTAACTCAAATTAACTGAGTTAAAATTAGTTTAACTAGTTATAATTGAGTGATGAGCTAGTGAGAGGTCCAGTGAATTAAATTAGATTTAATTCACAAGTAGTGACCAATCAGATAACTGATGATTCTCTATTAATAGATGCATGCATGTAAATTTTGATGAATACCTAGTTGAGACAGAGGTTAAAGGGAAGTTAACTATTAGTTGTATTATTAGCGAATTTCCCGGGCACAATTATAAAGTCAGAGGAAGTCTCATGAAGGATTGCGTAGTCAAGGAAGGTTGATTATCGTATTTAATAGGGATTAATTTCCTAGGGATTGCGTGAGAAAGGTTGGGCTAAGCAGGGGTTAAGAATTGGCTAAGCGCTGGTCAATTTTTCCTAAGAATTGTTGGTCACTTTTGAGCAGGATCAGGGTGAGACGATCGGTAGAGTGTAGGATTTTCTCGGTGTGAGAAAGAATTGTATTGTTTCATGATTCTTTGAATATATACACTATATTATAGAGGGTTTTTGATCAGCTTCTTTCCCCAGATACATCTTGTGTTGTGTGATTGATAATTTCTTTCTCTTACTTGCATCTGATTGAGCGATCGTGTTTTATATTCCATAAATATAATAGGAGGATCTAGTATCTTTTTTTAGTACATTACATGATCGGATTGAATCCATTGGTATAGATTTTCTATATAATTTCTACAGTTCACTTCCAAGTTTTGGAAGGAGATGTTTGCAGGATTGGGGACAGGGTTTTCCTTCAATACAACTTATCATTCACATATAGATGGATATATGGAGAGGTCAACATGATATTGGAGGATATGATGAGGATTTATGTGATGCAACAATAGAGGAAATGGGAGGAGTACCTTCCATTGGTTGATTATTCATAAAACACTGGTTATCATGAGTAATTGAGGATGAGTCCTTTCAAGGCACTGTATGGGCAGAGTTGTAATACTCCTATCAGTTGGAGTGATCCAGTGAATAGGGTACTTATTGGACCAGACATGTTGGAAGATATGGAACATGAAATTAAAGTTATAAATAAGAATCTAAAGGTAGCACAGGACAAGAAGAAGAGTTATGGAGACCAACACATGGCATTTAAGGAGTTTTAGGTTGGGGAGCATGTGTATTTGTGCATCCATCTCAAGAAAAGATCCTTGAGGATTGGATCATGTGCAGAGTTGGCACCACGATATTGCCTTTTGAGATCCTTGAGAGGATCATACAAATGGCATGTTGACTTGCACTACCTCCAATAGTGAAAGTCCATGATGTTTTTCATGTTTCATTTCTGAAAAGGTATATAAAGGATGTTGATCGTGTTATTGATTGGTTTGTACTACATTTGGAGAAAGAAGGAGAATTACAACCATAACCTTAGTGCATATTACAACGGAAACAACTTATGCTTAGGAATAAATCCATAAAGAAAGTTAAAGTGCAGTGGAAGCACTTTGGGCCTGAAGAAGCTACATGGGAGATGGATGATTAGATGTGGGCTATGCATCCTTCATTGTTTTTCACTTGAGGCACACAAATTTTGGTATTTTTACATATTATGTATGGTTTCTATTGTAAATACCACCATGAGCTAAGTAATAAAGCTCCAATAAGCGGTATGGTTGTTATATTGTCATGTTGTCATGATGGTTTTTGCTTTTGAGTAGGTTATTCATTGTAAATACTGCATCGAGCTAAGTTATAAAGCCCCATTGGCAGTATGTTTTCTTTCCAACAGTTTTGAAGAGGTATAGGTGTGGTTTAACACCGAGGATGGTGTTCCCATAAGGGGGAGGGTTTTGTAAAAGACCTAGGCTAAAATTTCATGTAATAAAAGTTAATAAAGGAAAAATATGACCACGGTTAAGGGACACTTATTCTAAGATGATTGTTGGGAAAATATATCCTAGTGGGAATCATTGGATGTGTTTATGGCTAACGGGAAATTGGAAGAGGCAATGGCTAAGGCATTAAAAAGGAAAAAAGGTATTTTGGCACCTTTATTTATGAAAATAAAGGAAATTAGGAGAAAATAAAGTTGAAAGATCATAGGTTGCATGCCAGGAGGAAATTGAAGGAAAATAATGGAAAATTGAATAAATTAGAGGCATGAATGATAAAAAGACCTCACAGCATCAGTTGGTATCTTTTTGTTAGTTAATTTTCATAATTACACTCAAAGAGGAGAACATAACCAAGAGGAGAAAGAGATAAAGAAAGCAAAGGAAGGACAAGGAAAGGAAAGGAAAGAAAGGTCAAGAAAGGAAGAGCGGGATCAAGCAACTTCAGCAGGAATGCTTGCAAGTAAAAAATTTCATGTATGATATCCTAGTTGGTATTCGGTTCTTTTGTTGTTGGTGGCATGGTTTTGTCGAGTTTTGACAGTGGTTTTCAGTATTTCCTTACTTTTTTCTGGACAGCCATGGTATGATGGGATTATTCTAAGTTTTGAGCTTTGAAATTCTTGGATGGTTTCAGAATCCGGGGTGGAGGTGTTCTAAGGAAAATTCCCAAATGCCTAGGAATCCATTGACTAGTTTTGGCGGGATACATAGTAGAGCCTGAGCGTGGTGTCTTAGTAAGGGCCTAGAGATCCGATGTGGATTGCGGTAAAGCCTAGAGACAAGGAGACATAAAATTTCTGAATGATAGTGATGAGATCCAGAGGCATTCCAAGCTCGGTTCGATTTTGTGATCTTGGTGTTGTTTTAGGTGAGATCATGGTATGGTGAGGTGGAGGTGGTTTAACCTCTAGATTCCCTTGATTTTTTTGGATTGTTTTATCCATGAGATCCCACATTCATGCTTTGAATATGACACGAGGGTGATTGGATGGAAGACAAATTTGGTTCAGCCATGTCTATGGTCAGGTGGTACGTGGGAGTCCTGAACCTAGTTCGCTCTTGCCTATATTTAGTGAGAGCTAAGTTCTCTTTCTTTTGTGCTTGTTATTGTGTTGCTTTAATGGTTTTTATCTTATGGTTATTTATGTGGTTATATTTTATTTTTAAGCATGATTATGTGGCTGATTCTAGTCATGGTTCATTTCATGTATTTACTTGTAACTAAAAGAATAATGGATGCAAGACCTAATGAATGTTAAGACAACTAATGGGAGACGGTGGTGATCCTTCTGGATAAGTCTCATATGAATTTTTAGTCCCTTATGCTTAGTCTTGTATTCATGACCTCAAGATTTCATTGTTTCCAAGTGTTTGACATAATGTCAGTCCCGATTTGGGATGGTCATGCCTAGTCATGGTGTCAGTTTTTGGTTTACAAGCATTGTCCTTGTGTAATTTATGAATTCTGAAAGTTAGAGGGATTTTTGGGCAGAGGTCTAACCCCAACCCTGGAATATACCCTTAAAATCCGTGGACGTTGGCACGACACTAACCAAAAAAGTTTGCAGTCGCATTGATGGAGACCCATGGGAGCGACTTGGAGTTTTTAGTCGCATTGATGCGTTGGAAAGGAAGAGAATGGGGGTGAAACTCATGGAAAAGTCAGGTTGGCTCAGGAGGACACCTAGAGTTGTTGGGTGACTCCTGGAGGTTCTTGTGGAACCTGAGGGAAGTCAGTAAGCTTTGTTTATCGACTCCATTTCCTTAAGGTCACTTAGGAGGTGTAGAAATTTGAATAAATGATATATTATTCACTGAGATTCTCCTGATCACACACTATTTTAGCTTCATGCATAATACATAATCTCTTCTACCATTGATCATTAATTTCGGAAATAAAATCAATTGCATGCACACATTAAAACCACAAACAATCACACATATGAACACAGTATTTAATGGGAAAGCTTAAAGCTGAAAACCCCAACTATCTGTATATTATATGTCATGGAGATCATGTAACAATCATAGCACAAAATCTCCTCACAAGCTCTCATGCACACCCTCAATTGCTACACACTATCAAGCTAGATCTAGCAAAACACATGCTCCAATCTTTTTCCACTTGATAGCCAGCCTCTATTGTGTAATCAATGCTATGGGATGGCTTCATTAAATAGATAAACCACCTGGCTTGTACTGCGCAATCCTCATGGGCTTCTCCACCTATCTGTGTGTTGCAAATAGCAACTGTATAGTCACAACTGATAGTTAACCTGCTCTTTCACCTATTTTTGCATTGGTCTCCACTGAAACTATCCATGCACTGAAGTTAACTGATGCATTCTTTAGTTGATTAATGAGTTTATAATTAGTGAATTAATTAATAATTAATTCACACCACTCTCACTAATTGTATCACTCAGTTAAACTAGATACAAATAGCTCAACTATGTTTAGATTAGTTAAACTGAATACAACTCCACTAACTTCCTCAATCAACTCCACCAAACTCTGTCACATGAGTTCTAACTTAAGTATCCATGCAATAGCTCCACTTAACCCTCAGGAATAGCGTAATTCTTTCTGTCAGCTCCTGTGCCACATCTGTGCACTTAACTGAAGTGTTCCAAGAGAATAAGATAATGTTTATAGTCCAAATATTATTAAGAGCTAATAATATTCGACATATCTATTTTTAGACTGGCAATCTAAAAATAGATTCCGCCCAATATGTCTAAAAATAGAAGTCCATCTATTTTTTCCAACTTGACCAACCATCCACAAATAGCAACCTGCAACTCATAGAACATGATCCATATGTCTAAAAATAGACTTTGCACCAAAAATAGCCTGCGGGCCCACTTAGTGAAGGCGACTCCTTTCCACTAAGCTCATCATCTTGTTCCAATCTCAACACTCCCTCTCAACAAGATAAGGATTATCTGCCACCCCTATCCTGCCTTTGTGGTATTCAAATTTGCTCCTGGTGAGCGCCTTCGTCAAGATATCAACATCCTGATCCTCCGTGGGAATGTATGAAAGTAACATGATCTTCTGCTGCACACAATCTATGATATGATGATAACGGATGTCAATGTGTTTAGATCTATCATGAAATACTGGATTAACCGAGAGTTTGATGCAACTCTGATTATCACATTAAATCACATTAGGATCTAAGTGTGAACCAAACAACCCGACTAGGATCTTCCTCATCCATATAACCTCGCATGTAGCCAAACTTGCTGCCATATACTCGGCCTCTGCTGAACTGAGTGCCACGGATCTCTGCTTCCTGCTGTACCAAGAAACTGTTGTTGACCTGATATTGAAAATCCCTCCAGATGTGCTCTTTCTGTCCGTTGGGCTCCCTGCCCAATCTACATCCATGAAGCCACATAGCCTCACCTCATCTGACTATCTGTACCATAATCCATATCCTGATGTGTCTCTGAGATATCTCAACACATGCTTGCCTGCCTTCCAGAAGAGCTTAGTAGGCTTAACCATAGCTTGTGAAATCTGGTTAACAGCATAGCATATGTCGGGTCATGTATTGACCAAATACATAAGCGACCCCACCAACTGTCGATAAACAGTGGCATCCACTACCTCCGCCGAAGTAGCATCCTCCTTCTCCATCCACCAAAGAAGAGGAGTATCAATAGGATTGCAGCCATGCATGTTGAACTTCCCCAGTATCTCCCGAGCATACTTACCCTGAGAAACAAACAGTCCACCACTGTGCTGCCAAATTTCCAATCCCAGGAAATAATGAAGGAGGCCCAAGTCCTTCATCTCAAACTCCTTTACAAGATTAGCCTTGCATGAGTGTATCAACAGTTCATCACCTGTCAAAATCAAATCATCTACATAAAGTACAATGATTAGCAACTTACCCCCCACCACAATCTGGTATAGGTTCGGATCTGCCTCACTCTTGGAGAATCCAAGTCCGGTGAAATAACTATCTATCCATGTGTACCAAGCACAAGGTGCTTATTTCAACCCATACAACGCTCTCTTGAGCCTGCACACATGCGACTCGCTGCTGAAGATCTCAAAACCTTCAGGCTGCTCTATGTACACCTCCTCCTCAATGACTCCGTTGAGGAACACAGTATTCACATCCATCTGATGAATGTGCCACCCCATCTGTGCTGAGAGAGCAAGAATCATCCATATGGAAGAATACCTTGTGACAGGTGCAAAGGTTTCCTCATAATCGATCCCCTCAATCCGTGAGAAGCCTCGGGCAACAAATCTTGCCTTGTACTTTCCACACTCCCGTCAGCTGCTTGCTTCACTTTGTAGATCCATCTCGAACCTACCACTGATTTCCCTTCCGGCCTTGGGACAATCTCCCATGCACTGTTTCTGACAATCGAATCATACTCTTCCACCATGGCATCTACTCATGCGGGATCCTCCACAGCTTCCTCGAAAGAGGATGGCTCTGTCACGATACACTTGCTCATAAGAGCCATGTATCCAGTATACCGATCAGGTGACTGTCTCTGTCTGCGCTGTGATGTAGGTGCTCCTACAACCTTCTCTGCATCTTGAGCCAGTCGCTCAGCTTCTGTAGTGCGCTTCCACCCTCTGATGGTTGGCGCTGCATGAGTGGTTTCTTCCACTCCATGAACCTCCTCTTGTGGCTGATCCACATCCCGAGGCTCATCCTTAGGAACTAATAGCTCCTCATCTACATGCAAGTGTGGCTCCCTCTCAAGCGAACACTTCATGGCTTTCTCCTCATGAAATTTGATATCCCATCGCACAACAGTCTTGCGACTGTCTGGAAAATACACACGATAGTTGTGGGGTGTATCAATGTACCCCACAAATATCCCAACCTCTGCGGTCGGCTCCAGCTTCTTCCTGGAATCCTTCGTCACATGAATGTAAAAAGGTGAACCAAAAATCCTCAAATGGGAAATATCAGGTCTCTTACCAGAAAACGCCTCCTCGGGTGTTCTCATGCCAAGTATCCTGTGAGGACAACGGTTTCGCACATATAATGCAGTATTGCATGCCTCAGCCCACAAGTGTATGGGAAGGCCCTAATCATGGAACATCGCCTGTGCAGCACCCATGATCGTTCTGTTCTTCCGCTCAGCAACCCCATTCTGTTGTGGGTTATAAGGTGCTATGAGCTCTCTTCGAATTCCTTCTACGATGCAAAAGTCCTTGAATTCTCCATAGATGAATTCACCACCATTTTTGCTCCTAAGAGCCTTCACCTGCTTCCCCGATTCTTTCTCAACCAATGCCTTGAACTCATAGAACTTTGAGTATGTCTCACTCTTCTTCTGCATGAAGAAGATCCAGCACTTGCAAGAAAAATCATCAACAAATATCACATAGTACATGTGCTTTGCTATCGAAGCTACTGAGAAATGTCCACACACGTCTGTGTGAATTCTCTCAAGGATCGTCGTGGCGCGACTATCCTTCTCATGAAAGGTGGCCTTCACAAATTTTCCCAAGGTACATCCCTTACACTGATCTGACTGCACAAGAGTACCCTTAGGAAGCCCAGTAGAAATCTGTTGCAGTATATTCAAAGCTCCATGGTGAAGGTGGCCCAATCTCCGGTGCCACAGCTCACCATCATCCCGGCTCATCACTCCTTCTGCCTTGCCTACCATTGCTACACAACCATCTACCTGCAATTGATAAAGGTTCTTAAGTCGAACCCCTATCCTTCGAGTCTCACCAGTTGCCTTACTGCGCAGGAAAGCCTTTCCCTTGCTAAAGACAACATCATATCCCTTTTCTTCTAACATCGCCACAGAGATAAGATTATTCTTCAATCCTGGAACATGCATCACTTCCTTAAATATGAAGGGTTTACCAGACTCCCTCTCAAAGGAAATGGTACCGATATCGATCGCACTGTATCTACCATCATCGCCCATCTCGATGTGCACTCCAAGAAATTTCTCATCCAAATTAGTAAACAAATCTCTATCTCCTATCATGTGAAAAGATGCACCACTATCAAGAAACCACACTGAACCCATCACACTTGAGACCAAGCATGCGATCAGCAAAAAATCCAGCTCAAACTGCGAGGCTAAGGCCTCTCCACCGCATCTGTTTCGCTTTTATTTTTCTTCTTCTTCTCAAGGACAATTAGTGGCATAATGTCCATGCTGGTGAGTGACGTTGAAAGCACTTCACCTGGACATGTCCTGCTTTCTTGCCTTTCGCACCGGATCGAGAAGCATTCTTCTTCTTCCTCTTGCTTTGGTAGCCAAAGCTAATTTTCTTCTTCGCAGTTCTTCGATGAAGATCCGTCCCTGGTACTCCGCCTTATCTCCTCTTGCATAAGATCCGACCAAAGCCGCTCCCATCCTGGCAATTTCTCCCGAACATTGACAGAGTCTTGATAGGAATGCCAACTCTTCGGAAGCCTAAGGAGAGCCAAGCTCACCAAGTCCTCATCATCAACAGTAACCCCCACACTTCCCAGCTCATCCCTGCATTGGATGAACTTCGTGAGGTACTTGGGCATACTGTCGCCTTTCTCCATTTTTATGTTCCCGAGTTTATCCTTGAGCGCCAACTTCCTCTGGTCGCTCTTGCTTTGAAATAAATCTGTCAAAGCTTTCCACATCAAGAATGGATAAGCCTTACCATGAAGGCTTGACACTATGTGATCCTTCACACCTTCCAACAGAATCCTTCGACACTTTGTTGTCTTCTTTTGCCATGCGTCAAGTACGGCAACATCACTAGAAGTAGGCTTTGAAATTTCTGCATCTATGAACTCCTTCAACCCATTGTCATCCAGCACCGCCTCCATCCTATCCTTCCATGCAATATAATTCGATCTGCCCTCAAGGGCATACTCCAATCGCAATTTGTTGAAAGACATCTCAACTTTGACACCAAGAAAACATTGCTGCAAATCCGAATTCCACTAGCACAAAACTCAACCGCTTCAATGTTTTGCAATTGCTCCAATGATCAATATCGCTATGATACCATGTATAAATTTGAATAACTGATATATTATTCACTGAGATTCTCCTGATAACACACTATTTTAGCTTCATGCATAATACATAATCTCTTCTACCATTGATCATTAATTGCGGAAATATAATCAATTGCATGCACACATTAAAACCACAAACAATCACACATATGAATACAGTATTTAATGGGAAAGCTTAAAGCTGAAAACCCCAACTATCTGTATATTATATGTCATGGAGATCATGTAACAATCATAGTACAAAGCCCCTCACAAGCTCTCAACATAACTTCGAATTGCTACACACTATCAAGCTAGATCTAGCAAAACACATGCTCCAATCTTTTGCCACTTGATAGCCAGCCTCTATTGCGTAATCAATGCTATGGGATGGCTCATTAAATAACATAAACCACCTGGCTTGTACTGCGCAATCCTCATGGTCTTCTCCAATCACTGTGTGTTGCAAAATGGCAACAGTATAGTCACAACTGATAGTTAACCTGCTCTTTCACCTATTTCTGCACTGGTCTCCACTGAAACTGTCCATGCACTGAAGTTAACTAATGCATTCTTTAGTTGATTAATGAGTTTATAATTAGTGAATTAATTAATAATTAATTCACACCACTCTCACTAATTGTATCAATTAGTTAAACTGGATACAAATAGCTCAACTATGTTTAGATTAGTTAAACTGAACACAACTCCATTAACTTCCTCAATCAACTCCACCAAACTCTATCACATGAGTTCTAACTGAAGTATCCATGAAATAGGTCCACATAACCCTTAGGAATAGCGTAATTCCTTCTGTCAGCTCCTATGCCACATATGTGCACTTAACTGAAGTGCTCCAAGAGAATAAGATAATGTTTAGAGTCTAAATATTATTAAGAGCTAATAATATTTGACATATTTATTTTTAGACTGGCAATCTAAAAATAGATTCCGCCCAGTATGTCTAAAAATAGAAGTCCATCTATTTTTTCCGACTTGACCAACCATCCACAAATAGCATCCTGCAACTCATAGAACATGATCCATATGTCTAAAAATAGACTTTGCGCCAAAAATAGCCTGCGGGCCCACTCAGTGAAGGCGACTCCTTTCCACTAAGCTCATCATCTTGTTGCAATCTCAACATGAGGTTGAGTCTGGTCATAACTACCCCTCATCTCATGTTTACCCCGGGTAAGCCGGTGAAATTGGGTAGATGTGATGGGAGGTGTACATTACATTCTCATCCACATCCAAGCTACTTTCAACTTGGTTTCTCAAATCAATGGCCATGGGATTATTCTTCTTGTTGTCTTTCTCTTTATTCTGTAGGTTAAGCTCTGTATGGAATTTACATCACTTCTCCTCTATATGACCATCAATATTATAGTGGTTGCAGTGTTTATTGGCGTCTTTGCACTAGTGTGTTGTGGCTTTTGTCCTTTTACCTTTCCCCCTTTCCAATTTTTCTTCCCCTCCTTAAAATATTTTTTTGCTCCTTCTACTTTGATCCAATTGATTTCCCCTTCTTGAGGCCTATTTTATCTAGGTATCGTGCTCGTAAAAAATCCTCATCCATATATATGGGCTTGAACAACATCACTTGCTTTTGCAAATGGCTGCGTAATGCCCCTAGGTACTTGAGGAGTACATCTGAGTTCTTTGTGGAGATACCAAACATTATGGCCATATTTCAAAATTTTGCGGTGTACTCTTGTACACTCTACCCCCGCTTCTCCCTAAATTAGTGCCACTGGATCCATTGGTCCTCTACATACCCAATAGGGTAAATTTGTGACTTTATGATGGTTTTAAAGCCATCCCACTTAGTCATTAGAGGATTTACCTCCAAGCTCAAGGTCTCTGCGTGCATTTCCGACCAAGTTAGTGCATGGACCTCTAATTTTCGGTCCGTGAATGAAATATTATGTTCCTCTATATGATGAACTATGAAATACAGTTCTGATTGCTACAACTAGTGATTTAGCTTCGAAATTTCGATCTCGCCTTGGTATGTCTTGACATTGACCTTTACTTTTGTTTTGAGCATGGATTTTGAATGATTTGTGGAACTCAAACCAGGTTGATCTTTTTTGGGTCCTTTCTTCTACTGGTTCTCTATTTATTCTCGATCTCCTAATCTGTCCTCAATATTATAACCCCTATATTCACTATTTAAATTACAACTTGTATCTCCAACTTTTCCTTCCAGCTGTGAAAACCTATCCTTTGTAGGATCAGGAGGGTTATTCACATATTTTTCAGCCATGATTAGCGTTTTACGACTTTTTTCTTAGCCAATATAGGTTCCTACAAATATCCACAATATATCCAAATAATCCTGATTTGATCCCAATATAGTTCGTAAAACGTTGTCGATATTCACTGGATAGTTCGTCACAATAGATCTGATAAATTTATACTTAAAAATATGAAATCTACATGATTAGGGTTTATTTCTATTTAGATTTTTTGATCTATAGATTATAGTTTATTGCATACATGTGCAAATTAAAATTATGCAGAAGATAAAGAACAATAAAATAAAAACTCACAAACCATGAATTGACATAAGATATAACTTGGGAAACCATTTTAGGGGAAAACCCTATTGGAAGGTGAGGTCACTCTGTTTTCTTTCTCTACATAGAAAAATGGCTGCGAGTACAAAGAAGTAAGGCTTGTGGCCTGTGGGATACTACACTTCTCAAATCCTTATGTGTGCTCTCTTCCTATCCCTGAATTTTTTTTTTCTCAGATTCTATGGAACAGGTGCACTCGAAAAGAATGGAACCCCTTTTCCTCCTAGTGGCTTGGTTATAACATAGCCTGATAGCCTACTGGTGGTTAGATTTTGTTAGGGTCCTATAATAATAGGGGTCATAATTTTGAATTTACTGTGTTAACGTCTTGTAATATTGTACATACTTTGCTTTCTACAAATTTTTTCCCATATTAAAGAATGAAAATAGGGTAAGTCCTAAAAGAAAAATCAAAGGACTAAAAGAAAAAGATTAAAAAAGAATATAAAGTATGAACCCCATAAAAAGAGATAAAATTAGATCCTAAAAGTGTTGCACATTCAAATGCCACTACTCTTACTTTAGTTACTTTTGCAAATAAAATTGTGTGCAGCTTGTCGAAAATGCCACAATTCATGATGGTTGAACAGTTTAATCTTGATTCATTCATGATTTTAAATTTCAAAGTAATGACAGTTAGAGAATAAAGATCTAGCCAAAATATTTAATCTTGGCAGATCAGTAGTTAGGTAGAGAATAAAAATGAGCTCATCAGTTTAATCTGAGCCATTGGAAGTTATAAGGTTAGAAGTAGATTATTTTGCTTATAAAAAGAAAATAAAAAGGGTCAGCAAGCTCAAATGCACCCAATAAATGAAGAAAAAATGTTAGGATAAATAAAGGGTAGGTAGATTACTTTCACAAAGCATGGAAAGTTGGTTCATCTCATATTACTAACATCCTTCTAAACACTTTCTCCTTGTAAAATATCCCTTTCCCCTCATTTTACCCGTTTCCCCTTCCTAAAACCCCTTTCCCTAGTTAAAAAACCCCATCTCCCTTTGAAAAATCAATTTCCCCTTTACTAACTCCACGTTTTCATAAAAAAAATGAAAAACCCACTTTATATATAGTTTTAAAAAGTTTAAAGTATATCGGGCCCCATTGCAAAGAAATCCTCCCGACATCCTTTTAACACTTATTTCTAATGTATTTTAAATATCCCGCACAATATTTCCCCAACCCCTTATTGTATTATAACCTATAGTTTTAACTTTCCTTGCTTTGATATATCTCGGGTCCCAATTTTATATTAACCCCCGTGTAAAATGTATATAACCCGCATTATATATATATATATATATATATATCCCCCACTTTTTAATACATTAATATCCCGCATATATGATCTCGGGTCCCACTTTTTAATTAACCCCATATTATATATTATAACCCATTTCATATATATCCCACCCCACTTCATATTACCCGATTCCCATTATAATAATCACGGCCCCCACTTTCCTTTAACCCTGTTGATTATATATCTTATCCCATTATAATAATCTCGACCCACTTCTATTTTAAATCCCTTCGCATGACTCATTCCCAGGCCCCGCCTATCAAAGCAGCCTAACTCCTCCATTCACCCAATCATCTGATTAGATCCAACGAACAATAGAAGCTTTCGCACCCCCGACTGCCCGATGTTTAAAACCATTGGGAGGTTTCGAAATGGGTGGTTTCTCACCCCTGCTCCCCTACCATGCGTCAGTCCCACATCTTATCGTATCCCTCATCCTAAAATCGCCAACCCGACTTTCATCGTGCGATAACCACTAATCCTTTCCACCCATTGTTATGATACCACCCTTGTTTGAAATTTAAACCTCCACACCCTTATGATTAACTACTGTTGGTTAAAAGTAATAAAGCCTGCCTTTAAACAATTTTTCACAATTTCTGTTGAAGTTTGTGCAAAATAACCATTTCCGACCTACTTTGAAGCCAATCTTGACCAAAATTCAAGCCTTTTGCTACCAAAACATTGTCAACTCAGATTTAAAATCTTTGCAAACTGAATTTAAAGCCTGTTGCGGCCAAAACCCATTATGTAGACCGAATTACACCTTTTCCAAGTAATCCTAAGCCTCTCAAAGCCATTACTTAAACTAAAGAAAGTAATAATTTCTAATTGAACAAGATAAATGGCCTCCCGGAGCATAATCTCTGTTAACCCTCTGCAACCACCTGTAATGGATGTTGAACATACCCCCCTTGCTGATAAAGACTTCAAAATCAATGATACAGTCACTGATTTCAACCTCTTGGAGATCCACTGCTAGAGCCATGATAAATCCATAGACCAGACTAATCATATATACCTTTGGGACTCAAATTTGCCTAAATATATTTTCCCATAGACCTTCCAGTTTCCAGAAATCATCACACTCTGTCAGATTAATTACTTGCCTAATGAAAGAGCCCTAGTAACCCCTAGCCAAGAGATTTTGTTCACAATCACTGTAGAATCCATAAATAAAATGTTGCAGATCCAACCCAAGCCCCATGAAGCCCCTTTATCAATTGAAATCCTCACTAAATTATATCTAAAGCTTCACTTTCCCAAGAGGTTCCAAATATTGTAAACCTTCCTTCCTCCATCTGTAGAAACCCCAAAGAGTAACCCTCCTTACTCAGCTTCAATTTTTTCAGAGAGAACCAGAAAGATTGTCACAATGTTGTGTTGCATTTTAGGGTACTTTACTGAAGAATATGTAGATGCCTCTATCCTAGTTTTTCTGTCCATTTTCTGCCCAGGACAACCTCCAGCTTCAACATTTAACTTTTCTCAATATCTATCAGATGCCATCCATGAGCAACTAGTTAAATTACCAGAGGAACGAGTGTTTAAGTATTCATTAGTTTTGTTTCATTTGTTCCTGTATTTCTAATCTGAAAGGTTTGCAATAAGCCTCCAAAAACTGGACACAGAGGGTAACCCTCAATCTGTAGTCTTTTGGACATCCTTGATCAGAAAGGATTACACATAATTCACCTACAAAGACTTCATTGATGCATTTGTTTATCTAGTTGTCAACATGCTAAGCAGTAGCAATCAACCTAGGGTCAGTGAGGAGATAAAGAAAGTATTGCAATTGTTTGAACAAAGTATAATAGGAGATTGGTATTTATACCAGAACCATACTGAAATTAGGGTGTATGGATGTCAACTCACTCCATACAAGCTACCCAAATACCTCCCAATGATGTTATTTGCACTAGAATACATCAGGCAGATCCTAAATTCAGGTGAAGTTAATTTCCTGTCAGCAAAGAAGTAAACTCAGTTTAAGATTAAAAACTAGACTGGTCTTTTCATTTGCAATAGTAGAAGTGATGGTCAACAATTATATAAGTGCTTACATGATTTCAAGTTCAGCAATAGTTTCAAGTGGCAGTATGATCCTTTGGGAGTCATCAGTAAACTAAGAATCAAATTCAAATTGACTCCTTTTGTCCATAAGTCTAAACCAAAGATTGAAAAGTACTCCAACCAGTCAGAGTGGTTGGAAAATACTTTGCAAGAGGTAGAGCAGCAAGGTGATTCTAGTAACATATTGCACACTCCAGCCCCACAAGGCAGGAAATCAAAGAGGCCAAGAGAAGAAGGTTCTTATTCTGCTAGATCCTAATCTCAAAAGTAGGTTTATAGTTACCTCTAATATTTCTTTAAACAAAACATAACAACCCTAGGAATTATTGGAGTGATAACAGGTTTGACTACAAAACCTCTTTACCAGAGTTATAATATGGACTCTTATAGAGTATTCTTCATAATAATAACATGGCTAGCACCTTTTCTATGATTTATAGGGGCTAACATGGCATCCTATCAAATTATGGTGGTGAAAACAGGAAGGTCAAATTTTGAGCGGCATAACTTTTGCATACAACCTCCGAAAGGTATCTATGTGTAGAATATTGAGAAAATTTGTGGTGCTAAAGTGGTGAATTTTTACGCCCAGAAAAAATCCTTTAGTGCCTCAAAATTATCTTGAAATGTTTTATACCCCAAGTTTCCAAATTGTTTCCTACCTTAAAAAATGGTCCTGTGAGCTTATTCCTCCACGTTCTCTAGTCTAAAAGCATCGAGATGGATGAAAAACAATATAATGATCCAACAGGAATGATAAAAACTAAACATCGAAAATATTAATCTTAGGAGATGAAGCACCATTTACTTATGGTCCCTTATGAGGTAAGTTGGAACACCAACTTCTTAGACCCATAAATTTGGCATATGATCTGTGTTTGGCACACACAATAGCCCATTAGAAATTTCTATTCAAGGAGTAAAAATTTCAACTTTTGATGGTAAGTAATGACTGTCGTTGACCTATTTCTACAAAAAAATCATTAAGGGCCTAAAAATGGCTCCGGAAGATCAGGACCTAAAATTTAGATTGTCAAAAATAGAAAAATGCCAAAAAAGTTTTTTTTTTTTTTTTTGTGAGCCAGTGGAATGGGTGGGTTTCCACTGATATCCAACTAGATCATTATTGCATTAAATTCCTAGATCGATTGGTTGGAATAATTATTTTATATCCCCTTCAGTAAATTTTAATTTCCATGAGGGGCCTATTGGTCCATTGTTATAAGGCTCAAAGACTAGACAAACCCTAGTGTTCATGGTGTGTTTTCTATTTCTAGGTCATAAATTATTTGTATAGAAGGGTTGTGGACCATTTGGATATACTCTTAGTCTTATAGTGGCAACTAGTATATTCAATCCTAGGCCTTGCCAATATTACTCTAATGAGTTACTGGTTTACAATGGTTGTAAAGAAAGGTCCCAAAGGCATAAACTAATATGTCATGTATGTATTCTTTATTTATATTATTTTCCATTAATGGAACTATCTTAGGGTGGGAGTGTATTTGGGGTTGGGGATAGGGTTGGCATATACATAGCTTTAAAGGAAAAATAGAAAGAACCTTCTCTTGGGGTCTTAGACATACCTCCAATAATCAAGCAAAGACCTATGCCTTACTCCAATAAATCTCTATAGTGGTCTCACTTCATATGGGAAATGTAATTATAATAAGTGACTCTGAAAACAACATAAGCCACCTACATTATGATACCTCCCCCTTAACCCTCAAATCCAGTGAATATTCTAGCATATACGATCATGATTGGAATCTCTCCTAAAGGTAAGTTTGTTTCATGTTCTTTGCTTCAAAATTTTCACAATAGATGAATTAGTTGCCTGAGTAGCGAGGTAACTCACTAAAACCCTATGAATTAATTTGAGAGTGTCATTCCAAGTGGTTCCTTGATGATGCCAAATGTGCTCATGAATTTTCATTAGATGGTAGCTCTGGTCCCATCAACACCTTGGATTCCATGTGATCTTAGGTGCAAATTTAAGACTCACATCACAATGATTGCTAGCTCACCTCATCTCCCCAATGTGAGGTGCAATTGACGATACTATACAATCATCATGACATTTTGATATATAATTCCAGTTCCGATCTTGATAGCTTGTCACATATGGACCCTTATTAATGCACACAAACTTAAGCTTGGGATTTGATGGCTAGTTGGATTCATAGCAGGACCTTTGTAGCAACTTATAGTAGGAGTAAGGTTTCCCAGAACTCTTTTGTGGAAATCGCAAACTTGTAGGAGCATATATGAGAATTATAGGGTAGAGAGGACCAATTGGTAGCCCACTTAGTAGCCACGATAGAAATTTTGATTGATCACAAACTTCCACTCTCACAGACTAAGGAGTAACTAGGTTTCTTTTGGTCTCAATTGCAATATTTCTAGCTTGATAGTTAGGAAAAAAATCTACCTTTGTCAAACTTTGGTAACAACCTGCAGGCTTCAACCTTAATCAATTCCATCATGTGGCCTAGGTTGTCCCTCTTGAAATTGAACATAAGAGTCTCTCAGCTAGACTTAGCTACAGTAGATGGGATATTTCAATGCCCCTTGTCTATTTAAATATAGATGAAGATTAAATTTGGTCTCATTTCAGGTGTGTTTTACAAAATGCATACAATATTGTTTCCTTGCTTTGATATAGTTTAAATATAGAATAGACGATTTGGACGTGGACAAAAATAAAGTTTTGCCTAAAATTAATGTAAGAAAACTTAATTGACTTTGTATAACTTTATTTTACCTCCACACACATTTTACTTAATATAATTTCCTAATGATCATTAAAAACAATTATTCTCAATTGAAATTCAATTTATAGAAATAATATGTTAAACTTGTAACATTTTTTTTAATAATATCAAAATGTAGAAGATGAAGTTATTTTAATGTCCACGAGGCTAAAGATATCCTATTCTCTATCTAGATCCTGTATTTTGCCCTTTTCCTGTGAAGTTTCACAATAAAGTCTCGTAGCTTCTCAACAAAGCCTTTGCTGAATAGAATATCCCAAGAGCTAGCTACCAAAATATCTGCATAACTTTCCGTGCTCTCTTTGAAGGCCTCACATTCTAAAATGAAATGATTTTCTGTTTCCACTTTTCCGGAAGAGGAAAAAAAATGCATACTCTTTCCTTCCACACTTCTTTTGGCCCTTGTTTCACAACCGAGTTGATGCAAATTAGCCCTTAATTGAGCAATACGAATTTTGGCTCTCCAAGAAATATTGGCCCCTATGTACATTTTTTGTTCCCTAGCTCCTTCTCTCAAGTACATTTGTGGAACTTATCCCTAACAAAAGTTTTTCTCTTTAATGTTTGTGGGACACATGCTCAAGCAAATGTCCCATTTGCTAAACCATTGTTATTTTTCCGCACCCAAGTATTCCTTCTTGTGCACAATATGTCATTAAACACAACCTTAGGCCATCTAGCCTCTTCCATATGCTCATTTTTTTTTAAATACTTTATGATCCGCACCATAACTATTGCTTCAATAGGAGCAGCCCTTCTTTCACTTAATAAGATAGCATACAAAACTGCATATTTAATTTTGAATTTTTTTGTAAAGCTTCTGAATTTTCTCAATTTGTTTCCACTGCATGTAGTATGTACTGTTGGCCCACAATTTAATCGGAGAGAATCACCAGAATCACTAAAAATCCAAAAAATCATTGACCTTACATCATTTACAAAAAATAAAAATAAAAGACATACACAAATTTGAAAAAAACTAATAATAATATAACAAATTTGCTATATAGTATTAATGAACAATGATGCAAGATACCAAAGTAAATCTTTAAAAAAACTTATAACAAGGAAAAGAAAATCAAGAGAAACAACAACAGTGGTCATTTTACTAAATAAAGCAAAAAAAAAAAAGGGTTAAAGACTGCATGTCTGTTTGTTTATACTTGCACTCAAATGAAATTCAGTTTACGTATGAAGGATATTTTTGTTGTATTAATTTTTTTTTAAATTATGGTAAATTGTTAATTTGTTTTATATTTAAAAAGATATATAATTTATTATGTTATTTTATTTAATTATTTGAAATTATTTTAATTTGTAAGATATAATATAGTTATTCCAAATTTATTCTGAAAAATTTAAATTTATATAGAAAAGATAACAACTATTTCACTCAACTATTCAAACTAAATTGTTAGATGATTGAGGTATATCATTTTTTAAATGTTATACAACCAAAATAAAAATGTAAAACACATTTCAAAATATTTTTGGCTTTTAAATGTTATATAACCAAAATAAAAATGTAAAACAAATTTCAAAATGTTTTAGGCAAATATTTTTGGCTTATTGGTCAAAGATCACATCATCCACTCCGGAAAAACTGCATCGCATGGATGGTTGAGGTATAGCATTTTTTAAAATGTTATATAACCATCAAGAAACTATAACTGATGCAATGAGTCCGCAATTTCAGAGTTTAAATTATAATATCATGTTTTAAATTTTTTAATAATATAAAACTTAAATGAAAACCATATTTAAAATTATTTTATTTAAAAGATAATAAATAATGTTTCTTTTAATAAAAAATATTATTTTATCTGAAAGATACTCTAAATATATTGGTGTGAGTCATTTTTAAATAAAAAAATAAAAAATATTTAAAAATTCTACAAATTTTAATAAGATATAATTTAATAATTTAAAAACAGAAAATTTTATTTAAAAATTCGATATCTTTTAACAAGATAATATTTTAATAATTTAAAAAACAAATGTTATAAAAAATTGTAACTTCTATTAAAACAAACTACGTCAAATCCTTCGAAAACAATGGTTCGTCGCAAATATTTTAACAGATGTGTAACAAATTAAGCACTGAAGGCAAAATATCCGGAGAGTAACTATGTCGGGTATAATATCAACTGACTACCCGGAATGCTTGGGAATCGTGGGATTGGAGAAATCTTGTTACACAGAAATAATAAAACCCGCCCACAAATTAATTTTGGGCGAATACTAAACTCTCTCTGGTTTTAACAAAGAAATCCTGCGTATGAACCTCAGAATGGAAAATGAGAATTCATTATCCATAGTGAGTGGTCCCTTTAGCAGCTATCTTCTTTAGAGATCGAAGGAAAAGAAAAAACAAAAAGCTATCTTCTTTAGAGATCGAAAGAAAAGAAAAAACAAAAGAGAATATCCACAGAAACTATTTAAAATCAAATTCAAATCCAAAATCCGAATCAAATCCAACACAGATTCAAATCCAAAATCAGAATCAAATCCAACAGAGATTCAAATCCATCATGGCCCGATGCGCCTGCATCACAAATCCAACCCAAATTCAATTCCAAAATCAGAATCAAATCCAACGTCTCCGCAGGCTTGGAGTTTGACCTGGTTCATGGTTTTCTTTTCTTCTTCTTTTCTTTTTGAAATATATTGAACGGGTCAGTTCAATTTTCACACGTAGAAAGTGGATTTTAGATTTGAGCAGTTTAATCTTTTCTCTCGCACGTATTGTGGAGAATTTTATTGATAGCCATTTTAGCAGACTTCCAAATTTTTATAAAAGTATATCGTCCTGTACTTAAACGTTAAATTGTTCTGTAGTTAAACGTTATTGAGAGTAACTCACTTTCATTGTTTGTTCTGTAGTTAAACGTTATTGAGAGTAACTCACTTTCATTGTTTAGTTGAATTTTATGTTCTTGTGACTGAATTCAATTTCATTGTTTAGTTAGGTTTTAGGTTAGTGAAAGTAAATTTATTTTTATGTTTAGTTAAATTAGTGTGGTCTCCACAGGTACTCACAGAGATTCTGTAGTGTAGTATGGTATTTATGTAATTTAAATTATTTATTTTAATTTAATAATAATAAAAATAAAAATAACAAAATAAGAATATAAATTCAAATTCAAATTTTTTGACTTGCGAATTTCTTTTATTAAATGAAAAGAGATTTGATTTTTATTAACACTTAGTCATATCCAGAGTTAAGCTAGTAATCATATAAATTAAATGGTTAGTAAATGTAATAAACATCACATATCTTTCATTGCCAAGACTGAAAAAAATCGTCAAAAATAACTAAATGATAACTTTATTATTATTGAGCCTAAAGGCTCATTTTACAGCCATGTATAAGGGGATGTGTAAGTTTTCTATAGCCTAGTAAGAGGGGATGTGTAAGTCTATCCATCCTTCTATCCTTTTCTAAAATAAGATTAAAAATTAAACATTATGTTCTAAATAAAAATGGATGTTTGCTATACTAAAAAAAAATGAATAAAAGTTAAAAGTTTTATTTGGTCTTATGTATACTCTATTTATCATTAAAAATACAATTTAAACAATGAAAAATAACATATTGTATTATGCACTTTAAAGAAATTGAAATCATCATTCATATTTATATGAAATTGTTTAAAGAGACTGAGGAATTGTTCGAAGGGTCAAAATTGAGCCCAAAAAATTAAGAAATCTTACAGTAACAGTGTTTGAATCATGATTTTGATGGAGAAAATGGATTCAACACCATCAAAAACCTTTAAAACACCCAAAAATACTAAAATTTGATAATTATAACTTAAATTTACAAAAATCTCTATCAAATTTTATTAAAATCTTAAACAAACACAACTATTTTTAATCCGCAAAACCAACAGACTAACCAACTGCGGAGAGACCGAATCAACCACATCAACGGAAAGGGCTGCTGGCCAATTACTTCTTAAACCTAAATAATATAGATCTGGATATACAAAATCTGAATCGTCATCCGTCTTTAGGTAAATAGGAAGCAGCGAAGCCGCGCTTTCCCTTCTTCAACGAAATAGACTAAACCCTGAAAACTTTTTATTCCAAATGAACAGTTACAAGAATTCCACTTCTGGCTTGTTTCTCCGCTTCTTATACGACATTGAAGTTGTACTGATATTATATCATACCAGGAGATTCATGTCTTATTGATTGAATGAATTAGCTAGAAGATCGTAACAATAAGATTAGCTTGCTTGCGTTAAAAATATTTTAAAATATTTAATTAAATCTTAATAATTAAATTAAATTTTAAAAATATTATTCCAAAATAAATAAATTCATTTAAATAATAAACTATATATATATATATATATATTTACTGACTTTATATTTTTGTAACTTGCTTTGCAAATATATATAGAAAATAGAAAGGTCTTATTAAATTTACAAAAAAATAAAATAATTAGTATTGATAATTTCAGTACGAGTAGTCTATAGTGCGACTTTTTGAAGGCTTTTACAGTGGTTTTTTTCGGTCTAATTTCTCTAAATTCCGGCAGTAATTTATTGAAAATAGAAATTTGATGGGTAACCTCGCACAATTGAAGTGCCCTAAAGGTTTTTTAGGGTGTTGAATCCATATATACACTAAAAAAACCAATTTAAATAACAAAAACCATGATTTTACTTCAATTTTTTTCACCGGATTCCGGCACCTGAAACTCCAAAGAGTAGCACTAAAGACAACTCCATTTCAGTACCAAAAAAGATAAATACGCTTATAATTTATGAAATTTGTATAAAAATGTAACATGAAAAGTATTTAAATATATAACTGTTACTAAAATTTTATTTGAGAAATAATAGGTGAATTTCAAGTTTAATTAAAAGTTAATTATAATTAACCAAAGTAAAAAGAAAGATTTTATGTAAATTTTTAATGATCTTTAGGTACACCTACTCAAATGGATTGCATGCTTAGTCAACTCAACACAGAGAGTCAAATCTTGATGATAGGTTTTCACATATTCTTTTCCTAACTTCAACATTCATGGAGCATAAGAAATCTTAGGTATATTTAGACACTATAGGGAGCTAAAACTATCTCTTTGGTCTTGGAGTAATACATAAACCTACTTTTGACTGGATAATAGCTTTCCTTCCTTGGATTTATGGAAATAAGTTAATTGTGCAAGACCTAGAGGCATCTAGTAACAACAAAGCCTACAACCTTATAGACCACCAATGAATAATTACATGTGGTATAGTTTTCTTTGAATAACAATGATGAGTCAACTCACACTTGTGAATAGAAGCTAATGATAATTGTTGTCATTGTTAGTTAATTTCTTATAATATGGTTTCTATGTCTCTCTTTCTTAGTTAATTAGTCTCTCCTCTCTTTCTTTCCTTTTTAATAAGGATAAATATAGTTTTGAATTGTGTATGTGGAGTTGTAAGGAAAATAGCCATATATGCATATTGTATACTTGCATACTGTATTATTTTAAATACATAAATATCATTCTGATACATTAATGTCAATATTATTAGTAAATGCTTTAACACCTAGAATAATATACAATATGTCACTTCTAATTGTACAATACTACCTTGCAATGCACTTATTGACTTGGTCTATCTATGTGTTACTTGCAACAAACTATGTTTTACATAGTAGTGAACTTTCAATGGCTTAGTTTTAGTTAGTAGGCATATAACCAACCAAAAAATGCTTCAAATAGTGTGACCAAACATATATGATAAAGCATTTGGCAAGTTCAACTTCAACACTTAAGCATATAATTTAAATATTGATGTTTAATATTGTAACAAACTTCCATCTTGGTATTAGAATATAATGATGGAAAGTTATAGCTCCCATTGATCCATAACTATAATAGAATTTTTGACAATTTAGGTCACTCAAAGTTGAGAAAAACCCCTATTGACATCGTTTCATCATGAACACATTGTGGATCATGATAAAACTCTAGTCATCTATGAAATTTATCTCAAGTTCATATATATTTTGTGGTTGGAATGAGGCTTCATTTTCTACAAAATTAGCTTAATCCTTATTCAAATACATCAACAAAATAACATGTGGTTGGTGCCTAATGCAAGCACCTTAAATTTTATTGAGAGAAGATACAACTAGATCTTACAACAATGAGTCGAGCCAATTGTCACAACTCTACATTAAACAAACAAAACAAGTCTCTTCCAAGATTTTTGCCACATACTACTTGTAAAATTACTCTAAACATGTCAACCTAAGAGACTTGAAGTTACCCTTTTTATTTTCCTGTTCTATCTGTTAAACTGAGAAATGGGTGAAGGTGGGTTTTGTTTACATTGTCGTGATTTTGTTTTCTTTTGTTGAGATTTTAATTTTTTAGCAAATAGTGGAGAATTAATTTTTATGTTGACGTGTTATCAGTCTTGGTAGGACTCTTGTATTCAATGTGAGCCAGAACGAACCTAAGCATTAATGCAGAAAATTTTCATTGTTGTGGAGGGTTTCTTGCTTTCATTTTTAGGATCATAATTACTAAAATGTTATCCATCATACATGACTAGTATAAACGATTAAATTCCCTAAGAAACAGGGGGGTTTGTATGGTTACTAATATTAGATAATGTGAGTCCTTGGTCCCGTGGCTTTGTTGCTAATTATGAATGAAGGGTTGTGTCCTGAGTGGCCTGGTTTTAAATACCTCACAATGGTGTCTTTGAAAGAATTTTTGTGATGATAATGGTAGGGCTTAGGATACAACTAGCATGAAGTCACTAAGGTGATCCTTAAAAGCTCGGCCTTTGTGAACATGAGCATCAAGGAATATGCTTATCAGCTGATATTTGATAAAGAAATTGGTTCTCCTCCATATGGTGAGTACTCGAAAATCTCCAGAAAATTTCTACTTCACATCTCTTATTTACACGAAGAATCTCTACCTTTGAATCCCACATAAAATCCTTGACGAAATCCATGTTGGAGACCATTGAGTTGTCTTCAAAGACCCACCCCAGTTTTTTTATGAAAATCCATGGGATTTTGCAGAAGACTTTGTTGAATAAAATCATGGGGTTTGTTTTTGGGAGGAGTTATAGCTTTGGATCTAGGGATTCTAAGTCTGAAGAGTTGGATTCAGTGGTGAAGGAGGGATATGAACTCTTGGGTGTCGTCAATTGGGTAGACCACCTTCCTCTTATAGGGTTACTTGATTTACATGGGATTAGGGGGAGGTGCTCTGACTTGGCTATGAGAGTGTATGGATTCATGCAGAATATCATTGAAGAGCACAAAGCTACTCCTACGAACATAGACAAAGGGGATTCTGACTTTTCGTTGATGTGTTGTTTTCACTGCAATGGACTGAGAAGCTTAGCGACAGTGATACGATTTTTGTTTTTTGGGTATGTCCATAACTTTTGCTTCAACATTGAGTATTGATTTCACTTCAATTCTAATTCAACTTCACCATGTTTTACCTGAGTATGTTTCAATTAATTTGGGGTTTTACAGAGACATAATGTACACACAATTACCTTGTATTAGATGCATTGAATATGGATATTAGCATAGACACAACTAAAATCAGGGGTTTATATGCACCACCAACTTACAAATCTTGACACACTTATTAAACATTGGAATTTTAGAACCTATAGCTTTAATAACTAAGGTGCATATAAGATTAGGTGAATTTTTATATATTGGGGGGTGGGGGGGCAGGGAATGAATTTTGTTGTAGATTGGTAGTTTCCAAGAAGGAAATTTTTTAGATTGATTTGATGTTCCCACTGAGTTAGAATATTAGAAGGTATAAATTGCATGATCAATTTGTTTAATAAGTATTGGTTTTACACATGTCGGCAAGGCCAATTTTGTATGATAGGTTTGGTGGTTTGATGTCATCGCTTTGAATTAATAATCAATTCATTCATCTTTTGGGTGTTTTTGCAACTTATTTTATTACATGCTTGCTATAACCAACTTGTTTGTTCCCTAATTATTTCAGTGCTTTGTGCCACAAGATTTTTTCTCTAATTATTTCAGTACTTTGTGCCACAATTTTTGGTTTTTTTCCTACTTGATTATAGTTTTAACCACCATTAGATTTGATAAACACAGCTTCATGAACAACAAAGCATAACACGAGTTGTGATTGACAGTGGAGCTATGGAAATTTGTACAATTTCTAATTTCACCAAGTGATGATGTTCGTGAGTAGGTTAGAAAACTCTTTTTTTATTGTTTCTTTACTTTGTTTCTAAAACATAGTTTTTTGTCTAATATTTCTATACTGCAATAGAGCTGCATTTTTCCAAGAAATTTAGTCTAGGATTTTTTTTTTTGCATTTGGGCCTATAATGCCATTGTTGTTTAATATCATGTCTTTTTACATTAATAATAAGTTGTTTAGGTATTGGGAAATGTGGCTAGTGACGTGCCCAAGTGCATTGATCTAGTTCTCAGCCATGGTGCCCTCATGCCACTCCTTTCTCAACTAAATGAGTACGCTAAGCTTTCTATGTTGAGAAATGCCACTTGGCCCTTATCTAATTTCTATCAAGGCAAGTCACAATCTATATTCAACCAGGTAGGGAATTTATACTGTTGATTTTGTAAATAAGTTTTCCTTGCTCATTCTATCAATGTGTCATCCTCTTTATTAATGCTTTTAAGTGAAAATATTCCGAGGAGAGGGTTACAAGTGAGAATGTCCAATGTAGACATTTGTGATGATGTAAAAGCTTTTTATTGTTATATTATGCTTAATGGTCTTAAACAAAGTGATTCTTTCTTAATCGATATTGTCTCTATATTTTTGGATAGATATCATAGATGTTACCTACTATTTTATGGATAAGGAAGTGAAGAAATTTTTTTATTGGCCACTGGTATTGTCTTAGTTCTTTGTATTGCTTCCCTATTATTTGTGTCTCCATTCCCATAATGAAATAAAAGACATTGGAAATGGGCCCCTACTTCCGTGGTTGCTTCGACTTTAGCCTTTAAAAAAACTAAACATGCACAATAACAACATGTGACAAGATATCATTCTATTTAACACCTTACAATCTTAGAAAAGCCATTCTAATGTAGTGCTGATGCATGAATTTGCAAAAAACAGATAGTTATAATGATGCTCATGGATTTAGCCAAATGATATGGGGAGTAGTTGAGATTTTAGGTCATTCAAGCATTGTTGTCGTCATTGCAACAACCCTTTGCTTTATGGACCTTGCATTAGCATCCAAGATGTGTACATGAATACTAAAAATATATATAAATATGTATAGTGTGGGTACACATTACCATTTGTAATTGAAAAATAAATTGAATTCCCCTACAGTGCTTCCTTGTTTGTGGGGTTGCAATGCCAATCATAAAAGTAGATAATTAATTATCAATTTGTAAACTTCTTCCCATTCCTTTGGGGCTAATATTCCCTACGTAGGTCTGCAATTTGAAGTGAAAAAAGAAATCACAGCCCAAATTCCATTTGTACATATATTCTTCAAATCCTTTCTCAAGATTGCTTCTCTTACTTGGCAGTTTACAGTTTCATTTGTACTTATAAATGAACATATATCCATAATAAACCATATTGGTTTGATGGATAGGCATGTAATTCTTCTAGGTAGAAATCTGAAGCTTGGTTTTTTTATTGTACTAGTTATAATTGTATTTTTATTTATAAATAAGTAAATATCCATGTTAACCTTAGATTCATCATGTTAAAGAATAATGAAATTCCTTAAGTTGGTAATCTTGATGTTTGCACACACCATTGTTTATAGATTATTTAACCACAACAAATGGGTGCAAAAACATTGAGCTTGCTACCTTGAGGGATTTTTTATTTGTGAACCTATCAAATAGTGTAATGCTTCATGCTTATATACAAATTTTATTATTAACAACTTAATACAAGTGTTAGGGTGGCCATCTTAGTATATTTTATTAGGTCGGCCTGTAGATTATATACACAAACAAAATATTAATCAACCCCCCCACCTATGTTGTAGATTTGGACATTCATTTATGCATTTATATTCAATCAGTGTTGTTGATATTCTTCTTTTCACACATGTTTTGCAATATGTTTTCTAGTTTTAAAAAATAGTTAGTCTTTTGTGTGTGCATTTTACTTTTTTGATTTAAATATTTGGACGAAGTATAAGCCACATGTTCTCACTAGTCTAAAAGAAGTATAAAATTTCTTTAGCATAATGTGATTGTACTAACAAGGGCATCATTGAAGTAAGGGAATTGGACCTTATGGTGTCAAGGTTACTCGAGGGGCTGGTCTAGTAGGAAAGGATTTTAGTGGGAAGAATATGATTTAGCAAGACTTTAAAACAATATGTATTAAACTATTAGTAAGGCTACTCTATAAAATTTCATTTATTTTTAATATGAGAAGAGAAGATTGGTATTGGGATGGGATATTGACAAGCTTGTTTTCCTTATCTAAGATAACTGGCTTCGAAATATACATTTTGTTGTCAATCCTACGACAAGCCAAGTTTAAGGGTGCAAAATTGATCGAGGCTAGAATTTTTTTATGTTGATCTAACATGTTTTTATGACACCCCCTCCATTTTTTGATAGTGGGTTATTTGAAATTTGGTAGATGCTAAATAAGTAGTTGGAAACAATGAAGCTCTTATGAGCATTCATGTTGGAAATGGATTATCAACATCTGAGATGCCCTATAAATAAATTTCTATGCTAAAATATAATTGATTAAGTGTAAAATCACCCAGTAAGGCTCTTGAGACACTAAAAAAATGTTTGAATATTGTACAAAGAAGAGCCAATTACAAGTTTTCCGACTTGAAAGTAACAAAACACCACTCAACCCTTCAGCTCTTAAAATACCTATTTCATAGGTGGAATCTTATAAAATGAAGGGTGTCCTGAATGGAAATACTTCAATGCTACAAACAATCAAACCCATTCTTATTACATGCTTTCTAAAAAAAAAATGAGTTTTGAAATTTTTCCTAATTTGCTACAATAATCTGCGATGCATGTTCTCGTTCTTATAAACTAGTCTACATTACTATGTAATAATATGTACATATAAATTGGTGTGGAAGTGTATATATATATTACACATCAAAGTAAGAGCTTGTGATTATTGTATTTCTATTTGTTGGTTTTAGTTTTCAAAGATTTCAATATCAGAACAAATTGTGATCTTTAAAGAATTGTTTTATGTGGATTGGTACTAAGTGAATGTGTTATAATTTTCACTGTTAAAATGTACAGAGATGAAATGTCATACATAATTTTTTCCCAAATTATTTTGTATTTAAATTACTATTTTTTAAATAAATTAAATAAATTTATTATTTTTTTCTATAGTAATAATATATTTAAATAAATTCAAAAAGATATGAAATTAATATGTTAAATACTTATTGGACTGTCATAATTTGGTAATTTTAATTATACAATAATCTCAAATACCCTTATCCTTAACATAAACAATGATGACCATATAAAACCTGGTTTCACTCTTACCCGAGTTGGAAATAGATGCCACAATAGAGCAAGAACGTAAGGATTTGAGGCTATGACTCTTTTTAATCTAAGCTCTTAGGTATTTCCAATATGAGCGACAAAGTGTGGTGTGTGAGTAATTCAAAAATCATAAATCTTTTTCTTATTCTGCATTATTTTCAGTGTGGATTTTAAGTATTGATTAGGGTTTAAATTTTTAAAAGAATTCAAACCACTCATCTTTATATTGATGTTTTCTCAATTGAGTCTATAAATTCAAATGGAAAAGTTAAACACATCTAATGCTACCTAAGTTGAAATTTTAAAGTTAGTATTCTTATCCTTGTAGTTTATATTAAGTATTTTCTGACTCAAACATGTTGTCCAATATGTCATACTTTAATCTTATTTTCTCATTAACTCTAACAAACACATTAAATAGAATTCCACCAAATTTGTTAGACTATATGCACTAAATACACCTATACAAAGAAGCAGTGACATACCACTAAGTGGCTCTTGTTTATTCTTGTAATAAAATGAGATCCACTTTACATATGAATGATATTTTTGTTTTATTAATTTTCTTAAACTATGGTACATTGTTAATTTGTTTCTGGGAGGTCTAAGTGACCCATGGGAAATAACATTTGTTGGCACGAAACCATTACGACAATAGTTATAAAGGTATTATAACTCATCATGTCACACCATTACAACAATATTTATAAAGGTATTATAACTCATTATGTCACTCTACCTAACTACCATAGATAACCCAAATTAGCAAGGCACAACATAGCTACTCCAAACTTACTCTAAACATGTAAACTTAAAAGACTTGAATTTGGGTGGGGAGGATAACAACTATTCCACCCAATCACCCAAACTAAACTCAATTGACATAATTAGGCCGATAGGCCTTCTGTTTTGAATTAATACAGGTGTTTTTTTGTCAACCAATTCATTTTGATAATGACACATGTCACTAATAAGACGTGTGCAAAAAAATCATAAAATCAACCAATTCATTTTGAAAAATCATAAAATCATACTGAGTTTCCATTTCTAATTTGGGTAATATGATTTTTACTCCATTTAATGATCGGTGCAGACTGTTAAATCGAACCCATTGCAAGGGTTTCAGGCACAAAAATATCTTGTTCATTTTACTGGGTATATGCTGGAATTGTATATGCAGGGCTCCTGGATTATTTTCCTCTGCATCGCCTGCTTTCTGAGTTTGCTCTATGTCTTCGCCACGCCTCTCTTGCTGTTGATCGGGCAAGAGAAGGAAATAGCAGAGATGGCGGGCACATTCGCTCTATGGATGCTCCCCCAGCTCTTCGCTTACGCCATGGTTTTCCCACTCGCCAAGTTCCTGCAGGCACAGAGCAAAGTGATGGTGATGGCAATCATTGCGGGGTGTGCGTTGGTGTTGCACGTGGTGCTGAGCTGGATCTTGATATTCAAGGTGGGATGGGGTCTTCTGAAGTTGTTATTGTTAGATGGTGAGATCAATCGTTGAGTAGGTTGGATACAAAGAATTTTATTGTGATTGGCCATCTCGTAGCTCATGTGTGTAATCGTTGGGGTGTAGGAAGTCCTTCGAAGACCGAATTGTACTGCATGTTGGCTCATTTTGATGATTAGTCGAAATGTTGCCTACATGCATGGAATGCTTGAGCATCGCCTGTCTTTGATTACACCTTTTATTTACGACTGTATTACGACTGTCAATGGCATACAGTGGAACCCAAGTAGAACTCAGACAGTAGCAGGCCCCCCTGTCATGGATTAGGGGATCCAGATTGATCTCGCCTCTCCATCTATGTCCATCGAAAAGTAGCATGTGCAGACGATTGGTCCCAGGTTATATATATATATTGGAAATTAAAGCCTGTAAATAATGGATAAGAGAGCACATTATATACATAACTTGATTGCATGTGTGTTTTTGTAGAGGTTACAAGTTCAAAATCAGAGGAGGTTGTAAGTTCAAAACCAGTGAAGTAGAGTATGTATGTTTCTTTCTAAACTTAGCAGCCAAATTACGATGATTAGATTTTATATATATATGAAAACTTTTTCATATTCTTGAATAAACAAGAAAATATCATACACCAATTTAATATCTGATTAAATTTTATACATGAAAACCTTTTCATATTCTTGCATTTCTGATTTAACATCCGAGATTTGAGGTTCTTGCATTTCTGATTTAACATTCCAGAGTTGGGGTTTAAGCCAACCTGGACAAGGGTAAAGCCCATAGTCATATGGCATCTACCCAATCGAGGCATCTATGGTGAAGATTTAATATGCCAAATTGATGGCAGGAGGGAACTCCTCCTGGTGACTGGGGCGGAGAGAGGTATATCTCATACCGAATAATGAATTGCTTCGATTATAGCAGGGCCTGCCCCTGGTTATGTCAGCAGGGAAGGCTTCATCTGTTGCTTACCATCGATTCATCCCACAAAACCTTGACCGTCGGATGAATTGCAGTGTGAAGCGGTGGGGTCCGTGTCCGCTTCGCAGATCGAAAGTGGAATAATGATGCTATGGTTCCACATCATTATGTTGGACAACGCATATAAAATATCTATGTAGTTATTCATGGTATAAAGGGATGTAAATTCATAAGGCATGTAATACCTAAGCATACAAGGAATCATGCAGCGGAGAGGGTGTCTATGAAAGAGTTTCATGTGTGATGATGAACGATTCGGTACTGTTGAGGAGTGGAGACCTCTAGCCGTCAGTCGTGTTTCGCTGATTCATATGTGAGGTAGTGTGAAAAGTATAGACAAACACAACCACGTGCATGGCTAAGAATTATAACATTCCATGACTTAATAAATTTTGACCCATGTCTCATCGGTGTACACACAATATATTTACCTATTTGCATGCTATTGCACTTTAAATGAGACTTTCCTATGTCTAAATAACAATCTCTAATTTGTTTTTGCAATTTCAATTTGATTCTCATATTTATTCGATTTAGAAACATATAAAATCTAAAAAATTAAAAAAATACATGATAATAAATTTTTTGAAAACAATTTCTAAAAAGATAGTTTTCTTTTTTATTATGCTCGAAATTTTAACGGCTTCTTAAAAGTTGTTAATTTTGCACTATCACTTCTATCTAGCCTTATAATTTCTTGTTATTTCATGGTTTTAAATATGATTATTAAGTTTTTTATATAAATATTTTTATTTTTAAATATATTTTTTCCAAAAGTCTGTAGAGTGTCATAAATTTTTGTTTTTCCAAAAATCTATGCAGTGTCACTTTTTTTATATAATTACTGAGTCTATTATTTATAAATAGATATTTATATTAAAAATTTTACTATTTAAATATAATTAATAATAATAAATATCTGTTTTTAAAAAGAATATATGTTTCTAGAATATATTTATGTTTTTAAAAAGAACAAATATATGTTTTTAAAATGAATTCATTATTTGAGATCGCGCGCTACCCTCCCCTGCGCTCTGAAGCTAGGGTTCTGGGAGCCATACAGCGCCGCCCTGGCTGCTGCGCCCCTGCGCACAGCCCCGCCCTCCCCTGCTGTTGATCGATGGAGATTCCTGAGGGCTCTGCCCCCCCTGCTGATCCGCCTCCCGAAGTCTCTGCCTTCAGAACTTTGATTGCTTCCGGGACAAAACGCCCTCCCTCTGCATTTCAGCAGAAATTCATCAAAAGATTGGATACGATTCCTACAGTTGCCCTGCCAGAGGAAGACACCTGCAAAGCGGCGCTGAACCTGGCAGACAGAGGCCTCATAGGCCAGTTTACAGGCTTATGGCCTTCTCCCAAATCCGTGGAGGACTGGACGCAAAGAAATTGGAAACCCCTGATAAAAGACGGAGTAAAGAGCTACTTTGTGGGCAAAGGGTATTTTGTATTTGTGTTCGAAAACATGGAAGACAGAAGCTTAATATTCAGAAATGGCCCCTACTTCATGGGGCCGCAGGGCCTGTATTTAAACAAATGGACTCCAGATTTCGACCCTTCCCAAGACGTCCCATCTGTCGTGCCGGTGTGGGTGAGACTCCCTCATCTGCCTCTTCACTGCTGGAATCAAAAATCGCTCCAGATCATCGGGAACGCACTAGGCAAATACATAGATCAGGCTGTAAGAAAAGACCAATATGCTTGCGCCCGTATCTGTGTTGAAGTGGACCTCGAGGAAGGATTGCCTGAAGCGATCAAGCTCTCGGTGGCAGGTTGGACGCATGTCCAAGAGCTCGACTACGAACAGCTCCCCTTTAAATGCAGACACTGCCACGGCCACGGACACTTCGCAAAACACTGCAATAAGAGAGCAGAGGAGCAATCTGAAAAACATACCGGGGACCAGTGGACCCTAGTCCAGAGAACAGCTCATGCAAAAAAAGATGCAGGAAAAAGCGCAGTAACGGGAGCCAGGAACACCCCCATTCCTACTCAGGAAACGGAAGAAATCTCAAAAGGAACGGAGGGTGTACAAACTGAACCACCGAATAAAGCTCAGGAGAACCAGGAACATGCAGAAGGCCCTCCTCCTAGCAAAGAGGGAGGGGTCGCCACCCAGATTGAAGCATCCCAAGGCAGCCCCTCTAACCCCACCTATGCAGAAGTCACAAAGAAAAAGGCAGTCGAAAGCTCAGAGTCCTCAGAGGAAGAATCCTTTGAGCGCCCATTAAAAAGAGCCGGAAGGAAATCCCGCAAGGAAAAAAGAGAGGAAGAAGCAGAAAGGCTCAAAACGCAAGGAAGCCAGTCCACAATAGAAATGACGATCGGAAGAAATAGCAGGCCCAGGTCAGCCAAGGGTGGCTCCACCCCGCTCACAGGGAAATAATGAAGCTAGTCTCTTGGAATTGCAGAGGACTGGGGAACCACGCAAAAATAGAAGCAGTAAAGGACCTATTAAAGTCGGAACCTGCAGAAATCCTCTTGCTCCAAGAGATAAAGATAGCAGGACAAGCTCTGCTAGAAATCAGTAAGACAAAATGGAAGAAAAGCTCAGGCATAGCGGTCAGCGCTCGGGGCTCTTCGGGTGGACTGGCAACTCTCTGGACCGAAGATAAATATCAGCTGATCAAAACTCAAGAGACCCAACATTGGATATTCACATAAATAATCCATCTTGCAAGTAAGTTGACTATCTCTCTTGTCAATCTTTATGTGCCTGTCAATTATTCTGAAAAAAGAGACTGCTGGAACTCCCTGGCAGCGTTTCTAGAGCAGGAAACCCCCAACAATATCATCCTTGCTGGGGATCTCAACATCGTTTTGAAAGCCAAAGAGAAAAGAGGAGGCATAAATTCTAAGGACCCCATGGTTGCTGTAGTGGAAGAGCTCGCTCAGCAATGGGATCTGCAATATTTCAACCCAATACAAGGACTCTTCACCTGGTCTAACAATCGAACTGGGACAGAACACATTTCTGCCCGCCTGGATCGCTTTCTTGTGCAAACCTCTCTCCTCATGAATAAGAAGATCATAACAACAAAAATTCTTCCTAAGCTGTCCTCTGATCACAAGCCAATACAACTCTGTCTAGAAGATGAAGAGGACTTGGGTCCCATTCCATTTCGCTTTTCTCCTCAATGGATCGAAAGGGAGGGCTTCTCTGAGACGGTGAAAGCAGCTTGGGCCACATCCATTTCAGGTTCTCCAAGCTTTGTTTGGGAGCAAAAGTTGAAACTCACCAAAAAAGCTTTGAAGGACTGGATTAAGAAACCAGCCCCCAATCCCACCTCCCAAAGAGTCGATGCAGTCCAGGCACTGCACTCCCTTCAAAACGATATGGAGAGCAAAAACATCAGTGCAGATCTATTGGACATGGAAACAAAAGCACAGAGAGCAGCCTTCCAATCCTTCAGAAAAGAGGAAGAGTACTGGAGATTAAAGTCTAGAAGCTTGTGGCTAAAAGCCGGGGACCGCAATACCTCTTTCTTTCATCGGCAGTACCGAGCTAGATTGTCAAGGAACTATATAGCAGAAATAAAGACATCGGAGGGCCAAACCTGCAAGGGATTCCAACAAGTCAAAGAAGCAGCTGAAATACACTTCCAAAATCTTTTCAGCTTGGGCGCCCATGGAGATGAAGAGGATGAAGCTACTTTTCTCACTCACATCCCTTCCCTCATCTCACCAGAGGACAACTCTGAACTTTGTAAACCGGTTACGGAGGAAGAGATTATCAAAGTCATTTGGTCCATGGAATCTGACAAGGCCCCCGGACCTGACGGATTCACCATTCATTTCTACAAAGTATGCTGGGACATCATAAAATATGACCTACAAAAGATGGTACGAGGATTCTTGAAAAAGGCTAAAGTAGGTGGCAACACCAACTCAACCTATTTAGCTTTGATTCCCAAAGACTCCAACCCGGAAACTTTTGCCAGATTTAGGCCAATATCGTTATGCAATGCCTCCTACAAGATTTTGGCAAAACTGTTGGCAATCAGATTAAAGCCCTTGCTACCCCGGATTATCTCTAGTCCCCAAGGAGGATTCGTGGAAGGCAGGCACATTCTGGACAACGTCATTCAAGTGCAGGAGACCATACACTCAAGTAAGCAGAGAAAAGAGAAAGGTATGCTCATAAAGCTAGACATGGCGAATGCGTTTGACAGAGTCAACAGAACATTTCTCAGCAAAGTCTTGCTCTCCTTTGGCTTTTCTCCTCAGTTTGTAAACCTCATAAAAGCCTGCACGGATAACCCATGGATAGCCCCCCTCATCAATGGCAGACCAGCCAACTTTTTCCAAGCTAAGAGAGGCATCAGGCAGGGATGCCCGCTCTCTCCCTTTCTTTACATCTTATTGGCTGAATCTCTAAGTCGAAAACTAGAAGCAGAAAGACTGATAGGTTCCCTTCCGGGCCTCAAACCCACCAGCAGTGTTAACCCCTTGAATCATGCCCTCTTTGCAGATGACTCGATTCTTTTGGGAGGTGCCTCAACCAGAATAGCGAAGGCCTTTGACACAGTCATTAGAAACTACTGCAAAGTCTCAGGAGCTATGGTAAATGAAAGAAAAAGTGAAGTCTTCAGCTGGAACACTGATCAACAGGAGCTTAACAACATAGCTAATATTCTCGGATTCAAAGGGCACTCCCAATGGGACAGGATCAGATATCTCGGGCTCCCCATAATCTTAGGAGTGAACAAGAGGTCGCTGTGGAGTGACATAATAAGCAAATTCAAAACCAAAATTTCGAAGTGGGGAGGATTCTGGTTAACAAAAGGAGGCAAGGTCATTTTGATAAAATCTCAGCTGTCTGCCTTAATAATTTACCAAGCAGCTTTCTTGCTCGCCCCCAGAAATGTTATGGATCAAATCTCCTCTCTTCTCAGAGATTTCCTCTGGCAAGGAGGCAGGGGCAACGATAAGAAGTAGCACTTGGCAAACTGGGACATTGTCAAAAAACCCATCGATGAAGGAGGACTGCAAATACGTGACCCCTCCCTGGTCAATCTCTCCCTTGGTAGCAAAATCTTGTGGAAGATGATTAAAGATCCAAAGCATCCTGTCAGTGTCATTGTGAGATCAAAATATACCAACAAAGCCGATTTCAGAAACCTACAGCTGGGATACATTGTCAATAGTACGCTGCTCTGGAAGCTCTGTTATAAGAGCAGCAAATTCTTCAAGCGAAATGCATACAGGATACCAGGGAATGGTAAGCACACTCGCCTCTGGCACGATAGTATAATGGGGCGGAATCCATTAATTGAAAACGCTGAGATCTCAGACTTAAGAGACTGGCTCATATCAACGGGCAAGTTAAGCGTTTATGACATATCGGCTTGGGATCACAGAGATTATTGGGTCGGTTGGGCATTCCACGACACCCCTGCCCATCTGCAAAATCAATTAAACAATCTGCTAAACCTGTTGGATGGCGCAGCTCCGATACACCGTGCCATGCAAGACCGATGGGGCTGGGGTCGTTCTGGGGAATACACTACAGCAGAAGGCTTCAAAGCATTTCAGACAACAGGAAACAACAAACATAGTGCAGCGTTTTGGAAAAACGTATGGGAGCCTCTAGCACTCCCAAAAGTCAACTTTTTCTTCTGGACGGTGATTCATAATAATATTCTTACCGGCGACAATCTGGCAAAAAGAAAGATTGCTGGCCCTCACAGGTGCGCTCTTTGCAGGTGCAATACTGAGACTGCTCACCATCTTTTCATTGATTACCTATTTGCCAAGGAAGTATGGGATCTCATGCTGCAAGATTTCCACATAAACTCTCCCACTCAGTCCTCTGTTGCAGATCTTTTTGTAGAATGGAGTCACCTTTACCCTTCTCGAATTCCTCATAAATCTTTTTGGCGCAAAGTATGGAATGCTCTGCCCAAGTTCGTATGCTGGCAGATTTGGTTGGCCCGCAACCAAAAGATTTTTAATGACCAGAACCACACTCCCTTGCAAGTTGCAGCAAAAGCCAGATCTTTCCTCCTTGAAGCAGCCCAGCAACAGTATCACAAAGTGGATGCATCGCTTCTGCCGGTTGAGAAGAGGTGGCTCGGAACTTTTGAACCTCAAAGCAGAAAGAACCTCCTAGCTCCTCAAACAGAACATCCAATCTGGAAAAAGAGAGACTCCGATGAAACATTTCAACACTGGTGGAGAGCTCAAAAAACACATACAATCTTCTTCGATGGGGCGTCTAAAGGAAACCCCGGTCCCTCTGGTGCCGGCGGGATCATTTATTCCCCAGATGGTGCAACCCGTGACTCTTTCTACTGGGGTCTTGGCCTGGAGACCAATAATCATGCGGAGCTTCTCAGTCTCCTCAAAGCATGTCAAATTGCCCGAGAAAAAGGGATCAAAGACATACAGGTATTTGGAGATTCGGAGATTCTCATAAATAAGCTGAACACGGAGGAGCAATTCAGAAACGCAGGCCTCAACAGAACATTGGAAAGACTGAAAAGAGTCCTCTCCGCCTTTGCATCCATCAAATTTTTTCATATCCTTAGAAGCTCAAATTGTGAAGCGGATTCGATGGCCAACAAAGGGAGCGCAATGGACAAAGGACTGCTCTACATAAATGAAGACAGATTTGTAGAAATCCCATGCTAATGTCAAGATTGAAAAACAGCTACTGTTGACTATGTATGATGTAATTAGGGCTGCTCAGGCAAAGCCCCACTCTCTCTTTTTCACATAAATACAAAATCATATCCGTTAAAGTTTAAAAAAAAAAATGAATTCATTATTTGTTATTATCTAACCACTTACCTTGGTCTAATTCAATATTATTGACATTAAGATTTTGAAGAATTTCTAAAATTCCTAGATGTATATTTTCTACCTTTTTGAATTTGAACTTTTAACTTTTTACAAGAAGGGATGCATTCTTAATTATTAGAATTATTAGAACCACTCAACACGTATTTAGAATAGGTGTAGTTTAAATAAAATAGTTATTTTTCATTGTAATTTAACAATACAATTTTTAACCACATTATAATTTTTTTTTAATAGATCATTTAGCATGCATAAATGTTTTTTTGACAAACTCAATTTTTATAAATTAAATTATCATCTCATCTATTAATTAGATTGCTTTTGAATATGACATAATCAATTTAATATTTAATATTCTAGCATCTTGTTGACATTCATGAATATTTTAGTTACATATTATAAACTTAAGAAATAAATTTAAGTTTAACGTCTCAATTGTTATTGCTATTTTCTTGTACAATTTTTTTTATTTCAAAATCCTATCGACCTCTTTTTGCACCTTTTGGGGCAACTGCTAGTTTAATATATATAACACTTTAATTATCAATTAAGTTACTCCAAGAAATTGAAAGAACATCTTCTTAACTATTAAACCCATTAAAATTATATATATATAAACTTTATCTACATAGTATTTGAACTTTGAATCACAAGATTAAAATATTTCATAAATAGACAATCACCGATTTAATTACTCATAAAATTTTAAAAACCAATTCTAATAAACTGTTTTTTAAGTCAATTCTAATAAACTATTTTTTAAATCAAGAAAACTTTTTTCAATACAATCCATTTAAATATATAATTTTAATTTATATAATTTTTATAATTATAAAAAATTGAAATTACTAATTAATACAAAACATTGTTTATTAAATTCATATATACCATTATTACATAAATATTATTTTAACGTCAAATATAATAAAGTCAATTAAATAAAACAACTTTAATGATGTAAACTGTTTATTGGACAAAATGGACAAAATAGAAACGTAAAATACATTTCAAAATGTTTTAGGCAAATATTTTTGGCTTATGGGTCAAGATCAGATCATACTCGCGGAACTATATCTTATAGTTGGTTGAGGCTCAATTTTTTAAAATGTTACCTAGCCGAAATAGAAATGTAAAAGATATTTCAAAATGATTTTGGCAAATATTTTTGGCTTAGTGGTTAAAGATAACACCATCCTCTCCGGCAAAACTGCATCCCATGGTTCGTTGAGGTATAGTATTTTTTAAAATGTTACATAACCATCAAGAAACTATAACTGATGTAATGAGTCCGCAGTTTCAGAGTTTAGTTTAAATAATAATACCATGGTTAAAGATAACACCATCCTCTCCGGCAAAACTGCATCCCATGGTTCGTTGAGGTATAGTATTTTTTAAAATGTTACATAACCATCAAGAAACTATAACTGATGTAATGAGTCCGCAGTTTCAGAGTTTAGTTTAAGTAATAATACCATGTTATAAATTTAAATGAAAAAACACATTTAAAAATATTTTATTTAAAGGATAATAACTTTTTTTTTTAATAAAAAATATTAATTAAGAAAATTATATGTCGTATTATTTGCATATGTAGCTATGCAAAAAATTATGGTCTAACCGTTAAACATATAAGTTTGGAATAACCAAGGAAAGGAAATATTTACAAAATGTTGAGCATGTCAACATAAATAGTGTCTCAAATAAAAGTCCAACTAATAAGCAAAAAACTATCGATAATCAGATAATCTAGTCAAACGACCCCAACTGCATTTGCTTCTTTAATGAAAGGCTTGTGGTAATAGTGGTACTGTTTATGTACATTCTGTTCAATTATCAACCATTGGTCCCATGGTAGTTGCGTGACTTCTTTGGAAAGGTAGTCAAAAACCTGGTTCCTCTCTCTGTAAATGTGAACAATAGTAATGGAATTATATTGTTATTTAAGAGCCATAACCTCCTCCAGTAAACCTCCGAGTGTGTGCATGTGACAGCGAGTGTCATTCTTGATCCAATTAATGACAATTTTGGAATCCCCAAATATATGTATTTTGTTGCAATTTTTTTCAAGGGAAAAGATTAGGAGTTTGCAGCTATTAAGTTCAGAGTATTTGTTGGTGCCTGGACCTAATCCCATTTTTATCTTGCAAAAGTGATTCTCTGAATGGAGTAGGATAGCACCTCCACCACAACGAGCAATGCTAGCTGCCCCATCAAAGTATGCCCATGTATAGGATTTATATATAGATTCAGGAGTGAAGATCCTACTCTAGGTCTTGGTCTCAACATCAGGGATCAAATGGTATAATGCAGCAATGGTATTGCATATGAAGTGCTAGATTATCGTCGAGTTTTGGAAGATAATTTGATTGTGGGCCAACCAAATACCCCAACATAGTAATAGAGGGAGGTTCCTACTTTTCATTGAGGATGTCGACTGCCACCAGTTCTGCCAAGAAGAAGTGCGAGAATCTCCATGCCAATTGATACCAATGCCCAGAACAAAATAGGTCTAATGCCAAACCATCCTAGTAATAGGGCGGGACAAGAAAAGGTGATCAATATCCTCGGCTTTCTCTTTTCACAAGCAACATCTGGATGGACCGTGAAAATATCTCTTAAAAAGGTTATCTTCCGTGGGGGCACGGTTAGTGAGCAAGCACCACCTAAGTAATCTAGACTTTGGGGGTGCCTTCAACTTCCAAAGTTGCCTCCACCACCACATTAGGTCATAGGGTTCTTGAGCCGATATGAGAAAGACATATCATTCTTTCAGCGAATACTTTCCACGAGGGGACACATGCCATATAAGTTCGTCTTCTCGATCTATTAATCTAACATGGGATGCCCAAAGTGCTCTGATGTAGTTGTTCCACTGTGCATGCCAAATATCAAGGATGCCCAACTCCTGTGAATATTCCCATGCCTGTGAGAGCCAACTTAGTATTGGCCTCATCCGCAATATGAGACAAGAAATGGATCCCTAATTTCATAAGAGACGGCCTTAGTGCCAAAGGTATTAAATGTTCTTATCCACAACTAGACCAGGCATCTATGCCAATTCTAACTGTTCGGTGCAATAATTGTGGTTCAGCAAACTCCTTCAACACTTATTTGTCAACCCGGGGGTTTCGTAAAATTTGAGGCGAAGCAAAAGATATGCCATAAATGATATGAACCTTTCGTAGTTCTATTCCTACTTCTTTAATTACAATCTTTTAGTATCAAAAGAAATGGTCACAGGAAAATCAATACCAAAGAAATTCTAGTGTTGGAATATGAAAGAAAGTACTTTGTAGAGAAATAAATAAAAGGAACTCTTAAGTTTCTATAAACAATCCTGATTGATGAAATGCATATTTATGATTATCTTCAGTATGGTTATATGACAAAATGATAGTTGGACTATTAAAGGTGCCTATCTTCTTTAAATTTATTCCTTCCTGCACTAAACTGTTATTCATGTATTGCAACAACGTTCCTGTGCCAGAATAGTGTGCTTGTAAAGGAATCAAATTTATATGCCAGAAGTATGTTCTGTACCTGTATTGAAGAGTTTGACCTTCATACAAGAGCTCTAAGTTTTTGGGATAGAGCACTCTGTTCCTGTACCAGGATATCAGTTCATGTACTGAATCAGAGGTTCATGTACCAAAAACCAGTGTTCACGTACTAAGTTTTCAGATTACCTTCAGAAAATAAAAAGCTTGTTAACTAGTGAAATAAATTGCAGAGTGGAAAAAACCTTGAAATTAACTTTCACAAGTATAAATATTCTTCAAATAAAATTATACTCGAAACAAGAAATGATTTCAAAAGCCAAAGTAAACCTTTCTTAAAATAGGAAACTTCTTTCATGCAATTTAAGAAAATTATCTGATTGTGTCGACATGCTCTTCCTGAGATGACAATTCATATGATTCAGACCTGCTTCTTAGATGTTTTAACTCAAAAGGCTCATTTGTTAATTTAACATCAGATTCAATACTTTCCTCGAAAATGTTAAGTGCAAGCACAAATCCTTATGTTATAACATCGTTTATTCCATATTCATTAAAGCACAATTAATCCTTAAGCTAAACTACAGATATTAAGAATGCCTATGTTTTAGAAATAAACACCTACTTGCAGAAATAAATAAAGATCTTGCAAAAGGAAATAAGTAAAAAGACTTGCAGAAATGAACTAAGGAAATTGACTTGCAGGATCGAGAATGCATTGGTATAGGTAGCGTACTTGCACTATTCTCGCAGAAATAAATCAAGCATCAAAAGGGAAAATTTATGCAAGTTAAAATCAAACACAACTAAGCCTGCAAACCATGGATCCGTAACACACATTTACATGAAATCAAACCCTGTTACTTGTGAAAACAATCGATATAAATACTTAATTCACACTTTGCATTTAAATTAAATTAACAAACCTTTAACAAAGGGGAGGACGAGCTGGGTTGGTTGGGCCCTAGCCAACTAGCTCGTTTCCCTGTTACAAATATAGAAACTCAACTTCTCAACAACGCATCACCATAGGATCGAAACACATAAATAAAATAATATGGCACAATCCTTTGTATTAGATTCCAAATGAGAAAATGTACATTGTGAGATTTAAATCTAGCCCAGAAAGAGGGCGATATCAAAATAATTACAATCACAAAAATGGTTTTATCATCGCTAGCTATTTCCCATCAGAGTTCTACATTAAAGACAAGCCCTCAGGCCTACGACCATAACAAAAACATAATAGTAGTTTAAACTAAGCCTTTCGGCTATTACAAGATGCTAATCTAAGCATATGGTCAGAGTCCTAATCTTTAATATACGTTGATTTCTCTTTCGCTCTGAGCCCAACTCGTGATGAACTGATCTTTGACAAAATATCCGCATAGTTGGTGCAGGAACTTCCATCTAGTGCAAGAATCCTACCTGCACTTGTCCATTCTTCCACAACGATTAATACATTGTTTATCAAATACTTTAGGAAAGAAGAAATATTAGTTGCAAAGATAATTTAAAGGTATAAAATACATAAATAAATATTTAAGTCCATGACAAGCCTTTAAAATGAAAATATAAAGAGAGTGCAAGAATGGGAATGATTTTGGAAAAAGTACAAGAATGAATAGGTTTCAAGGTTGAAACTGAGGTTTTAGGTCATGTGTCTAGAGTAGGATAGAGGTTAAAAATGGATAAATTTAGCAACAGTCAAATATGGTACAAAAGGTCAATGAGTAGCAACCCTCGCAAGTGAGGAATTTCTGTAATATGTATAGCAAATCCTTCCATTTTCCTAGCATGGTACCGGGTTGTAATACTTTTTTCCAATCCACCTTTTGTTTTATGTCAACCAAGAACTGGTGCGACAGCTTCTTCTCAAGATTCTCCTTTTTAAACTACTGCTCACCTACTGTTGTTAGTCTCGTGGCCTGTGATATGGACTTTTCCATAACTTCAAATTCTAGAAATTCCACCTTGGCTCAGCTCCCATCAAAGGTCCAAGCGAATTCTAATGCCACAGCCGAGTCAAACCCATCGAATTTTAGCAGGAACAGGAGGAACTCAGATTCCTGCAATAGTGGAATAATGTTCTCGTACTCAACCGTTTTCTCTACCTCTTTTACGGACTAAGGTTCAATCCTCATAAGCTCCATCCTTCATTTAAATTTACTAAAATTCTTTCTAAAACTCAGAAGGATCAAATGGCAAGGATTCAGGAGCTTTTTTCAAAATATTTTTTGATAGTCTAGCTATTCGTCCGCCGCTATATCGACCACTTTCCAACGGTCACTCTCCATCATTAAAATCACAACCTTGGGACGGATGTGATACGGATTAGCTAAATTACAAGCAACAATGATCATTGGTGAAGGCAGCGATTATGGTGGAGATTTAATATAACAGTCATGTGAGGTGTGGAATGAGGTCGGGTCATCATGAACAGGTGACAAGATTTTTTCAAAAGGCTAAGTATTGGATTACGGGTAAATCGTACACATCCCACAATCACTTCATGATTTCACACAAGGTGCACATGGTACTTATAAAAAATAATATTTCATAACTTAAATATATTTGTACCTAAAAGATTTCTCTCCTACTTTAGTAGATGATGAAAACAAAGTTTAACCATAATAAAAGTTGTTGAATGCAATAATCTAAAAGTGGTGCAGTCATTTTTCCTGCACACGACTTTCGTAAAAGAAGAGTAAGTTTTCCAGTTGTGCATTCTTGCACTAGGAATTCATACACCATGTTACACATTTTTGCACTAAAGACCATTGTTCCTACACTAGAACATGTGTTTTTGTATTCAGGAGTGCTATGCAGTGCAGATTCTTGCACTGAACATTTATACACTTGAACAATCCTGCACTGAAAATTCCCGCACTGAACATTTTTGCACTAAGCATTCCTACACTGAACATTCCTGCACTAAACACATATTCCTGCACCAAGGACAGAGAGGGAACACAAATTTATGATAAAATATAATTCATAGGCTGGATTTTGAAAGATTTGTTGAATATCCAAAGGAGGTTTTATTCATCGGTCTTTGGTATCAATGTATGCCTTTTGATCTGAATTGTGAGTTCACATCAGGTCCTGCAATATGATCCATGAGGTAGAAAAGAAGTGGAAAAAGGGGGGAGTTTTCATAAATGGAAGGAAATAACAACAGGTAATTCAAGAATGAAACTACCAAGAGGGACATATCGAAAAAGGGTTTTGGGAAAAAAATTCAGGGGATAAAAGGAGGGAAAAACGAAATCGGATAGGGAAGGTTTCCATTTGGAGAAAGGGGTGGTAAATCATGGGATAAAAAGAAGAAAAATAGAAGGAAATTATGAAAATGGGAATAGAAGAAGGGCAATATTTTACCTCAAAAATTTTCCGAAATAGTGTTGAATCAAAAATAAATGCAAGGGGAATTAAGTGTTGCTTGCATAAAAAATTTCGTGTTAGTTCTCCCAAAATTGGGTAAGGGCTCAGTTCCTGCTTAACCTAATTCTTCTTGGTGACAGTTAGCACATATAAAAATCAAGCAACATTCCCATTTTATTAAAATTTGATCTTCTTGCCAGCATGTTGGTTTTCAGGCTGATCCTTCTTTGATTATGTCAGTGAACTGATTTTCATGATCACAGGAAAATATTTTTATTCTTTTTTTTCTTTTGTTTTTAATTTTTATCATTTTTTTTTTAAATTTCAGGAAAAGAAAGAATCATATTTGCAATAGGTTGGCACATCCACCTACCATCTCTTCTTCGGATTGTTGTTGTACTTGCTGCATGAAATATTCCTTTGTGAGGGGCTGAAAATACACCTTAAGTCTATGCTCATTCACAAGGAATATTGAATTTCACCCATCAATGTTTTTGATTTCTACCTCTCCATTCTAAAATATTTTAACTACTTCATAAGGTCTCAACCAATGTGTGTGGAATTTCCCTTTGAAATGTTTAAATCTGGAATCATAAAGGAGTACCCAATTACCTGGTTGAAATTTATTTTTCTTGATAGACTTGTCATGCCACTTCTTGTGATGTTCTTGAACTAATATATTCTATTGAAAAACATCCCTTCTAAACTCATCTAACTCATTCAACTCTAGTAGACGATGTTGTTGTGCTTCTAATAGATATAACCCCAACTGAACTACAGTCTGGAAGGTCTTGATCTGGAATTATATCGGAAAAAGGACTTGTTTCCCATTTACCATCTCATATGGTGTGTGTCTCGTGTTGTTCCTCCTAGTGGTTCGATATGCCCATAAGGCTTCTGGAAATCTGTTGGTCCAATCCTTCCTATGCATGTTCACTATTTTGGTGAGGATGGACTCGATTACCTTATTTGTAGATTCCATTTAGCCATTTGCTCGCGGGTGGTACGGTGTAGATTTCCTATGTCGAATTTTGTATTGATCCATCACACCCTGTACTAGATTAGAAATAAACTACTGCCCATTGTCAGAAACAATCTTGCTAGGCACTCAAAATATAGTAAATATTTCAATAAATAAAAAGTCTACAACAACTTTTTCAGTAGAAAAATAAACAACTTTAGCTTCTACCCATTTTGTAATAAAATATGTACAAACCAATATATCCTTTTTATTCAAAGATGTCAGGTTTATGGGTCCCACAAAATCATTAGCACATTTTTCAAAGGCCTCAATCATAACCTGAGGACATAAAGGCATTTCATTGGTTTGGTTCGGTTGGCCCATTCATTGACAGATATCACATCGCTTGACATATTTTTTGGCATCCTTAAACAAGGAAGACAAAAAATAGCCAGCTCGTAGAATCTTGTATGTAGCTCTCTTATCAGTAAAATGGCCACTGCAAGGTTCATCATGGGCAGATTTCAAGATTTCAAACACTTCTTCCTCTCTTACACATCTACGGATAATAAGGTCTGGTCTAGTGTAAAATAGGTCTCCTTGAACCCAAGAATATGCAGCACTTTTTTGTATGATATTTCGCTTTTCACGAGCGGAAAAGTGAGGTGGTGTCTTTCCAGTGACTAAATAATTGGATATGTCATAAAACCACGAGGATTTTGTTGACACAACAAAAAGATGTTCGTAAGGGAAATCATCATCAACATGAATTACTTCACCATGATTATTTAATCTAAAAAGATAATCAACTACAACATTGGATTTTCCTACTCTATCAATAATAGTAACATTAAATTCCTAAAGAAAAAGTAGCCCCCTACTCACTCTACTTCTAATCAATGGTTTATTCATCAAATATTTTATTGCAGAATGATCAATATGCACAAAGATTTCATATCTTGTTTTGTAGTGTCTGAATTTATTAATAGCAACAATCACAACTAAAAACTATTTCTGAGTCACTGTATAATTTAGTTCGGTGGGTGACAAGTTTTTACTAATGAAGTATATAGCATAGGGTTGTTTGTTATCTTCTTGTCCTAGAGGTGCACTAATGGAAATATCTGAGGCATCAGAGTAAATGTGAAATGGAAGGGACTAGTTAGGCCCTCTCAAAACTGGTGAATGTACTAATTTTTCCTTTAATGTCTCAAAATACTGTTGGCAAGCTAGGGACCAAGAAAACTCACTATCCTTAGATAATAATCAGAAAAGGCGGGTAGTTATCCTATAAAATTTCTTAATGAATCTCCTGTAGTAGCCTGCATGTCCCGGGAAACCTCTCACTTCTCTTTGTTTTTGGGTGCAGGAAGACACAAAATAACCTCTATCTTAGCTGGGTCAACTTGGATACCTTTGTCAGAAATGAGGTGGTTAAGAACTTCTCCTGCTTTGTACATTAATCTACACTTTTTGTCACTCAAGGCAAGGTGATCTTCTTGGGAACGAGAAAGTAATTTTTCCAGATTTTTGAGGGATTCATGAAATGAATTACCAAATACAAAAAATCCATCCATATAGATCTCCACACACTCAAGGTCAACAAAAATGGCCAGCACAGCCCTTTGAAAGGTGGCTAGGGCATTACATAGCCCAAAGGGAAGCACTCAGTATGCAAATTTCCCCCATGGGCAGTAAAGGTGGTCTTATCTTGATCCTTAGGTGCGATATGTATCTGGTTATAACTGCTAAATCAATCTAAAAAGGAAAAGTACTTTTTACCGAAAAGGGTATCAAGCACCTGATCAATGAAAGGAAGGGGAAAGTAATCCTTGAGAGTGGCTTTATTCATTTCTCTATAATCAATGAAAATGTGCCATCTACCATATTTATTCGGGACTAATACCAATGGAGAGACCCACTGGCTATCATATATAGGATACATAAAGTCAACATCTAAGATTTTTTTTAATTCTTCCTTCACAACTTCTCTTAGAGTTGGGTTCATACGCCTCTAGGGTTGTTGGATAGGTAAGGATCCCTCCTGAATATAAATATGATGAGTATAGGTTTTAGGATGGATGCATTTCATATCCTCATATCCCCATGCAAGGGCATGAAGATCATTTTGCAAAAAAATTACAAGCTGCTCTTGTTGGGATGCATCCAGGTCTGAGCTAATATGTAAAGATATGTCTAGACTAATATCAACAAGAGTGGTTTAGGGTTCGAGACTGAAAAGAGGTGTTGCTAGAGACTGTGGTTAGGGAGGTTGGGAATCATGACTTTCTTGAAAATCCAGACTAAATATTTGACACAACAACTCAAAATTTGGCATGGTGTCTAGATTATTCAGGAAGTCCCGTATCTCACCCTCCTGATTTGACTTAGTATAATGATGTATCACAGAAACTGACTGAGTCTCCTCGTCACTACTGTAATCTAGCCATAAGGTATCTCGAAGCTCCTGGATAGATCTGGCAGGTGGATATAAGGTAACTTTCTTCCTAGAATCTCCATGGGAAATGTAGATGTCACCAGAACGACATCCAATGTGGGCATCGATCGTAGTAAGCCATGGTCATCCCAAGATCAAGGTATGTCCTCCCACAGGATTCTTTGATTGAAGCACAATGAAGTCTGTGGGATATTCCCAATATTATATCGAAACAACCACATCGTCCAACACTCCCTCCAACTTGATTTTAGATCTGTCTTCCAATTCAAGCACGGTAGGAGTAAGTTGATCCATGGTTTGCTTTGTCATAAAGTTAATGGTTGCCCATAGGTATATAAGCACATTGGAGACAAGGACATGACCTATCTGATTAGAGACAACGGGGTTTCCAGGGTCGGTATATTTTTTCATTTTCAGACACCCTGTTATTAACTTTGTTTCTCTTCCAACAAATTGAATGGCTTGAGGTTCTACTCTTTTCCTTCCCAAGTTATTGAGATAGAGTTCTCTAATGATTTTTATACATATGGGGATCTCTTTGATAGCTCGGAGCAAAGGAACCTTTATAAAAATATTCCTAAGCTCAGAAGCTAGACTAGACTCGGGAACGGGGTCATTCCTCTCCAAAACTAGCCTCTCTAGATAGGGAGGCCAGTTTGATGAGGATGGAAAAGGCTCTAAAGGAACGGGGATGGCCTGAATGGTGACATATTTCCTAGAATGGTCAAGATTTTCCTCTTCACTTTTCTCTTCGATAATCACCATGGGCTATTTTTGTTTTCCTGGTATTACTACCTTCCCCGATCTGAGTTGAAGGTCATTGAAACCAACCGACATGGACTAATAACTGGGTGGAAGAAGCAGTTTAATTGAATGGATCATTTGTACCACTTTATTATTGGGATTTGGTATGGGTTAAGCAGGTAGTTGAGGAGGTCGAAACGGTGGAGGTAAAGGTAATGGTGGCATTAGCTGACTTAGCTGGGGAAATGATGGTTGTGGCATTGGGTAAGGTGAATATGTAGGTGGATATGATTGCATAGGTTCAGGATAGGAAAGATGTGAATGGTTTGGCCCTCTCCAACCTTTTTGCCAAGATTGGGAGGGTTTTCCATACTGAAAGTGGTTCCCATGCTACCATGGTTGAGAGTGATTAGTGTTATGATAGGAATATAGTTGTCCATTATAACCAAAAAAATGTGGAGGAAGTTCAGGAGCCATACCTACACCTACCTGAGGCCAATTTCTTCGTGCTCCCATAGCATGCAATGAATCAGGTTTAGGTTTCCCTCGTTCGAATATTGCTTTCAATCCAGGTATGGAGGGGCATTTTTTTGTGGCATGGTTCTTTGTAAAAATCACACATTTATTAGTTCATTTAACATCATTAGGAAATTCTATTAAAGGATGTATTTTCCTACACTTTGGGAAAAAAATAGACTGTAATGAAGGCTTGTTCTTCTACAAGTTTTTGTTGAAATTTTAAGGAGTCTATTTGCTTGCTAACATTATTCATTATTTCAATTTTCATATTTTCCATTTTTTTCTCCAACCCAATAATCATAGCATCCGTAGATCCAGATTTTTTATTTCTACCTTGGATTCCTTTATTAGATCTAGATTGATTCCTTGATAATTTCCTGCACAAGTGACAAATTTGGTCTAAATTTTGTTGAGCAATATCCCCTTGTCCTAATAGATTTAAGTTATTTCTAGCATCATCAGTAAGCCCACGTAAGAACAAGGTTCTAATGGTACTTAGATCAAATTTGTGTTTTGACCTTTGGAGGATATACAAAAATCTTTCCAGATAATCTTCCAAGGTCTCATCATAGCCTTGCACAATTATGAAGATTTCATCCCGCATTTCTCTAGTTTTACAATATTCCTGGTATTTCAATAAAAACACTCTCTTCATTTGCTCCCAAGAAGTTACAGTATTTCCTCCTAATCCCATGAACCAACATAATGATGAATCCTTAAGAGTTGCATGAAATAACTTTAACTTATGAGCATCTAAGGAGTAATCATAACTTCTACATAATATGTCAAAATTAAATAAAAATGAATCTAGGTGCTCGTGTACCTTACCATAAAAATGAGGAAGAGGTGATGGAGGAATATTCTTCATTTGCACAACCATATCTGGATCCATGATTGAAAATCCAAAGGTGGATTGTTCCTCATTTACCTGGTTTTCTCCACTTCCCTTAGCATGGTATTCATGTTCCGCCATTCTTGTACCTCCAAATGAACCGCTCTCAATAGGCTAAGAAGGTTGACTATGGGTTAAATTTCTTTGAAGTCCAACAGTTTCCTTCTTCCCCTTCGTTGGTTGTATCACATCCTAACTACTGTCACATTAGGGGAATTTTGAGGTATAAAATGGGCCTCCTAAGTAAATTATAAAATAATAGTGGAAATAATAAAATAATATTAGATTACATCATCAAATTTTAGAGGAAATAAAGAAAAAACTACTTTTTGAACTCGTATTTTCAACATATCTCCTTAGGGGTTTACTCAAATTTCAAGCAGGAACACTCATAGGATGCAAAATCTGATTCCTCATCCAAGGAATACCCATGTTGCATACTTTATATAGACATTTCTACATGAAAAATGAGAGAAATAAATTAAAAACATGATTGCAATCAATTTTTTTCATGTATTTCTTAATTTTCGTGTAGTAGAGTCCATCAAAAGTATGCAACATGGGTACTCTTTGGATGAGGAACTAAATTTTGCAACCAACGAGTACTACCACTCGAACTTTGATTAAAATTTTAGGGATATAAGTTGAAAATACGAATTGAAAATGTAGTTTTATTTTTTTATTATTTCTTAATCTTTTTACTTTTTTACTCCAAAAATGGTAAATCATCCCCCATGGTTGACATCAACAGCTTGAATCCTATTGGTTATTATAAAGTTTATTTTGGTTGTACATTTTTCTTATGAGGCCCATTTTAGACCTCAAAAGTTCTCTAATGCCAGAGTCTAGGTGGACAGTTCCTGCATGATAGATCTATGTCTTCTTGGACTTTTTGCCTGCAAGAGAAGGCCCAATATGAGAAAAAGATTCAAATTGATCAGTGTTTCCTTGGCCCTTATTGAGCTTCGGACCCCTACCCCTTATAGGCATTCATCTCAAAAAATTGACAAAACAAAAACTCAATCAAATGATGCAATTAAAATAAGAAATCAACACACATAAAACCCTTCAAACAATAGAAGAACACTTCAGAAAAAATAATAGCAGACTTACCTATATTGAAGAAAAAATGGAATGTTCTTACCAATTTCAAATCGCCTCCCCGGAAAATGGCACCAAAATGTTGGGTGTAGGAATTGCGTTTCAACAAACTCCTTCAACACATAATTGTCAACCCGATGGTTTCGTAAACTTTGAGGCGAAGCACAGGAAATGCCATAAATGATATGAAACTTTCCTAGTTATATTCCTACTTCTTTAATTACAATCATGCAAAATCAAAATAAATGGTCACACGACGATTAATACCAAAGAAATTGTAGTGTTGGAATATAAAAGAAAGTACTTTGTAGGGAAGTAAATAAAAGGAACTCTTAAGTTTCTGTAAACAATCATGATTGATGAAATGAATATTTATGATTATCTTCAGTATGGTTATATGAAATAATGATAGTTAGACTATTAAAGGTTGATGTCTTCTTTAAAGTTATTCCTTCCTGCAGTAAACTATTATTCATGTACTACAACAATGTTCCTGTACCAGAATGTTGTGCCTGCATTGGAATGAAGTTTATGTGCCGGAAGTATGTTCTGAACCTGTACTAAAAATTTTGACCTTCATACAGGAGCTCTAAGTTTTTGGGCTAGAGCACTCTGTTCCTGTACCAGGATATCGGTTCCTGTACTGAATCAAAAGTTCTTGTACCAGAAACCGGTGTTCCTGTGCTAAGTTTTCATATTACCTTCAGAAAGTAAAAATCATGTTAATTAGTGAAATAAATTGCAGAGTGGATAAAACCTTGAAATTAACTTTCACAAGCAGAAATATGCTTCAAATAAACTTATACTCAAAACAAGAAATGATTTCAGAAGCCAAAGTAGATCTTTCTTAAAACAGGAAACTTCTTTCATGCAATTTAAGAAAATTATCTTATTGTGTCGACATGCTCTTCCTGAGATGATTGTTCATATGATTCAGGTCTGTCTCTTAAATGTTTTAACTCGAAAGGTTCATTACTTAATTTAACATGAGATTCAATCCTTTCCTCGAAAATGTTAAGTGAAAGCACAGATCCTTATGTTATAACAATGTTTATTCCATATTCATTAAAGCACAATTAATCCTTAAGCTAAACTCCAAATATTAAGAATGGCTATGTTTTAGAAATAAACACCTACTTGCAGAAATAAATAAAGATCTTGCAAAATGAAAGAAGTAAAAAGACTTGCAGAAATGAACCAAGGAAATTAACTTGCAGGATTGAGAATGCACTAGTACAGGAAGCATACTTTCACTATTCTCACAGAAATAAATCAAGCATCAAAAGGGGAAAATTATGCAAGTTAAAATCAAACACAACTAAGCTTGCAAACCACGGATCCATAACACACAATTACAATAAAATCAAACCCTGTTACTTGTGAAAGAAATCGATATAAATACTTAATTCACACTTTGCATTTAAATTAAATTAACACACTTTAACAAAGGGAAGAACGAGTTGGGTTGGCTAGGGACTAGCCAACCAGCTCATTTCCCTGTTACGAAATCTGGGAACTCAGCTTCTCAACAATGCATCACCATAGGATCGAAACACAGAAATAAAATAACATGGCACAATCCTTTGTTTTATATTCCAAATGAGAAAATGTACATTGTGAGATCTGAATCTAGCCCAAAAATAAGGCGATAGCAAAATAATTACAATCGCAAGAATTTTTTTAGCATCGCTAGTTATTTCCTATCAGAGTTCTACATTAAATACAAGCCCTCAGGCCTACGACCGTAACAAAAACATAACAGTAGTTTAAACTAAGCCTTTCGGTTGTTACAAGATGCTAATCTGAGCATATGGTCGAACTCCTAATCTTTAATATCCGTTGATTTCTCTCCCGCTCTGATCCCAACTCGTGATGAACTGATCTTTGACAAAATATCCGCATAGCTGGTGATTTATCACGGGAGTGCAGGAACTACCATCTGGTGCTAAAATCCTACTTGCACTCGTCCATTCTTCCATAACAATTAATACATTTTTTATCAAATACTTTAGGAAAAAAGAAATATTAGTTGCAAAGATAATTTAAAGGTATAAAATCCATAAATAAATATTTAAGTCAATGACAAGCCTTTAATATGAAAATATAAAAAGAGTGCAGGAATGGGCATGATTCTGGAAAAATTATAGGAATGAATAGGTTCCAAGGTTGAAATAGAGGTTTTAGGTCATGTGTCTAGAGTAGGATAGAGGTTAAAAATGGATCAATTTAGCCTACCAACACTAACCTGAGCGCCCGAACCGATACACCAGGCTAGGCCTCCTTTGATAAGAGAGATAAATTTTGTAATGGAACGCCAGACAATGGAGGAGCCAGTTCTGCATCAATTGGGTCCTCTAATCGATTCTAGAGTGGTAAGTGGAGCAATATATTTGAGGTATGTAACCTCTTGCCAAAGACTATTTTTATTTAATATTTTCCACCCCATTTTTACAGCCAAAGAAGTGGGAAATAAGTTTAAATATTTTATTCCCCATGTTGAGATTCAACAAGATGATGAGCTTAGTGAAAAGAGTCGCCTTCACTAAGTGGGCCTGCAGGCTATTTTTGGCGCAAAGTCTATTTTTGGACTATGTCTATTTTTAGACATGCCGATCATATTCTATGAGTTGTAGGATGCTATTTTTGGATGGTTGGTCAAGTTGGAAAAAATATATGGACTTCTATTTTTAGACATATTGGGCGGAATCTATTTTTAGATTGCTAGTCTAAAAATAGATATGTCAAATATTATTAGCTCTTAATAATATTTGGACTCTAAACATTATCTTATTCTCTTGGATCACTTCAATTAAGTGTGACAAACATCAGCTGACAGAAGGAATTACGTTATTCCTAAGGGTTTACCGGAGCTAATGCATGAGACTTCAGTTAGAACTCATGTGACAGAGTTTGGTGGAGTTGGAGAAGTAGTTGGTGGAGTTGTGTTCAGTTTAACTCAGTTAGACACAGTTGAGCTAGTTGTATCTAGTCTAACTAATTGATACACTAGTAAGAGTGGTGTGAATTAATTAGTTAATTAATTCACTAAATAATAACTCATTAATCAACTGAAGAATACATCAGTTAACTATAGTGCATGGCAGTTTCAGTGGAGACCAGTGGAGAGGTAGTTGAAAGAGCAAATGTGACTATCAGTTGTGACTATAGTGATGGATTGACTGCATCCAACACTCAATGGAGATGCCAATGATGATTGCGTAGTGCAATCTTGGTGGATTCAAGTTCATTCAGAGCCATTCTTCAGCAAGGATTTCGCAGTAGAGGCAGGCTAGCAGGTGGCAAAGATCGATGCATGGATTTGCAAGATCGAGCCTGATTAGTATGTAGCGATTGTATTGTACTGAGAGCTTAACATGTTCATCTTTGTATGAGGATTGTTACATGATCTCTATGGCATATATTATATATACAGATAGTTGGGGTTTTTAGCTTGAGGCTTTCCCGTTAAACATCTGTGTTAATGTGTGTGAATTTTTATGGTTTCATGTGTGCATTGCAATTGATTTAATTTCCGCATGTGATGATCAATGGTGGAATAGATTCTATATTGTGCATGAAGTTAAAATAGTGTGTGATCAGAGAATCTTGGATATATAACACATAAGTTATATAATTATACATGGCATCGAGTGTGTCGTGATCATTGGAGCATTGCAATTATTGAAATACAGAGTTTTGAAATGTGAATTCGAATTTGCTGCAGTGTTTTCTTGGTGTCAAAGTTGAGCATTCATTGAAATGTCTTTCAACGGATTGCGATTGGAGTATTCCCTTGATGGCAGCTCGAATTATATTGCATGGAAGGACAGGATGGAGGCGGTGCTAGATGATAATGGGTTGAAGGAGTTCATAGATGCAGAAATTCCAAAACCTGCTTCTAGCGATGCAGTCGCACTTGACACATGGCAAAAGAAGACAGCAAAGTGTCGAAGGATTCTATTGGAAGGTGTGAAGGATCACATAGTGTCCGGACTTCATGGTAAAGCTAGTCCATTCTTAATGTGGAAATCTTTGACAGACTTGTTCCAAAGCAGAAGTGACTAGAGGAAGTTGGCGCTTAAAGACAAGCTTAGAAAAATAAAAATGGAGAAATACCTCACGAAGTTTGTCCACTGCAAGGATGAGCTAGGAAGTGTGGGGGTTACTGTTGATAAAGAATACTTGGTGATCTTAGCTCTCCTTGGGCTTCCAAAGAGTTGGCATAGCTACGAGGACTCTGTCAATGGTTGGGAGAAACTGCCAGCGTGGAAGCGAATTTGGTCGGATCTTGTGTAGGAGGAGATAAGGCAGGGTACCAGGGATGGATCTTCATCAAAGAATGAAGATGAAGAAAAAATTTCTTTGGTTACCAAAGAAAGGAAAGGGAAGGGAAAGAAAAATCCTTCTCAATCCAGTGCGAAAGGCAAGAAGCAGGACTTGTCCAAGGTGAAGTGCTTTCACTGTCACCAACACGAACATTACGCCACTAATAGTCCATAGAAGAAGAAAAATAAGCAAGCTGCTGGATCTATAGATGGAGAGGCCTTAGCCTCGTAGTTTGAGCTGAATTTTTCACTGATCGCATGCTTGGTTTCAAGTGTGATGGGATTAGTGTGGTTTCTTGACAGAGGTGCATCTTTCCATATGACTGGAGACAAATATTTGTTCAGTGATCTGGATGAAAAGGATCTTGGAATGCACATCAAGATGGGCGATGATGGTAGATACAGTGCAACTGGTATCGGGACCATTTCCTTTGAGAGGGAGTCTGGTAAACCTTTCATATTGAAGGATGTCATGCATGTTATATGATTGAAGAAGAATCTGATCTCTATGGCAATGTTGGAAGACAAGGGATATGATGTTGTTTTTAGCGAGGGAAAGGCTTTCCTGCGCAGCAAAACAACTGGTGAAACTCGGAGGATAGGGGTTCGAGTTAAGAAACTTTATCAATTGCAGGTAGATGGCTGCGCAGCAATGGCAGGAAAAGAAAAAGAAGTGGTGAGCCAGGATTAGGGTGAATTTTGGCACAGGAGATTGGGGCATCTTCACCATGGCGCTTTGAAAATTTTGCAGCATATTTCTACTGGGCTTCCCAAGGGTACACTTGCACAGTCAGATCAGTGCAAGGGATGTACTTTGGGAAAATTTGTGAAGACCACTTTTCATGAGAAGGATAGTCGCGCCATGATGATCCTTGAGAGAATTCACACAGACGTGTGTGAACCTTTATCAGTAGCTTCGACAGCAAAGCACAGGTATCATGTGATATTTGTTGATGACTTTTCTCGTAAGTGTTGGATCTTCTTCATGCAGAAGAAGAGCGAGACATACTCAAAGTTCTATGAGTTCAAGGTGCTGGTTGAGAAAGATTCGGGGAAGTAGGTGAAAACTCTATGGAGCAATAATGGTGGTGAATTCATCTCTGGTGAATTCAAAGACTTTTTCAGCGCAGAAGGAATTCGAAGAGAACTCATAGCGCCTCATAACCCACAACATAATGGGGTCGCGGAGAGAAAGAACAAAACGATTGTGGGTGCTGCACGGGCGATGTTGCATGATCAGGGCCTTCCCATACACTTGTGGGCTAAGGCATGCAACACTGCGGTTTATGTGCAAAACCATTGTCCTCATAGATTACTTGGCATGAGTACACCTGAAGAGGCGTTTTCTGGTAAGAAGCCTGATATTTCTCATTTGAAGATTTTTGGCTCACCTGTTTACATTCATGTGATGAAGGATTCCAGGAAGAAGCTGGAGCCAACTGTAAAAGTTGGGATATTTTTGGGGTACACAGAAACACCCCACAACTATCATGTGTATTTTCCAGATAGTCAAAAGACTGTTGTGTGACGGGATATCAAATTTCATGAGGAGAAAGCCATGAAGTTGTCACTTGAGAGGGAGCTACACTTGCATGAATATGAGGAGCTACTTTTTCCTAAAGATGAGCCTCAGGATGTGGATTTTCCACAAGAGGAGGTTCATGGAGTGGAAGAAACCACTCATGCAACTTCAAACATCAGAGGGCGGAAGCGCACTACAGAAGCTGAGCGACTGAATCTTGATGCAGTGCAAAATGTAGGAGCACATACATCACAGCGCAGACAGAGACAGTCAACTGACTGATTTATTGGATACATGGCTCTGATGAGCAAGTGTATCGTGACAGAATCATCTTCTTTCGAGGAATTTGTGGTGGATCCCGCATGGGTAGATGCCATGGTGGAAGAGTATGATTCGATTTTCAAAAACAGTGCATGGGAGATTGTCCCAAGGCCGGAAGGGAAATCAGTGGTAGGTTCGAGATGGATCTACAAAGTGAAGCAAGCTGCTGACGGGAGCGTCGAGAAGTAAAAGGAAAGATTTGTTGCTCAGGGCTTCTCACAGATCAAGGGGATCAACTATTAATAAACCTTTGCATCTGTCGTAAGGTATTCTTCCATACGGACCATCCTTGCTCTCTCAGCACAGATGGGTTGGCACATTCATCAGATGGATGTGAAGACTGTGTTCCTCAATGGATTCATTGAGGAGGAGGTGTACATAGAGCAGCTTGAAGGATTTAAAATCTTCAGTAGCGAGTCGCATTTGTGCAGGCTCAAAAGAGCGTTGTATGGGCTAAAACAAACACCTCGTGCTTGGTACACACTGATAGACAGTTATTTCACTGGACTTGGTTTCACCAAGAGTGAGGCAGATCTGAACCTATACCAGATTGTGGTGGAGGGTAAGTTGTTGTTCATTGTACTTTATGTAGATGATTTGATACTAACGAGTGATGAACTGTTGATACACTCATGCAAGGCAGATCTTGCAAAGGAGTTTGAGATGAAGGACTTGGGCCTCCTTCATTATTTCCTGGGATTGGAAATTTGGCAGCAGAAGGGTGGATTGTTTGTGTCTCAAGGCAAGTATTCCAGGGAGATACTGGAGAAGTTCAACATGCAAGGCTGCAAGCCTATCGACACTCCTCTTCCTAGTGGTTGGAGGAAAGAGGATGCTACATCGGCAGAGGTAGTGGATGCCACTGTTTATCGACAGTTGGTTGGTTTGCTCATGTATTTGGTCAATACACAACCAGACATATGCTATGTTGTCAACCAACTTTCACAAGCTATGGTTAAGCCTACCAAGCTCTTTTGGAAGGCAGGCAAGCATGTCTTGAGGTATCTCAGGGGCACATCTAGATATGGATTGTGGTACAGATAGTCAGATGAGTTGAAGTTGCATGGCTTCGCAGATGCAGATTGGGCAGGGAGCCCAACAGACAGAAATAACACATCTGGAAGGATTTTCAGTATCGGGTTTACAACAGTTTCTTGGTACAGCAGGAAACAAAGATCTGTGGCACTCAGTTCAGCAGAGGCCGAGTACATGGCAGCAAGTTTGGCTACATGCGAGGCTATATGGATGAGGAAGATCCTGGTCGGGTTGTTCGGTTCACACTTGGATCCTACTATGATATATTTTGATAATCAGAGTTGCATTAAACTCTCGGTTAATCCAGTATTTCATGATAGATCTAAACATATTGACATCCGGTACCATTATATCAGAGATTGTGTGCAGCGGAAGATCATGTTACTTTCTTACATTCCCATGGAGGATCAGGATGCAGATATTCTGACGAAGGTGCTCACCAGGAGAAAATTCAAATACCATAGAGACAGGATCGGGGTGGCAGATAATCCCTATCTTGTTGAGAGGAAGTGTTGAGATTCAACAAGATGATGAGCTTAGTGAAAAGAGTCGCCTTCACTAAGTGGGCCTGCAGGCTATTTTTTGCGCAAAGTCTATTTTTAGACATGTTGATCATATTCTATGAGTTGCAGGATGCTATTTGTGGATGGTTGGTCAAGTTGGAAAAAATAGATAGACTTCTATTTTTAGACATATTGGGCGGAATCTATTTTTAGATTGCTAGTCTAAAAATAGATATGTCAAATATTATTAGCTCTTAATAATATTTGGACTCTAAACATTATCTTATTATTACACAGTAATTTGTCACCGTCCCTGCAATCCCCATATCGCCCATTGGAGGGCCGTTTCTGTGACCAATAAGTAGTGTCATGCCTTGCAAATACCATCATTGCATCCCTTTCCATGAGGACAACATTTCTTTTGTTGATTATTTCCTAAGCAGACCCCTAAAAACACCTGTTTTTGCCTTGGCGCTGGTAGCCCGTTATGTCCTCGCGCCAATGGGGGAAAATTAACATTGAGCCCGCGCCAATTGGCGCTCTGTCCTAGTTAAGCACCCGCGCCAATCTGCTTTTGGAAAGTTTTTTAAAAAAGAGGCGAAGTTTCAATTACAACAACTTCGTGGATGAGTCATCAGGAGTGGTTTCGACTGAATAACCACGACCTTCCTCCTTTGGCCTCTTGTTTCCACCTTATGGGGAACCTTCCAAGGGATAAGGCCTCCCTTCCACTATTGTAGGGATCCCAACCTCCTCCTCTTCTCTATAAATATAGCTTTCATCCATTGATGAAGGGGCTGAAGGGCTGAATGGTAGAGTCTTCAAGTTCCCAAATTCCCAAGATCCTTATGCTGCAAGAGCCTCCATAACTCCCTTAAGGCCAAATCCAAGCAAGGAGACTATTGTCAAGATCCGAAGAGAGAGGTTTGTCCCATCCTTGATAGGATTTTCGAGACGTGTTCTGCTGGCGACCCTCCGAAGGAGAATTCAATGTCAGAACTATGGTTGCATTCTTCCTTTGATTGATTAATAATAAACGACTATTGGTTATTGTTGAGGAGGTAAATCCCCTCTGCGGACAGAGGCGATCCCTACTAGCCCAGCAGGGGTCTAGCAACAAGCAAACAATGTCATGACGCAGGTTCCTAATTACGAATGAAAAGGCTAGAGATAGAAGCCTACCTGGATTCCAACGCTAGGATCTGAAGAAGAAGCGTCCCCGTTCCTTAGCCTCGGCAGATCACAATCCCTCCACGATCTCCGCGGATGAACACCTGCACACAGAAGAAACGAACAGATACAAGCATAGAAACCAGCATACGTAACTAAACATCAGTCAGAAAGGACATTACTCGCATTAACATGATGGAAAACGAAGTGGAACCATAATCATAATCATCTATTAAATAACCAACGAAGAGAGATTACAACCAAGTTCTGACGTCGCGGTCTCCTTCGGACGGGTTTCCAGTCGTCCACGTCTCGCAAAGCTTGCCAAGGAAAGGGAAAACCTCTCCAGAGTCTCGTGACAATGGTCTCCTTACTTGAGTCAGCCTTAAGGGAAAGAGAGGGTGCTTTACAACACAAAGGCTCTTGGGAATATGGAGATTCAGAGCTTAGGCACTTCCAGACTAGCTTGCCATTGATCTGAGCAAGCTTTTATAGATGGGGAAGGAGGAGTTGGGATCCCTATTATTATGGGATTGGCCCTATCAACAAGGTAGGTTCCATGGGAGGTGGCAAAACCACTTCCCTCCATAGAACTCCCGCAGCCAACCTCCCAACTCAAGATAGGTGATGGTTTGTGAATCTGTTAGAACTCAACTCCCGCCATCCATATTTAAAAAACAACTCCCAAATTGGGTGGCGCGACTACGGCTCTATGACAGAGCGCCAGGTGGCGCGACCTCTTTGCATTAATTTCCCCATTGGCGCGAGTACTGAACTGCTTGCCCGCGCCAATGCTAAAAGGGCTGTTTTTTATGATTTTTGCAAGGAGATGTCTCAAGGGCAAATAAAGCTCATGTTCAGAGGGATGCATTGATGATGATTTCAAGGCATGACAATGTTCACAGGTCACAGAATGGGTCCTCCATTGTGCGGTATGGGGAATGGTAAGGACGGTGACAAATTACTGTGTAACAGATGCCCCCTAAAGTATGAGGCCCGAGAGGGAGAGGGGTGAAATGCTTTACGAGAACATGTTCAACCGAAAGCCCGCTATCGGAAAACCTGCGCAGAAAGATACAACTGATATCTCAAGTACATGATGTATAAGTGGTATGGACGCAGCCATCCGAAACAGAGTATGCTATAATCCGGATCCAGGGTATGGGCGCAGCCATCCAACTAAGATCAAATAAATAGACTCAGGTATGGTCACAGCCATCCAATCAGTGAGTCATGTACATAATGATAATAATCCACAATCGTAGCCTGGATTACAACAGACACAATCCAGGGTCTTGCGCTCCATCTCGACCCAACAAAGTACAAGTTCGTGCACGTGAATATGTGAGCTGAAGTCGAACATGCAAGAACATCGTCGGATTACCAGCCAATGATGAAAGCTGTTAACCGACACGAGAGAAACCACCAATAATGACAATGGTCCCCAAGGTACTACAGGTACAATCTACGGCATGTGAATAAATGAACTGACGTCGAACACCCGCAGAATCACTCGATCGGAGGCCAATGATGTAAACCTCTCGTCGAATGCGACGAACCTGCCATTGAGGCATGCAGGCTCCAAGGTACCATAAGGAGTCTCTAGACCAACTTCCCGGATAATGAGTTGATGTCGACAGGAAGTGACCTTGATCGAAGGTGGGCCATAATGATTCCCACATCATCGACACGAGACAGAGGAACATAATGTTTTGTTGTGAATCAGGATCGTATGAGAAACAGAGGAAGGTTGATATTTGCAGAGGCCAACTTCTCTTGAACATATGAACGACACGACAGTGGACTTGGCAGTATTTGACATCAACGGATCAGAGGTCATGGTGACGAGGCAGTGAACAGATGAGAGGTCCAAAGAGATTACCCAAACCCATGGAGGCAAAGTGAAGCAACGAGATGAGATGTCCCCAACCCGACACGAATGCAGACAAGTGCCATGTTCAAGAGCGACATACTGCCGACGACAACGACGATGGTTCCATTTTTCCCCCCACCATTTCTGGCGAGTACCCCAATTATTTTTGATAACAAGCTTGAAGGGGATAGCATATGCTTGTGATATAAGTCCGCCCTTCGGGCGAATCCATCCTAGTGCATTTAACGAGTCCTAGGAAGGAGAAACTCGAAGAACATCATTTCGACTAAATCCGATGTCATCAGGTTTTAACGAGTCTGACAAAGGAAGAACTCGGCGTCTTTTTATGTTTAGAGAGTTTGAAAAGGCAGCTGAAAAGAAAACTCCACAGGTCCCTTTTCGTAAATAGTTCCCCAGATCCGAAAAGGTAGAAAACAATATCCGGGAAAACCTCCTAGTCGCGATAGGCTAGGGTATTCCTTTTTCGTAATCGATCCAGCCCAGCCCGAAAAAGGGTTAAACTTATACTAGGTGAATGTCGATTCGTGTCCATTTTAACGAGATCGAAACAACAAGGGCCTCGGCGATCTTTTCATATTTAGAGAGTCAGAAAAGAGCTGAAAGATGACTCCGGAGTGACTTTTTCGTGTATTTACCGAGTCCGAAAAAGTATAAAATACAACTCGTGTCCATCTTTTTAAGTCGCAAAAACCTGCTGCTGCACATACCAAGCAAGCGTAAAATCCATTTTCGACATAACATATGCAAATATTTGACAAAAAATAACTTTTAAAGCTCATTTAACGTCGAAAAAGTTATAAATATGTCTAATTGGTAAAAAATGAAATTACTTTTACTATTTACCTTGTGGAAAGCAACAGTGGTCCTTTTGGAACAGAATCTTCTGACGGTGATTGCGACCAATCCAGGCAACCATTCAGCTTCTCGTCTGTCACAGGTAATAGGCGCTCCTTAGCTCTTCATTTCCATACATTTTTTAATGGTTTTCCTTTAGAAATCAACTTTGTGTGGCCACTTTTAAAATTTTAGGGCCGGGCCCAGTGGCGCGAGTATCGGGCACGGACCCGCGCCACTGAGCTCTTTTTACTAAAGGACTCGCGCCAGTGGCCGAACCTAATTTTTTGCCTAAAATTCCGGTACTTACACCAAATTTCTTGAAATTTGAAGCTCACCAAAGATCTAATCAAGGGTTTTTGACCATGTGAATGCAGATAACCACTCAAAATGGCAATCGAATGGAAGGAACGAGAGCACGGAGATGAGGATGAAGAGGCCATGCAAAGCCAAGCTTGCATGAACGCTCTAAGAGACTGTGGATTGAAAAAGTTCTTCCTCACGCCATGTTTACGAGCTCAGCCTGAGCTCCTCCAATATCTAATCAGCATCTGGGATGAAAATGAACAGTGTTCAGGCTACGAGACCAGGTTTTAGAATTGGAGGTCACTGACATTTATTTCATTATTGGATTGTCCCGCAGAGGTCCAATCCCTGTACTGACTGGGAGCAGACCATCCGGGGAAAAGATGGAACAGGTAATGGCGCGGGTGTGCCGAGGGGCACAAACAGGATCGGGAAGCAAGAAGGTATACATCTCCACCATCCCTGATCTAGCACTAAGAGTAGTTCTCCACACCATTACGCGGGCTGCTGGGTCACAGGCTCCGCACGAGGCCACGAAGACTCAACTCCTGTTAGCCTCAGAATGTATGGGTCCCCTACTGTTCAACTGGGCAGAAGCAGTAACCATCAACATGAAAAGGCAGCTCACAAAGTGCAAACAGGGGAAACTGAAGCAGTTCGGGTATGGTTCCATCTTGGTATCGTTCATTCTGGAACGCATACCAATCTTCCAGGGCCAAGGGGACGCAGTGGCGAGTCCGATACCACGAGAGCCGCGAATGGCTCGCTGGGCAGCACTGATGCCCAGATCTGGAGGTGGCCAAAAGATGTCCTGGAGGCCAGATTTATTTAGGTGGCTACGGCGCCAACTGATCGTCGTGGAGGATTGGCCCTATTCGGGAACTGACTTTACCGGGGACCCAGATCTCCCACTACCAGAAGGAGACGACTGGGACGAGGAGCTGGGTAAGACCTCATATTTTTGATTTTATGTTTATATGTTTTTTTGTTAATACACATTCGTCTTGACACAATTATATATGCATGCAGATGTAGGACCTGAGAGACCAGTCGGGATGTCTCCCATCTCCCGGAAGACACAACTCGCCCCTGAGATCCAGGGGGAAGGCACCGGAGGAGAGGAACTGATCCAGAACCTCTAGGGGATTGCCCATGGGATCCCAGACTATGCCCGACTATCAGATGTACCGATGGCATACCAGCGCCATACGGTGGGAGTTCCGAACCGGATCCACCGAATCCTGAGGCGCCTAGTGCGTGCAGTGACATGCTATCATGAGCACCATGCGGATTAGTCTCTAGGATTTAGCCACACCTATTTTTTGAGAGACACAGTGTCTCAGGATGTATTAAGACAATTATGTATATTTTTTGAGTTTTATGTGACACACTCTATGTAAACATTTCGATATCTACATATATACATATCTATTTCTGGATGAGTCTTTCTTTACATGTGATGATGATTATAAATTGCGCAAATGCCTGTCTAATACCAAATTTGCTACTGCATCTGTTAATGTATTCAAATGCCTGGGTATATGATGATATGTAATGTAGTCAAAATTCCTTTCCAGTAATCGAATACGCAAATACGGACGTAAGATGGACGGGTTCCTTACCGAATAGTGTCCGTTCAGCTGTAACACTACAAGTTGTGAATCTAGGTACACGAGCAATTCACGGATACCAAGGTTTACTGCCTCGGTTAACAATTCCAACACGGCACTATATTCCGCGATATTGTTCGTTGTACGTCCTAAACACACACCTTGCAGGTTAATCAACTCACCAGCAGGATCGTAGATTACCCAGGCTGCGGAAGACAGATTCCTGGTACTGCGGGAGGCACCATCCGCGAAACCAACAGATGGATGAATAGACATCTGCACAACCAGGAAGACCCGATCAGCAGAAAGATGTTTACAAAGCACACCACACTATGCACACAAATGACAATCACACACCTATGTACACACACCACACCAAGAAATCACTTCAGGCGTAGTACTTCTTAAGGTACAGCCCATTTCTGGGCTGCGCCAGTGGAGCTCCTTCGTAATCTATAAGCTCGTAGGCCCCATTTTTCAAAACGCGTTTTACTATATAGGGACCGTGCCACATAGGCTGGAGTTTACCGGCTCCAAGCTTATCATGTGCCTGGTCGTACAAGAGAACGAGGTCTCCTTCAATGAAAGAACGAGGAGAAACAGTTTGATCAAAATGAGTTTTGACCCTCTTCTTTTGTGCTTCGATGATCAAAGCAGCTAATCGACGGGTTTCATCCAATCGTTCGAGATACAGAAGATGTTCTTCCTCAGGGGAGGTATCCGGTAAGAGCTCTACGGCTAATTTAAGCGAAGGAATTTCACATTCAACCGGCAGAGTAGCTTCCAGACCGTACACCAGTTGGAATGGTGTGAATCCGGTTGCACTCTTAGCAGATGTTCGGTATGCCCAGAGAGCTGAGAACAGTTGGAGATGCCAACTGAATTTATGAATCCCAACCGTTCGCTGAAGCATGGTGACCAAAACCTTGTTCACCGCTTCAACCTGACCATTCGCTTGAGGGTAGTATGGTGTTGAGCTGTCGTGACGCAAGCCCAACGTTGAAGTCAGCTCCGTCATCATGTAATCACGGAAATGAGTACCATGATCAGTGACGATGTCTTGAGGAACCCCGAATCGTGCAATAACATGGTTGAATATAAATGAAGCAGCCGTTTTCCCGTCAGCAGCTAGTGTAGGCATCGCCTCGGCCCACTTAGTGAAGTAGTCGACGGCGACAATGATATACGCATGCCCCCCGGCCGAGTGAGGGTTACACATCATAAAATCCACGCCCCATTTCGCAAAAGGGCCGACGGTAATAACGGGATGCAATGGCAACGGCGGCGCGCACATCTTGCGCTGAAAAATCTGGCATGGATGACATTTACGGACTGCAGTGATACAATCCTTGAATATGGAAGGCCAGAAATAACCTGCCCGCAGAATCTTCTGGGCAGTAGCATACCCGGACATGTGTCCGCCACAGGCACCACTGTGGCAGTCATTTAAGACTTTCTCAGCCTCTTCCAAGGTAAGGCATCGTCGGAGCACCGAATCTACTCCAATACGATATAAGGTATCTCCTACGATACGGTAGGGTTGGGACTGGTGCCGAATCCGACGGCGTGCAGCTTTATCCAACTCAGACCGAAATGTCGCGGTCTGAAGATACACTATGATATCACCGTACCAAGGATCACGCGTATCAATAAGAAACAGCATTTCGTCCGGTATATGATCTTCTGAGTGTGAAGGAACAGAGTCTGTAGGGAGAGAACATATCAAATCCGCGAAGACCAATGATTTAGTTGACTTGGCAGTGGTGAACTCCAAGTCAAACTCCTGCAGGATGACGATCCATTTGGAGTACTTGCCCCCTAGTAATTGTCTAGAAAGAATATACGTCATAGGGTTGTAGTCTGAAACCACTGTTATCGTACGCAAAAGGATGTAATGGCGAAAGCATTGTACGGCATGTACTGCTGCTAAGGCCAACTTTTCGACATGTGCATAACGCGTTTCCGGGTCGAGAAGGTTCCGAGAGAGGTAATAAACAACATGTTCGTCACCGTTCTCGTCATCCTGCACCAAGACCATGGCGATGGTGCTTAATGCGGCAGCTAGATACAAAGTAAAGTCGCGGTGGTAGTCCGGAGGACGAAGCAACGGAGCATTGACTAGCAATGTCTTCAGCTTCTCAAAGGATTCTTGAGCAATTTCGTCCCAGTGAAAGGGGACATTCTGCTTTAACAAACGAGTGAATCCTTTGGCCACCTCGGCATAATTCGGGATAAAGCGCCTAAGAAAATTCGCTTTCCCTTGTAGACTCTGTAACTTATACAGGGAGGAGGGTGATGGGAGATTTATGATGGCCTCAACCTTTAGAGGGTCAAGGCGAATTCCGTCTTTCGAGACTATAAAGCCTAAAAGACGGCCAGAATCGACGCAGAAGACGCACTTATGAGGGTTGAGCTTGATATTGTAGCGTCTGCAACGAAGGAATATCTGGCGGAGATGCTCAGGATGGTCCTCTCGCTTACCCGAATGGGCTGGCAAGTCGTCCAGATAAGGCTGGACGATATGGCGAATATCATGAAAAGCATAGGACATCACGCGCTGGAACGTGGCGCCAGCATTTTTTAAGCCGAACGGGAGTTTTTTGTACGCGAAAGTGCCCCACGGATAGATGAATGTGGTCTTATGTTGATCCTCAGGTGCAATATTGATTTGGTTGTAGCCTGAGAAACCGTCCATTAAGGAATATATCTCACTCCCGGCACATTCTTCGATGATCTGGTCGATGAACGGAGTGGGATAATTATCCTTAGGACAGGCGCGATTGATATCGCGATAATCCACACAGACTCGAATTGTACCCTGCTTTTTATCAACAGGGACGATATTGGACACCCATTCTGTAAGGGGGATAGGATAAATAAAACCCACGTTCAGAAGTTTTTCAACTTCTGCCTTGATGGCGGCGGCTTTTCGAGGATGCATGGGACGTAAGCGTTGGCGCACGGGCTTCGCACCTGGGTAGGTTGGAATCTCATGCACAACAATACTTGGATCAATTCCCGGCATTTCCTCGTAAGACCATGCGAAAACATCTCGGAATTCTTTGAAAAGCTCCGTATAGACTTGGATCTCCTCGGAAGAACAAGTCACACTTACATGAATGTTCTCAACAATCCCCGGTTTAACAGAGATGTTGATTGGAATAGTTTGAGTAATGTTACTCAGATTACCCTCTGAAAAGACCTCGTGCGTCAAGATCGGTGTTTGAAGAGGAGGGGAAGGAACCTGAGTAGCATAGCGCTCCAGACAATCAGTCATTGCCCCCAAGCTGGGCATAAACGAGGAGCGATGATGTCCATCGCCCCAGGGCAGCTCCTCAAGAGACATGGTTTCAATGATAGCCTCATCTAAAGGAAAAGTCTCTCTGAGAGGATCAGGTGAATCAGCCTGACCAAGCCAGGGGGGATTGCGAGTAGACGTCGAGAGCCATGCTCATCGGAGCATGCTGAGGAGGTGGAGGGTCCGATGCGGCAACAATCTCACAGTAGCTGATCTCTACTGGCGTTAAAGGCATGGATTCTCCAAACTCATATACCTGCTCAGGTGTAGGAATAAGCCAGGGGTCATCAGTCCTGGATAACATGTTGACTTGAGCGGTATTCGGTGGCGGTGCGGGGAATATACCCATGAGAACAGGGTCCTTGAAAAGACCAGGTCCTATGCTGTCTGGGGGATTCGGAATTTGATCCACGTATGGCACGTTGTTCTCAGAGCTAGAGGTGAAAAATGACAACTGATCTACCGTAACAATCTTGCCCTCATGGGGGAACTTAATGAATCGAAAGACAGTAGACGGCACGCAGAGCATGGCATGGGTCCAGCTGCGGCCAAGAAGTATGTTGTAGTTGAGTTTCGCGTCAACCACTTCTACTTCCACGTTGACGGTTTTTCCCTGTAATGTGATCGCAAGACTCTCAAGAACTCCCAGGGGTTTAGACTCCCGACCATCAAATGCCTCAAGGGCATTGGGAGATGACGACAAGGCTGGAGAGCCAATGGCCTTCCAGCAGGCGGAGGACATAACGCAAGTAGATGCACCCTCATCTACGACGGCCCTATGAATGTTCAGACCGTTAATCCCGACTTGAATGACCAAAGCGATTTGATGTGGAAGCCGGGGAGTAAAATTCTCGAGATCGAAGGTGAGAAGGCTCGAGTCGGCGGGATCGATACCACCGATTGCAGACAGTAAAGCCTTCTGTTGTGAAGGACAACTTTGAAGAACCTCAAGTGCGGACATAGCACATGGCGCCTGTGCCAGATCCTCAACAATACTGTAATGTTGAGCGGCACGAGCATTTGGATTATAAGAGGATCTCCGAAGAACACCCTTGGGAGGTGGTTTCACAACGGGTTCGAGAGTCGGCTTCTCGATTTCCAACGGACCAGAAACAGGTGGGGGAGGCGGCCCTTCCGCAACTGCCTTCTCGGGTGCCTGTTGCTGACTATTGTAATCCTTCGATCTCGTAGCGATAGTGATAGGTGCATTAGTCTTCATCATGAAAACCTGAGACCCAAACGGTGCAGATGATGAGCCCTGTTCGACCATCTGGGTCTGCTGAGATGGAAATGGCTCTTTTAAAACAGTCGGAGTTCCTTTTGAGCCTTTAAGAAGTTGACTAACTTCGGATCGTCGTGGACAATCCTTAGAGTAATGGTCACCTTCACGGATGAGGCAAGGGAATTTCGGCTTACGTTGGGAGCCATCCTCAGTTCGAGTTTTAGATTCCGGTTTTGGGGCATCAGATTTTGATTTGCCTTTGCCCTTCTTCTTCCCCTTGGAGGATTTGTCCGCAGGATTGGCCTGAACGGCATTTACCTCCGCGGTTTTACCAGACTCGGATGAGGCGGGATTAGCAGAGGTATTGTTGGAAGAATTAGCCTTCTGCTTCCCATTCGAAGACTTCTTCGAATTTTGAGAAACGGAACCAATGACACCATCCACCGTAGGGGTAGGCGGGGCCTTTGTGGCTCCGGGCCGTGGAGCATCAGGCAAGATGTCATAAAGCGTGCCAGATTGCGAATAAACAAGATCCAGGTATTGAGCACGCGCGATAGCTTGTTCCTCCGTCACACACGCTCCCATCGCGATATCCTGAGCGATTTTATTGACAAAGGAGGTGGTGAACCAGTGAGTCAAAATCTGATCAGGTATGTGAAACTTGATCAGTCGACGACGGCGCCGCCACTGATGGATGTGATCCGAGATGTGAGTGGCCGAGTCCTGCTTCAGGGAAGACAGGAGGTGTGTCCCGGTCTCATACCGGACCGGTAACTGGAAATGCGTGAGGAAAGCCATAGCTAACGAGTTGAAATCCTGAAAAATACCACGGGATAGCTCTATGTACCACTTAGCAGCAGCTCCTGTTAAAGTACGCTGGAAAAGACGTAGACGAATCGAATCGTCGGTCCAAGAGTTAGACGAACACCAGAGGTGATACGTCATCACATGCGCTTGGGGGTCTTCTCCAGCTTTGCCCTCAAACTTGGGACAGTCACCTGGTATCTTGGTGGGAACCGGGGGCCAATATGGATTATGAGCAATCGGATCATTGGTCAACTTCGAAACGTCCGGTAGGTCCAAGGTAGCCAGGAACGGAAATGGGGGGTTAACTACCATGCCAGTCCCAGGATAAGGTCCGGTACCTGCGTTCCACGATGGTTGTGAATATCCCTGCCCCCATGGGTTCTGTCCTTGAGGATTCTGACCGTAGGGGGCATGGTTCGTATAACCAGACTGATTTGGTTGCTGCTAACCATTGTGTGGGGCTTGATAACCAGGGTTCGGGCCCTGATTAGGTGTCTGCCCTGTATAAGCAGCATTTGGATTTGGCTGTTGAGCGTAGGTAGAACCGGGTGGAGGAGGAGGATACTGAGAGCCTCCAGAGTGGTTATAGTTCGGTTGAGACTGACCATGAGGATAATAAACACTCTGAGGATGAGTAGACTGCTGATAAGTGGAACCCTGCGGAGCCTGGTACGTAGGGCGCAGCTGGTGATTTGGCTGCGGCATTGAATGAACAGGCTGTTGAGTAGAGTGAACGGAATGAGAGGGCTGCCCTGAATGAACAGGTTGACCCGAATGAGGGGGCTGTCCTGAATGAACAGGCTGGCTCGGGTGACCAGGCGGTGCTGGTTGCGCAGGCTGACCTGGTTGTAAGTGAGCCCCAGGTTGTGCCGGATGAGTCGGCTGGCCTGGAGGCGGGACACCGGGCTGTACCAGATGAGTCGGTTGGCCTGGTGGTGGAACAGGACCAGGTGCTTGCTGGAAACCAGTTTGACCTGAAGCAGAACCATAGAGTGGTCCTGGCTGATATGCAACGTTAGATACAACAGGATACTGCGGTTTCATTGGTAAAGAAGGCTGGATTTGCCCCCCAGGACCATAGGTCGGTCCCGGTTGATACCCCGGCTGAGGCTGAGCAGGTTGACCAGCAGGGCCGTAATATGGTCCTTGCGGATTGTACAATGGCCCTTGCTGGCCCGCAGAGTAGCCTTGAATGGGCTGTCCCTGTGGGTCGTACTGATAGCCAGGTTGGCCTGCGGGTTGGCCTTGGAAAGGTTGTCCCTGCGGGTTGTAAGCCTGGTTGTACGGTAAACCTTGAACATAAAGATAAGCCTCAGGAGCAGGAAGGCGCAAAATGTCCCCATGCTCGTCAAGCTGACCCGGAAAACCATACACGGGAGTGTCGTCTTGTGCATAGTGCGAAAAGAAAGATCGGTAAGGATCTTGGGGAATCTGTCCAGCTCCGGCGTTCGGCTGTTGTAAAAACAACCGATACTCCTCCGGAGAGATATTCTCCGGTATAACAGTAGCTAGGTAAATGTCCTCCGGAGTTGGCCCAGCCCTGGTAGCAGATGCTGAGACAACAGCAGAAGAGGCAGCCACACAAACAGTGGGCTGAACGGAAACAGAAGTGACGGGCGTCGAAGGAGACACCCCGGGCGTAGTGGCAGCTGGCCTCGAAGCAGGAGATGATATTCCCATAGAGGCAGCAGCTGAAATGATCTGACCCAGAGATCTGTATCCCTGCGGTAAAGAAGGACTGGCTGACGACATGGTAGCCAGCTCAGAGTCGTCTCCCTCAAACAATCTACGAGGGATGCGCTGATAGTCATCAGACCCCGGAATTTCCTCACCAGAATCACTCATGGTTGATCCTGCCGTTAAATCACGCAGAAGACGACGAGGACTAGGAGGAAAAACAGCAGCAACAAACGGTGAACCCGATGTAAGAGAAAGGAAATCAGCTCCCAATCTCAATTCAGACACAGGGTCCGAAAAGGGCCAATTGAACTCAACTGGTCCTCCAAAGGGTTGTTCGGCGAGAACCGGTCCCCCGTCAGGAAACTCGGAAACAACAGGCTGCTGTGGTTCAACAGAAGGCTCAGAAGCTTCTGAAGAATCGTCCGTGTAAGGACTACCAGTAGACGAAACCGATGGTTCCGCCACTGTGGCAAAAGACTAAAAGAAAAGGGCACACACACACACAGGCTGAAAATGAGTTAAGACACACGCTCAAACGGTCAACAAGCAACGTCTAAATAGGTATGAAATCGTGGGCGATTAATTTTACCACATTGGAAAATAAGAAGTTCTACCGTTTCATGTTTCAAGAGTCGAGAAACGATAAAAAGATGACTCTATCTCTTTCAGAGTTGACACAAGCGTGAAAGGACAAGCGCTTGACGGTCTTTTCAAGTTTAGGGAGTCAGAAAAGACCAAATGATTGCTCAGGAAAAAACTAGGCACAAAGGGTGTACCAAATATCCGTGAACTGCAATATACACCTTGGTTTCAATAATGAAACAGAAATCGACCAAGGACTTTACGTACGTGCAGGTAGTCTCCCCGAATGCTGTGTTCGGTGTATCACGGGTATAGGGCGGCAGACTCGGCTTCCTGTGGATAAAGGATTGAAAACCTATGGGGGTCTCCCTTTATATACGCGATGGTACGGGGAGCACAAGTCCGTACTAGCGCTGTCTAAAGCCAACAGGCGAACGACAGCTGCTAGGTTTAACGACGCCGGAACACGTCTCTAGCCTAGACCTTCTAAAAATATTTCGTTAAGTTCCAATGCTGCCTTAGGTTAATTGAATAAATTTTACAGTTGATCTTCAATTAAGTTTCAATTTTCAGGCCCTATCGTATGTAGTGTCTCCTAAATGCAAAGCTATATGCCACAATGCAACATTTCGTTCGATGAAAACTAATTAGAGAAGAGTTGAGAGCTTTTATACAAACGAAATGAACGGAAACAAAACAAAGAGCTCTATAATGAAACTAATGCAATTGACAACTTTTCGTTCAAAACACTAATCACTAGTGATATGGAAAAGATTGTAATTTGCACTAATTAACAAAAGCAAAGAGATTTTTTTTTTTTTTTTCAATGTTTAATGGCTAATATGCACTAATCAAACTTGAAAATGAATGGAGCAACTTGAGAAATGATATCCAAGAGAGCGAAACAAACACACTTCACTCACCAACACAAACAATCGGATTCCCAAATCGACCGAAGTCTCTCAAAGCAAAGAAGAGACTCAACGGCTTCCAATGGACCGTGTGATCTAGGCCCAAAGCAAGACCAAACGAATTTCGAATGAAGAAATGAACAATCACCCAAAAATCGCAATGAAACAATGAACAACTACTTAGAGAATGTGGAGGATCAATCAGATAGTTGACAGGACAATCCAAACACCAAAACTCCCAAGGAGGGCTCGATGCACTAAGCCACTAGATGACCTAGGGCTTGAAAAGTGAAATCGGTAGATAAAAGCAAACAACCCAAGGACGGAGGTGAATTCCCAGCCAAAAAAAACTCCAACACACTCAGGCAGTCGGAAAATCAAGAAGAAAAACACTGGTCAACTTCAGAGAGCTCAGGAATGAGAAATCTCAAAAACTTACAGGGGTGGCGCGACTGTAAGAGTGAAACTGGCGCCAGAAGGCTAGTGGCGCGGGTTGTACAAAGGCAACAAGCGCCAAGTGGCGCGACTGTTGGGTTAAAAACCGCGCCAGTCGAGTTTCTCAGAAAAAATTAAAAATAAGCCACTCCAGAAACAGACCAATGCAAGCTAAGCAATCCAAGAAGGAAAAACACACAAAAAATCCAACCCAGAAGGTTCATCAAGCAAGGAAAAACAAGATACAAACGGCAAGGCAAGACAAAGACTCCAAGTCGTTCAGTCTGCAAACCAAACCGGAGATCGACTGAAGTAGCGTTGATCTACTCCGCTAATGCTAGGCAGAAGCGTTTCGAAGGCTATCTGGCCGTACTTCAGACTCCGTCTATAGTTTACAAATCAAACAACAATCAACAACAAGTTGGATCCCCAGTGGAGTCGCCAATTTGTTGAGGAGGTAAATCCCCTCTGCGGACAGAGGCGATCCCTACTAGCCCAGCAGGGGTCTAGCAACAAACAAACAATGTCATGACGCAGGTTCCTAATTACGAATGAAAAGGCTGGAGATAGAAGCCTACATGGATTCCAACGCTAGGATCTGAAGAAGAAGCGTCCCCGTTCCTCAGCCTCGGCAGATCACAATCCCTCCACGATCTCCGCGGATGAACACCTGCACATGGAAGAAACGAACAGATACAAGCATAGAAACCGGCATACGTAACTAAACATCAGTCAGAAAGGACATTACTCGCATTAACATGATGGAAAACGGAGTGGAACCATAATCATAATCATCTATTAAATAACCAGCGAAGAAAGATTACAACCAAGTTCTGACGTCGCGGTCTCCTTCGGACGGGTTTCCAGTCATCCACGTCTTGCAAAGCTTGCCAAGGAAAGGGAAAACCTCTCCGGAGTCTCGTGACAATGGTCTCAATACTTGAGTCAGCCTTAAGGGAAAGAGAGGGTGCTTTACAACACAAAGGCTATTGGGAATATGGAGATTCAAAGCTTAGGCACTTCAAGAATAGCTTGCCATTGATCTGAGCAAGCTTTTATAGATGGGGAAGGAGGAGTTGGGATCCCTATTATTATGGGATTGGCCCTATCAACAAGGAAGGTTCCATGGGAGGTGGCAAAACCACTTCCCTCCATAGAACTCCCACAGCCAACCTCCCAACTCAAGATAGGTGATGGTTTGTGAATTTGTTAGAACTCAACTCCCGCCATCCATATTTAAAAAACAATTCCCAAATTGGGTGGCGCGACTACGGCTCTATGACAGAGCGCCAGGTGGCGCGACCTCTTTGCATTAATTTCCCCATTGGCGCGAGTACTGAACTGCTTGCCCGCGCCAATGCTAAAAGGGCTGTTTTTTTGATTTTTGCAAGGAGATGTCTCAAGGGAAAATAAAGCTCATGTTCAGAGGGATGCATTGATGATGATTTCAAGGCATGACAATGTTCACAGGTCACAGAATGGGTCCTCCATTGTGCGGGATGGGGAATGGTAAGGACGGTGACAAATTACTGTGTAACAGTTATGGTGCCACTCTTGTCGTTGTTTTTAATGATGAGTTATGTCCTTTCTGACTGACATATAGTTGCATCTACTGGATTTTACGCTTGCGTTTGTTTCGTTTCTCGCATGTGCAGGTGTCCATCACGGAGATCGTGGGGATCGTGATCTGCCAGGGCTAAGGAACGGGAGCGATACCTCTTCTACAAGCAACAGTGTTGGATTCCAGGTAAGCCTTCATCGCTAGTTGGTTTATTTGTAATTAGGAACCTGCACCATAGCGTGAATGATTTTTGCTAGACCCGCTCTGGGCTAGTAGGGATCGCCTCTGTCCACAGAGGGCATTTACCTCCACAACACTTATTCTCTTGGAGCACTTCAGTTAAGTGCACAGATGTGGCACAGCAGCTGACAGAAGGAATTACGCTATTCCTGAGGGTTTACTGGAGCTAATGCATGAGGGCTTCAGTTAGAACTCATGTGACAGAGTTTGGTGGAGTTATAGAAGTAGTTGGTGGAGCTGTATTCAGTTTAACTCAGTTAGACTCAGTTGAGCTAGTTGTATCTAGTCTAACTGATTGATACACTAGTGAGAGTGGTGTGAATTAATTACTTAATTAATTCACTAAATAATAACTCATTACAACTAAAGAATACATCAGTTAACTACAATGCATGGTAGTTTCAGTGGAGACCAGTGGAGAGGTAGGTGAAAGAGCAAGTGTGACTATCAATTGTGACTATAGTGATGCATTGATTGCATCCAACACTCAGTGGAGATGCCAATGAGGATCGTGCAGTGAAAGCTTGGTGGATTCAATTTCATTCAGAGCCATTCTTCAGCAGGGATTGCGCAGTAGAGGCAGGCTAGCAAGTGGCAAAGATCGGTGCATGGATTTGCAAGATCGAGCCTGATTAGTGTGTAGCGATTGTATTGTACTAAGAGCTTGACATGTTCAGCTTTGTATGAGGATTGTTACATGATCTCTATGACATATATTATATATACAGATAGTTTGGGTTTTTAGCTTCAGGATTTCTCGTTAAACGACTGTGTTAATGTGTGTGAATTTTTATGGTTTCATGTGTGCATTGCAATTGATTTAATTTCCGCATGTGATGATCAATGGTGGAATAGATTTTGTATTGTGCATGAAGTTAAAATAGTGTGTGATCAGGAGAATCTTGGATATATAACACATAAGTTATATAATTTCTACACCCCATCCTCCCCACTGTTTAGGCTTGGAAATCTTGTCCCATCCTACCCATGCAAATTTCTTTCCCTCCTGCTTCCCCCACCAAAGGAACCTTCGACAAATATGTTGTATTCTAGTTGTAACTCCCTTGGGAATCCATGCTAATGTCATCCAGTATACTATTATAGCCTCCAGGACTGACTTGACGAGGACTAAATGCCCTGCTCTTGATAACCATATTTGTTGCAAAATATTTACTTACCTTTCCACTTTTTCAATAAGCCAGTTCTAGTTCGTAATTCGGTAATCATTAGGTTTAAGTTTGAATCCCAAGTATTTTATGCCTTCTGTGATATCCCAATGGCTGAATTGATACTGAAGGAGAGCATGTATGTGTTCTTGGATGGAGCATCTAACCATCATGATAGTACATTTTCTGAGGTTGGGCATCATGCTTGTGGCTTTACAAAAGATTGACAAAATCCTCTTGAAGCAGTTGGATTTCGTAATGGTACCATCTAAGAATATTAGAACATCATCAACAAATAAAATGTGAGTCAGATGAATAAAATCAATAACTTTGATCCCAATTAATGTTCCAGTTGACTTGGCAAAGGAAATGAGCTTGGTCAACCCTTCCATGATCAATAGGAAGAGTAACGGGGATAATGGGCATCCTTGTCTGAGCCCTCTTTCCACCTGCAAAAATTCAGATGTTGCGGTTAATAAGGATGTTGAAGGATGCACTTGTGATGCAACACATAATCCAAATTATGAAGGAGTGTGGGAAGGAAATATGCATGAGGATGAGTTGTATGTAGGTCCAACAGGAGCAGTCGAAAGCCTTGGCCACATCAATCTTAATAATGATGCTTTTAAGGCTTTTGAGTTTGATAGAATGTTGGGATTCTTCAGCGATGCCAATGGCCTCATGAATTTTCGTTTAGTGAAGGAAGCAAATTGTTCCTTAGAAATGTGGTGAGATAATATTGGCTTGATACATTTGGAAATAATCTTAGCAATGATCTTATAAATTCTATTGCATAAGGATATATGAATGTAATCATTAAAGGTCAAGGGATTATCAATTTTAGGGATAAGGGAAATGAAGGTGGAGTTGAAACAATCGTACATCCTACCTTAAGTTTTTCACTCTTCAATGACCTGAAGGAGATCCAAGCCTGTCTTCCAAGACTGTTAGGTAAAATTCAATTGGCCAACCATCTTACCCTATCCACCATGTCCCCCATCCTAGATTTGATCAAAAAGAAATCCAATCTATGAGCAAGGGTTGCTTCCCTGGTCCTTATATTGCACCAGGTAGGTAAATTTTTAGACATATCAAAATCCATTAGATCAACATTATCTAGCATTTTCTCACAATATTCAGTCAGAGGATCAAGTTGAGCATTGGGGCCCCATGATTCATCTCTCCCTATGGAGAAGTTTAAATCCCCACCTATAATGATATGATCCTCCTGAATGATTGATGAAGCCATCATCTTATCCCAGAATGCAATCCAATTGTGGCATGGACCATAAACATTGATCATCCATATGGGCGTATCAAGTTCAGTTGATATAACGTCTGCACCTAAACCACCATTCCATTCCCACATGTTCTCCACTCTAATGGTTCGGTTATTGAAGCCAATGGTACTTCCTCTTGATTTCCCTCTCACATCCAGAGTATAAAAGCTCCAGTCAGGGAGCAAGGAGGATAGTAGTTTTTGAATAACCTCCCCATTCCCAAACGTCTCTTGTAAAAAAATGACATCCACTCTCTCTATAGCCAACATTCACCTAAGAGCCACTCTTTTGTAAGGGTTGGCTAACCCCGTGCAGTTAAAGGAAATATAGATCATGGATCACCCATGTCATGGGTGTCCTTTTCTCTAAGAACCTGATAAATTGAATATCGTTTCCCAGAAGCCACTTCAATCCTAGCACGAAGGATAGCTTTGGATAGTGAGGAAGGTCTGCCACTGGAGTATTTAAGATGCTTGGGGGAGGAATCGTCTCCCAATTCGAATGAGGGGGTGGATTTAGCGTTTTCAAGGGATATGAAGTTATATATGTGGATGGAGCTATTTCCCGAGTGCTCATATTGTTCAGAGTTATTAGAGGCACCCACAAGGGTGATAAGGACAGGCCCCGAGGAGGATGGAGGGGTTGATGCAATAGGGAAGATAATGGGGTTGAGATTGAAAGAATTCAAGTTTGATATAAATGAATTGAGAGACATAAAAAGAGATCCAGAATTATGAAAAGTAGAATTAATTGGAGGAGGGGAGAGATAGAAATACCCAGAATCAGACGGGATCCTACAGCATGTGAACGAGTAGCCTTATCCAGAGGAGTCTGTGATGTTGTCTAAGGAGGTGCCTTCCAGAATTCATGTAGAGTTCTCGGCATAGAAGTAGGAAGCTCTTGTGTTGTAGTTGATTGAGCAACCTCTTAAGTTTGAGTACCCACATGCACCTGTGCCTTCGGTTGTTCCATGCTAGCCACATTAATCATAGGGCACTCCTTATATAAATTTCCAACCTCATGACAGCGACGGTAGCAGGAAGGGAACCCCATCGTAGTCTAGATTTTTCCATCTTATGACATCCCTGTATTGGAGGCGATAGCTTTCCACCAGGCCCTCACAAGTATCAAGGTGCACCAATATTCTGGCCATGGAAATGTTCCCAATCTCGAAGTAATACCTTTCATGATCCAAATATATACCCAAATATTCACCTATACATCTGAGTACATCCTTCATCCAGAATTGGAGAGGCAGACTAGGTAAACGAACCTATATGGGTTCGGCCCCCATCTTTTCCTTATCCGGTTCAAAAAGTAAAGTCCAGTGCTTGAGCAGGATGGGGGTCATCTTGATGTACCAGAATTTCGAGAGGACCCAATTAGCCATATTTGGGTGTGGGAATACGAGGGCAAACCATCCCCTGGTCATGGTGAGTGCTGCTGGTAGCTGGTCCAAGATGTTCCCCCCAGATCTCCGATGTCCATTTTTTAAGCCTGGTAGTGGAGTAGTTTGTGCCTCTAACCCAGCCTACCAGTACCGTTTGTGTTTTTTCCTTCGCTTGAGCCATGCTAATTCCTTCCCCAAAGACCAATAATCTGCCCTTTTTTTGGCTCTTGGTGCACTTTCTCTTCTTCCTATCAGTCCTATGAGGATGGTTAGCCTGTGTGTGACTAGCCCCCTCAAGTTGAGTGTCGTCTAAGTCTGATGCCCTACTGTCTTCAGGGAGGGGTATCTGCTGGGTAATACCCTCAAAGAAACTAGAGGCTTTTCCAGTAGGAGGGTTCCACAGTATGTCGTCTATGTTGTTTATATCGTCAGCTGAGTGAAACCCGAGTTGTTAGAACCCAAAGGAATCATCTGGAGCACCCAAAAAGCCCCCCATCCACGAGGTTGAATCACCAAACACCTCAGGGATTGTCTGATGTTGTTCCCATAGTCTAAACACTAATGGTGACAGAATAGAGAAGGAGGGTGATGCCTATGCCTCTGGGGTTATATCTAAAAAACTCTATGTAATGACAAGATTAGTAACCCTAAACCCTAGTAGCCCATTTGATGACTCACTGACTTCCATGTCCATAATCCCATGTTCCACATGTGCCTGAGGGGCCTTGCAAGTCATCCGGTGGAGGCCCAATTGTCGGCTGATGTGGGTAGCCAACCCATATTTGTGATGGTTCCAGGGTATATGAAGAGTATTAAACCTATTCCGCATCCATGAACGAGGTTCCAGGTTTATCGCGTCTGCGGCCCGTTACCAACACAACCTATTGTAACTTTTTTGGAGGGTTCTGAGGAAAGTGTGTTTTTTACTGTAACCACATGTCGTCTCAGTTGGGGTCCAAGGTAATGCAAACCGTTTAATTATTTACCCAAATGTCAGGCTTTCAAAGCTCGTGAAAATCGTGAGCAACCTCCATCTTGTCAATCGTTCCCTTTGTTTCCCATAGCGGTCCTAGCACCTCACTCCAAGCTATGTAAACGCCCATCAAACCACCATTATTATAGCCATGGCTAGGGTGTCAGCTCAATAAAAAATATTAATTTATCTGAAAGACACTCTAAATATATTGGTGTGAGTCATTTTCAAATTAAAAAAATAAAATAAATTATTTATTTAAAAATTCTACAAATTTTAATAAAATATTAATTTAATAGTTTAAAAAAAAAATCTTATAAAAAAACTTGTAACTTCTATTAAAAAAATGCCTACGTCCAATCCTTTAGAAACAATGGTTCGTCGCAAATATTTCAACATATGTGTGACAAATTAAGCACAGATGGAAAAATGTCTGGAGCCATTCTGTTGTAAATGGAGGATGAAATCAATGCCATTGGTATTTAACCCCATTTGATGAAAAGCTACTACCTCTATCAGTGCGGCTCATGCATGAGTGGTGATGATTTTCATAGATTATGGTTAAACAGAATGCTTGTATAGAGCACAAGAAAGGATTCAAGTATTGATAATATGAAATACAATGACCATTAGTTAAACCCTCAAGCATTAGGGTCTGAGTAAAGTAATGAAACTTCCTATTAAAATAGGGAGTGCGGAACAGGAAACAGAGAAACAGAAGTAATCATGGAAAAACTTGGCAGGTAACAGTACTTAGTCTTGTGGGAAATATATGTGCATTGAAAATTGACATGAAGAATGTATTTTTGTGCATAATCCATGGCTTATAATCAACACTATTTCAAAATAGTGAAAAGAATGTTTAAACTTATATTTACAGATAGTAGTGGCTGCACAGTATAATCCTGAATACCAAGTTTTTATAATTTGAAGGATTTAAATGTGATGATTGTAATTAGGATCATCACTATGATGATATATCGCTCCACATTAATATTGTGCTTCCGTACTTCTAGGATATCCTTGAACTCTTTAAACAATTTTATTACCTTTCCAAGAACATATTCAAGAGATGAGCTTCTCGGTCATCTCGTGTGTACCTAACATACATCTCGAAGTGTCCGCCATTTTCCAAAGATCTCCTGAATCTGCCCCAAAAGGACCAATAGGCCAGTATCATCTTCTCTATCATGGACTGCTTAAGCTCCCCTTGGAGCTGCACATCTAGCACCATCCAAGCTTAATGCTTCCGGAGCACATCCTCAAATACATGATTGAAACCCTCACTGCAGAGCCGTTTCTCGCTTGCGAACAAAATCCTCACCGCTATTTTCATGGTGCGAATCCAGTTCTTGATTTTAATTTCAATAATTTCCCTTTCCATCTTATGCACGTGGCCCTTGCTTAGCCGCTCAACGCCATTTTTTTACAGAAACCCTTCAATTATAGACTTTCTCGTCATCCCGTACATTTGAATGCTCTCTTTTGCATAGCCAGCGATATGCATGCACTATGCTATGCTGCAAAGATCATGCCCGGCATCGAGTGGCATCATGTCGACTTCCACTTCCGATGTCATTTCTCCCGTCTTCGTCTATTGAATCGTTGTGTGAAAAACCATCTTCCAGCGCCAAGTTCGGCTTGACATTCGCTGTCAGAATTCGGTGAAATTCTCTCCCTACATTCGTGGTACTCTTTCAACCAACCGTAAGTGGGTGCGGCACTACCTCACCTTTCTTTTTTCTTAATACTAAGTGAGTAAACTACGCATTGTACACAAAAATTTAATTAAATCATCTTCCAAGTGTGCTTTCAGTTAAGCAGCGGAATAAACATAAACATCAATATGCAATCCATATATACGCCCATGCATACATAGGAGCGGAAACTCCCTGAAATATGAGTTTTCCCGAGATTATGTTTCATAAAATATTCATTCAAATTACAATACAAATTAAGCCTTCATACTTCCTAAATTACACAAGTACAACAATTTCCAACTTCGTCAACCATGTCGTGCACTTGTTGCACACCCTCTGGTCAAGTCATGCACACCTTGTACGCACCTCCCATTTTTTGCACACGTCATTTACTCTGCCCGTGAAGTTCAATTTTTGGCTCAGTTGTTCATGTAGCTTGGGTCACACAACCTGACTCCACCCGCTCTACCGCGGTGTAAAAGTCCGCCCGTATTACCCTGCCGCACCTCCGCCTGTCCATCACATCGTCTCAAGATTACCCAGAACACCCGACTCTGCCCTGTCGGAATGCGTTCAACATTTTTCCAACTCTGCCCGAAGATCACCATCGACGCCCTCGGCTTACCTATTTTGCATGCGGCCGGGTCACGATAACCCGAATCGACCCGAACAGTGTAAAATCGCAGAAACCCCGAATTCCTTTCGGGTAGGTAGCTTCGACCCAACGTTCGCCTGTCACCTCCCTCACTGCAATTCCACTTCGCTTGAAGCTTCTTGTTTCCTTGTCCTCGCTCGAATGCTTATTCCTTAATTCGAGTTTAAATATTAATGCCTTAACTCGTCCAACACTTTCCTTATTAATATGGCTAAGTGTAGACCCGTGGAGGGGCTCTCATACACCATGTTGGGGTCGACTCTTCTTGCCATACATCAGCTCTTCCATGTCATATGCATCGGCCTGCTCATTTTACAATTTTTGAGGATGCTATAACATAACGTCGCTCAACCAACGATGTTTAGTAACATCGTGCCTACACGCATTCGGGTTATGCGGGTGCTCAGGTCAAGTCGTGTTAACTGCATCCATCGCACTTCCGCTACGTTCGTGTTGTCCGCCTTTCATCCGCGTTTGCACCTCCATCACATGTTTTTTCTCTTTCCATCCAAGCTTTCATTGCACGTTTCCCGCACTCATCCATCACACGATCGACCAAACTTTCCAATGTTCATTTCTTTACGTTTCGTTGAAGCACGCCTGCCCATGTGCGTTCATCGCATGCTTACCGAACTCCCATCACTTACCACCCGAGTTGGGTGGCTATCATGCAAAAGTGCACCCACTGCTCTCAGTGGTCGCTACACGACTCGTGGTCCTTACATCCTCCACTACTCTAAAAAGGTTTTCATCCTCGACAACGCCATCATATCATCATACACATCGTTGCAATATCCATCGCATTCTATCGTCCCAACATCCGTCGATAAGTGTTATTGGATCCAACATTCCCATGTCCATGCCATCAACCCTGCTATCATCCATATATCATGTCAGTATCTAGATGCGATCACCCTTGAATTTCTTCATATCTCGAATCGGTCTATAACTCTGCAAGAAATCATGTGTTGGATCCCCCTGTGATGGTGACAAGTTGGGTAGCTAATCTAACCGAAAATCGCCTCCACAAGAACATATGATCCCTACATCAACATGACTATCAAAAAATACTGCTATCAAGTGTCCCTCTCACTCCAGTGCCTGCTCAAAATGTTAGAGAACTCATTTCCCTGAGGGGGAGAAAGTGGAGGTCGAAGGCTCTCCATCTTCCTCAGTTATCAACTCAATCCACCTATCTGGATCTTCCTCTTACAATCTCAACATGTATGCTTCCCTACTTTCAACTTGAATCTGCGGTTTAGAATCTTCCTTCCTTTCCACTGCCTCAAGTCTATCCAAAAGACTGTTAGAAAATGCCATAATAATTTGTGCCTGCTCCTAAATTTTGTCCTTTGCAATGGTCAATATTCCCTAGAGTTCTTCTTCTCATTTGATGTTTGCCACACTCATAACTATCATTTTACAACTGGTTGTAGATGCAACTATGGTCCGTATGCAAATAGGATCCTCTCGGCCATCATAAATGTACAACTTCTTCACATGCAGTACCCCCATAACTTCAAATTGCTTGAAAAATTACATGCCCAGCACAACTTCATAATCATCAATTCTTGCTACTATGAAATCAAAATCTCCATGCCAATATCCAATACCAATGGGTGTTTTTTCAGCAACCCCGAAAACAAAGTTAGGAGAGCTTCAACTTAGCTTGGAATAGTTTGAACTTCAATCCAACTTTCTTAGAAGTTTCCTTTCTAATGAAGTTGTGATTTGCACCACTATCCACCATAGTGAGAAGTGTGCCTTTTGCAATCTTTATGTTCATAAGATTGATTTTATTCCTCTTAGGATCACGTCTATGGACAGCTTCCACAGCTGCTGCAGCTCCCAATACCTGCATAGTCCCAACCGTAGGTTCATTTTCCTCCTTTTCAGATTGTACCGTCATGGCCAAGTTCAAACTAAAAGGACAATTCTTCACCGTATGGTCCTCTGTGAAAATCCAACACTTCTAGGGCTTATTCACTTTCGAATTAGTATTTGATCTTGAAGATTCCTCCTTTGGTGCTTTTTCTTTCTTTTCCTCATGTTTCTTCTTCTTTTCGGTCCCCTCATCATAGTGTTCAATCAACCTATCCATTACAACAAAGGCCTCTTCCAAATTTTTGACCTTTTGCCTCTTCACCTCATTGTGTGCCCAAGGTTTTAATCCAATGATGAAGTTAAATACCTTGTCTTTATCTGACATGTCTACTAATTCCATAATGGTACTTTGATACTCACTTTGATAATGTTGGATACTTCCATTTTTATTAATGTATTTAATGATATTCCTCACATCACATGTCCCATCTTGTGGACTAAAGTGAACCTGCAAATATTCCTTGATTTCTTCCCATGTGGTGATGCCATCACCTTCACCACGTGAAATCTGTTCAAGTTTCCTTCTCCACCACATTTTCACATCCTCTGTCAAGAATTGAGCAACAATATTTGCCTTGGCTTCTTCATTAGGAATATCCAATCGGTCCAAGTATTGTTACATGTCCCATAAGAAGTTCCCAAGTGCTTTTTCATTCCTTGTTCCACCATATGATTCGGGTTCTTTTATCTTCACGTGGGCAGTCCCTCCAGAATTTCCTTGCCACATAGCTCTTTTCAAAAATCTTTTTCATCATATGCATTTTGCAGCTTTTCATGAGCCTTGGAAATCTCATCTATAGCGCGATCCCTTGATGCTTCAACATTCTTCAGATCCTCCATGGATTCCCCAAGTTTCCATTTGGTGTAATCAAAGCGTACAAGTACTGCATCATACTCGGTTCTCCATTTCGCAATGTCTTGCTCCAAAGTGTCAATCCTTTCATGAGCTTCTTTCAATTCTTCATGAAGGTTCACTTCTTCTAATTTCTTTTCAAATTCTCCCATACGATCCAACATATTCTCCATGATGATTTCCTGCAGAAGTAATTGTGGTGCCTCAACAATTTGAGGTTCATCCACCATGCCTTCTATTTTTCTTGCTTGAGAACGAGTCGAGACCATATACAAACTGGTTAAACTTTAGCCCTGCAATGTTCCCCTATCAAAATTGAAAAACATACCAAAGATACCCCAAGCTTCAGCTTCAACTTGCAATCCTGCTTTTTGTCCCTACTTGCTTCAATCCTCGGCCTTCAACTTCAATGATCAAAGCCCTGTACAAATTCATCTTTGATATCACTGGATGTATAGTAGTAATCCTTCACACCTTATCCAAAATGAGCTTTGTTACCACCTGTCACACCCTTACATTCGTGGTACTCTTTCAACCAACTGTAAGCGGCCAACACTTTAATTAAATTATCTTCCAAGTATTCTTTCAGTTAACCAACGGAATAAACATAAACATCAATGTGAAATCCACAAGTACGCCCATACATACAAGGGAGGGGAAACTCCCTGAAATACGATTTTTCCTGATATTATGTTTCATAAAATAGTCATACAGCTTACAATACAAGTTAAGCATGCATACTTCTTAAATTACACAAGTACAACAATTTCCAACTTCCTCGACTTTGTCGTGCACCTTTTGCACACCCTCGGGTCAAGTAGTGCACAACCTACACACGCCTTTAGTTTTTTGCACATGTCTTTTACCCTGCCCATGAAATTCATGAGTTGGCCCAGCTGTTCGTGTAGCTTATGTCACACAACCCGAATCCACCTGATCTACCACAAGGTAGAAGTCTGCCTATATTAACCTGTCACACCTTCGCTTGTCCATCACACCTCTGCCTGTTCATCGCACCATCATAGGTTTATCCAGAACACCCGAATATGCCCGGTCAGAATGTGTTAAATTTTTACCCGACTCTACCTGCAAGTCACCATCAATGCCCTCGGCTCACCTGTTCTACACGCGGTGGGGGTCATGATAACCTGACTCTGCCCAAACTGTGTAAAATCACAGAAACCTCGATTTCCTTTTGGGTAGGCAGCTTCAAACCAACACTCGCCTACCACCTTTCTCGATGCAGTTCCTCTTCGCTTGAAGCTTCATTTTGCCTTGTCCTCGCTCAAATTCTTATGCCTTGATTCAAGTTGATTGATTGATACCTTAACTCATCCAACACTTGCCATATTAATATGGCGAAGTGTGGACCCATGGAGGGGCTCCCATACACCATGTTGGGGTCGACCCTTCCTACCATACATTGAATCATCCATGTCATATGCGTCAACCTTCTCATTTTACAAGTGTTGAGGCTGCTATAACATAATGTCATTCGACCAACGATGCTTCATCACATCGTGCCTACATGCGTTCGGGTCGTGTAAGTGCTTCAGTTAATTCATGTTTCCTGCACTCATCGGACTTCCGTTATTCTTGTGTTTTATTACTTGCATCCACATCCACACCTCCATCACATGATTCGTCGCTTGCGAACCAAGCTTTCGACGCATGCTTCCCGATCTCATATGTCGCACAATCGACCAAAATTTCCAATGTTCGTTTCTTTACGTTTCGTCGGAGCGTGCCTATCCATGTGCATTCCACGCACACTTTCCGAACTCTAGTCACTTGCCACCTGAGTTGGCGCCCATCTCGCCAAAGCACGCTTACCACTCTCGGTGGTGGTTACACTACTCATGGTACTTACACCATCGATATCTCCATGAGGCATTGCGCATGCACAAGCATGGCCGAGCTGTTGTGCGTTACCACCAAATTTTCCATCAAATGACGGAGATCGTCCATGGCAGTCAGATACTCGTGGGCTTCTTCTCTTCCACCATGGGACAACATTTGCTTCTAGGGCTTCAAATATCTCCTAGATATCATTCTATTGACTGGGGCCAATTCAATGTCCAATGGCTGGAATTCCGAGGTGAGTGGCCGAGATCTCGATGGCCCATGGCCGAAAGGAGGTTGTCGAAGGTGGGGAGGATTTTTTGCATGTCTCTAGTAATTTTCTCAGAGGTGGCCAAAGATTTCAGCTTTAGGAATCTAACAAAGAATCGTGGGAAGGAAGAAATCTTGGTTACACAAAAACAATAAAACCCACCAACAAATCAATTTTGGTTGAATGCTCAACTCTCTGGTTTTAAAAAAAAAATCCTGCGTATGAACCCCAAAATGGAAAATGAGAATTCATTTGTGTTTCAGTTGGTTGGTTCTGTATTTCAAGGTCCCTAATGGGTGGGCATCCTGTAATGACCATATTTTGAATGACCAAAATTCTCGTCGATCCTTGAATTTGGTTCGTCGGACTATGTCGACACCTCTATTTTGACTTAGTCTGTGATTATTACATGCGGTTGTCCTGCTGACAAACCTATTCGGGCATGGAGGGAACTATCAAGTTTACTTTCTAAGCTACTGAGTGATCCCTTAAGTAGCTATCTTCTTTAGAGATTGAAGGGAAAAAAATGATATCGCCATGTACTTCTTCTTTAGAGATTGAAGGAAAAAAATGATATCGCCATCAAGTACTTTTAAAATCATAATAAAATGCAAGTAACAACGCAAGAGGCCCAAAATTCACCCTGGTTTAGGGCCTTTTTTTCCATTTTAAAACATATTGAATAGGTTAGTTCAATTTTCATACCTAGAAAATGAAGAAGAAACTTGAATTGGAACACTATTGTTCATATCCATATATCAACAGACATGAATGCTAATCACTGCACTGAAATCTGTAGATATATTTAAATGATTTGTTACTTCTTTGGGATTTTAGATTTGAATCTATAATGGCCTCTTTCCCCTCCCACATAATATTCCACTGCGATTGTTTTGGGATAACTAGTTATTTTATTATTAGTTTGGTTTTGAATGTTTTTGAATGGTTCATGAGGCACAATACTTGCTAAGGTTTTGCAAATGGGGTAGCAAGATAAGTGAGATTGATTGTGGGGAAAATTCCATAGTTAAGTGCACTTGAGCCAGAGGAAATCTGGGAAGGGTGATGTATGTGAACATTTATGAATATTACTTATGCAAAAACCATACTGTTAAATATGGTTATACTTCTCCTACTTAATCAAGTTATTAATCTAAAGTATTCAGCATTAACATCGAAGTAAACACATTAATAGTCTTCACAGATATAGATTTAAATTGAATACATGAACAAAGACAAAGTGACACATAGGATTTTATGGACAACTGTCCCCAGAAAAACCCAATGCGGGAAAACTGGTCTTCTGGCTACTAGAGGGTTTTTATTATGAAGTATATTCTAAGTACATCAAGTTTGGGCACCTTACTGGTTAAATTGAGAGAGAAATGCAAAATCTACAGCAATATCTCTGTTCCAAAGACGAAGAAACTGACTGATTCACACCCTCAAATGGGATTTACATAACTCATCCCTTTTCTGTCTTCAGAAACCCTAGCGCTACTCTAAAGCCCTCTGCTTCAGCTCTGCCAGTCTGCATGTGCCCCTCCACTGCTTAGGAGAGGCCTGCGTAACCCCAGTCTGGGTTACGTTGTCCCTACATTTCCATGGCTACTCCTGTGTAAGCCCTAATGGCTTCATGTTGCCTCTGTGCTACCCTTTATGGGCCTACGTAGCAGCTGAAGCCCTTTGCGCTGTGAAACTACTGCGTAGCTACTGCTCTCTCTATGCTGCTCTGACTGTTGCTTCTCTGAATTTTATTGACTCGTGGCTTGGGATCAGATCATCCCTCTCACCAATACTACCCCTCGCTGCAGCTGAAACACTTTTGGAAATTCTTAGCTAACCACGCCCTATAATTCCATCTTAGTCTCGATGCTCTACCTCCATGTGTGTGTTCTCCAACTGACCCCAAGCCTTTCCTTTATACTTTCCTCGTTGGGAAACCAACGACTGTGATATAATCTTGATTCGATGGCTAATATTAAAATAGAGCTTGATCTGTGTGACTTAAGTCATTTTCATCACATGTTTAAATTAATTACCTTTAATCTTTTAACTTTCCTAAGTTAGACTTACGGTCCTTAATTAAAAATACTAATTAATTAATTACCTCTTAAACAGGATGAAATTTCTGAAATCCCTTTCTGGGTCTTGGATATCTCATGTACTGTAGTCCCTCCACAAATTTTGGGAGCTAGAGCACATCCGATGCTACCCCAACACTCAAAAATCTCAACACTCCCTCTTAGCGAGGAATATGCTCTAGCACAACACTACTTCATCCTCGAAGTTCTACACTGATCTCTGGTGTGGTTCTCTGCATTGATGCTATGCCTGTTACCCTTCATCACTGTGTTGTTGCTACTCTCCCGCAGTGCTTCCCATGACGCTACCACCAGCATTGCTACATATGTACTTCAGCTCTCTCCCAATATGCTGCATCATGTTGCCAACTGTTGCACTGTAACTCAATTTCTAAGAGAAACAACTGAAAACTCTTGCCCAATGTTGGTTAGACAAGTCATTTGGGTTTCATCCTCATCATTGAATCTCCATAGGCTACTGCTTAGTGCTATCATATGGAGCCACTGTGATGTTACAGCTCTTCTCTACGTAAGCTAGCTCGCATTGCAATGTTGAAGTCACATCAGCCCCTCTGTGTTGATGCTGCTACGTTGTTGCCACATCTACACTGTGCTACTACCTATCAGCATCCAGCTTCGCCTTTGCTCCATCTGTGATTATCTGCACCCACTGATCCACTTACCCCGCTACCATCTTAAGGCTCTCGTAGCACGGATGTGATCCAAGAGTTGGGCTACTCAACAATTCTACCACCACTCTGTAGTTGCTCTATAGATCCATGTCGCCCCACTTTCGTGGTTCATGAGTGCTCATGGAAATGTCATCTTTCAAGCCATCTTCCTCCACAGCAGCCTTGGAGCAAGAAGCTTCCTTATCCTTCTTCTTGTTAGGACAATTGCTGGCGAAATATCCAAGTTTGCGACACTGGAAACACATGATCTTGGATAGATCATGCTTCTTTCTCCCTTACTGCCTCTTTGATGCCAAGGCTGCATCTTCTTCCTCCTCCTTCTTCACTTTACTTAACCTGGTGTTGTACTATCTCTCGGTGAAACGAAGAAGTTATTCTTGTCGGAGGATCCCCCACATACTGTCCTAGTTGGGAAGGTCTAGTCTGCCCAAGATACTTTGGAAAAAATTTTCCCAGTCCTTTGTGACTGAATTGAGAGAAGTCCTCACCATCACACCGTCTACCACTTTCACCCCCATGGAAGTCAGCTAATCCTTGATCGCCTGTAATCTAAAAATAAAGGGTTCGATCTCCTCAACCTTGGCCATCATGAATAACTTCATATGATTTTCCAAAAGCATTCTCCTATGGACAAATATTCCTTCATATAGGGTAGTTAAGGCTTTCCACATCTCATTATCCATATTCTTTTCGACTATGTGTGGTACTACATGATCCTTAACCCCATCCATTATGAAGTGATTGGCGTGTGCCGCTGCTTCTTCAAGAGATCCGCATTGGTTGGTGTGCCCAAGACTTTCTCTGCATGCTCCCTTAGAACGTATGCCTCCATGACTACCAGGATTCTGGCCTTCCAGACTACAAAGTTGGACAGGCCTTCCAACCTATCCTGATCGCATAGCCCTTGAGGTGCCATCTGCTCAATAAAACTATCAGAACTAATCCTCTTATATATGCTAGAGAATCAGATCTAGGGTCCTTGGAGAGAAATGCACACTCTGCTCCCTCTTACAACTAACTCCCTCTCTTGGAAGTCTTCCAATCACAACAAATCAGCTCTCTTCAATCCTTTGATCAATCTACAAATTTATTTGGATGAAAATATTCTAAGAATTTGTTCTCCTCCCGCTCTTTGTCAACTAGTGCTTAGGCTAATTTCTGCACCTTCATAAATTCAACCCCACCATCAACTATTGAAGCTCTGTAGCACTGCTTCTGACACTCTGAATCAGCAATAGCTTCACGAATGTGTCACCCTAACTAGACTCTGCATGCATATAGTCCCAACACAACCTCTGTTTTGCCTCTGCGTAGTAAGTACGTGATCATGCGTGGAGACTGCATCACTCTGGCCTCAGCGTGGCTCTGCTCCCTTCTGCTGCTACGTTGTCCTCTCTAGTCTAAATTTTTGTTGTTTTTTTTCGCTTTCTTTATTACTTTCTGCAACAAGGATTCTTCATTCTTCTTGCTGGTGATCCAGCTAGATCTGCAATCACTCTAATACCATGTGAATTTTTTTGAATATTACTTATGTAGAAACCCTACTGTTAAATCTGTTTATACTCCTCTTGTTATCCTCCTGTATTCTACAGATTCACTAGGTGACTATGGATTTATTACAATTAGCTAAAGATAGCATTCTTTACCTATCATCTATTTTTAGAAATCTCACTGCCTTCATTATCTTCCTAAAAACTTTTCCCTATCTATTAGTTTTCCATCTCAAAGTCACCCTATTGCTCTTAAAAGACTCATTATGGGCTTATACCTCTCATTTTCATCCTTCTTTCCTACCTAAAACCTATTTTCCCATGTTCCCTAGGTTCCTCAAGCATTGATGGTCTCAAAAATATCTCTGTAGGCTCTTTATATAAGTCAAGTACATTGGATTTTCGATCTTCAATACAACATGATTATGATAAGCTTTTTTCTGGCTCCCCAAAATCCTTGTATGGTTTAGGCATTTCTTTTCCTTTGCTAGAATATAGCTTATATGTAATAGAATGTCGAAACATGGTTATTCAAGAAGGGCCTAAAATTTCCAAGGAGGATCATCTTCTCAGTTCAGAACTTGCAAGTGAGAAAAATGGGACAAATTTTAGCACTTTTGTAGAGGTGTTGGAATATTTATTAGCAGAAAGTACTGATGATGTAGACTGTATACTCCTAAATGAAAACAATTTACAGCAAGAGAAAGGGAAAAAACCTGGTCTAGTACATGACACGGGTTATGAACTTGACAGTCCATTTGAGTGCCAAAGTAGTGATTACTTGCAGGAAAATGACATGGAGGAAACACACAAGGCCAAACATTTAGAAAGTCTATCAGAAAATATTGATGGAATATGGAAAAAAGTTAAGGTGAACTGGACAGAAATGAATGAACTTGAAAGGGCTATAGAGAAATTAGAAGACAACACTGATGATTGCTGTAAAGAACTACAGGCACTTAGAGATTTGAAAAAGGTGGCCAGAGAGGGTGGAAAAGATGAGTTGAATTTTATGGTGGAAACTACAAAATATTTTGAAGATGCTACTATATGTAATAATTAAATTCCAAAGCTGTCAAAATGAACATGTCAAGCCTCAATGAGCAAAAGAAAATCCAATTCCATGATTTCAACAACCTGCAAAGAAAAAAGTGTCAAAGAGTACCAGTGAGAAAAGGAAAAAGACTTCAAACATTAGAAAATGGGTTTTTCAAGTTAAATTAAATCCAAAAGCCTATGAAAGCCCATTTTACATTTCAAATGAGTCATTGTTGCCTTTCAAAACATCAGGAGCATCCAGCGAAGAAGAATTTCAGAGTTTCTTGAGCAAATTTGGGTCAAGTTCCTTGGCTCTACATGTTCAGCACTTGGCACTGCACGTTTGCACCGACGTTGCACCCTTGCCCAAAATATTCAACACAGTTTAAACTTGCACTATGCGCCTCAAGCTTGGCATTGCGTGTTTGCAGAGACGTTGCGCGCCTAGCTAGAGAAGGTTGTGGAGTGGTCTATGAACCTAAACCAGTTCTAAACTTCTCCAAACTTTACTAAAGTCTTCCAAGCAAGCCTCAAAGAAGTAAGTACATATTTAACCTTTCTTTTTAGCTATTTGTTCATTCTTAAATGAATTGAAATGGAAACCCTAATTTCAAGCCTGTGTCACTATTAATACCCTTGTTTCATCTTCCTAAAAGAAATATCAGTCATAAAAAAGGTATTTTCATTGATTTATGGATTTCATTGATCTAGTTTGTCCCTACACTCGTTCCATTTCACTAATTCCCTACACTCATTCCCTTCACCTTTCAAGCTAGTCATATCGTCCCCTTCCCCTCATTCCATTTCACTTGCATCCTAGGGTTTCCAAATCAGAATTTGAAGATGTCAGAGGAAGAAAAAAGTGGCATTGTTGATGAGGAACAAATGCCAAGGAGAAATGAACATAAGGGAGGGAAAATAAACAGATTTGAACCCATCACCACAAGGGAACTCATGGCCTCTCCTCTCACTATTTCTTGCTTTAAGCATGTGGGCTACTTTGAGTTCTGTGAGAGAGTACAACAAGTCCAAAATCACCCAGAGTTAACAATATTGTTCATCATTAATCTACATGATAAGCAAGTCACTCTTGCTAGGTTACTTTTGAGATGTCCACCAATGCCATTGCAGCTGCTACAGGGATCCCTAGTGTGGGAGAGAGGTGGTTTAAACAAGAAAACTTGGATATGAGCTTTTATGAACTGTACCTCAAACCTAGGTATAAATATTACAACAAATGCATTTTCCCTTTTTCTCATCTTCTTGACTGGTATGTGCCCATGATGAGGATAATAATGAATTATTTCACTTGTGAGGGAAGGTTCTCCCACCTCTACTCATATCATATTCGTCTTCTCATACATTTCAGTAGAGTTAGAATGTTGCATTTTCCTTATTATCTTTTTCGTAGCATTTAAAAGATGGCTTACATTGTGCAAAAGAGATATTATAATCAGCAAATGGAAAGCCTATTTCATCATTCAATCATCAAGATGGTGGTCATGCATCAGCTTTAGCAGAAACAATTCTATGGGATGCATTCATTGCCAATGATGTTTTCACTACCCCACCTAGGCATCATGAGCAGGATGTTCCTTCATCATCTCATCCTCCTATATCCCCTTCTCCATCACATCTTGATGCTCATACATCTCCACCCACTCACATCCATTCACCTCATGTTGATCCTTCCTCATCATCTTTCCACAACCCTTCATCCTCATATCATAATACCAGAGCATCAAGCAGTGAAAAGGACATTGAGACAGCTGGCACTAAAATGATTTACATTGAGCCATTTCATTTGAGATATCAGAGAGGCCATAGGCATATTTTTGCTTCACTTGGTGTGAAAGGGGCCATGCCTTCTTCGTCAGCAAAATAGGTAGACAAGGGCAAGGAAAAGGTTACAGATCCTATCACTGTTGAGGAGGAGGACAAACATGAAACTGAGAAGGAGTTTTAGTTAATTGACCTTGATGATGACGATAAGGTTAGAATAAAAAATGCATTGATCAGAGGCAAGGAGGCCAAAGTTAGTGAGCTTCAAGATAATATTGATAGATCACAGTACGTGATTGACTTTCTTGATCTAGAGAATTAGCAGCTAAAGATAAAACAAACTATCATTGAGGTCAGGAAAATCAGAGCTCAGAGAGAGGCAGGAAAGGCAAAGGCTTTGTTGGATGAGACCTTGGGTAGTTTTCATGATAGTGATGATGAGGAAGATCAACTTCCTAGACAGAGACCGAGGACCATTGGATTGAAGACGAATTTAGCCTGAGAAAGGCAGAAAGAGGCAGAATTGGCAGAGTAGCTTACTCCAAGTGAGTTTCTTGCCATAGAGATTGACGGAGACAGAAATCATTGGCTTGAGAGAGCCAATTTTCATTTGGAGGGCCTACTATAGAAGGCAAAGAGAGACACTGATATTCAGAGGAAGATGGTGAAACATTATGCCATGAGAAACAAGATTGCAAGGGCCAAGCTCAAACTTGCCCATGCAAAGGTTTGGGATTTAACCGAGTTAAAGGAGAAATAGAAGATAAATATTCTTTCTGAGGTGTCCCTCCAGGCCTCTAACCCTTGATTAGCAATAAAAATTCCAATTTTGGCACTTTTGTGCACATTTTGATTTTTTGGGACGGTTTAGCATGCTGAAAATTGGCTAAACGCGCAGCACCACTGGCGTTGTGCTCTTTTTGGGGGGGACCCAAATGCAAAATGGTCAGCATCCTCATGTTTCTAGTGATGATTACATCAACCTCAAAAAATTTCAGGAGATTTGGAGCAAAAATGGTCCCTCAAAAAGGTCAAAAACCATCAAAAAATCATGTTTCTGCCCTCTTTTTGACCTTGGCGCTGCAGGTTTACCAGTCTTGGAAGAATAGGTTTTTGACAGGGCAGATGGGAACTACTTTAGAAACTGAAAGAATATTTGGAAAATAGACTTAGATACATTTATAATGAGCCATCATGGAGCTCATTTGGACATTGGGAAGGCCTCCAAAAGTTGGCCACAAGAGAGGCCATTTTTTCTGTCATGGCACTGCGCGTTTGCACCGGCACTGCGCTCTTGCCCAGTGGTACTGCACCCTTGCCACAATTTCAATAAAGACACTAGCAGTTATTAAAAAAGTCAGAGATATTTCTCATCTGCCTAGGAGTTATTGTAAAATTTAATGAGAAAGCCTTAAAGTCAAACATATTACAAAGTTAGCTCAGAAGTTAAGTTAGGAGTTATTATTACAATGAATCAGTCTCAGATATTTTTCCTTGGGCCTTGCATGGTCTCAAAGGTCAAAATTCATTAACTCTGTAACAAATAACATCTGAAACCCTAAGTTAGGATCACCTCCTCATTTTGAAGATAAATACTACATGAATGATTCATTTTTAGTGTTGGTTGTTGAGTTGAATACTGCATAGACTCTGAGTTGTAAAGAAGTTGTCTTTGAAGTGTTGTAACTGTTTTGGACTGGATATCAATAGAACAAGCATATTCATAGGATTCATGAACTTGGTTAAATGGTGATGTTATTCTGATCTTGTAATTGTTTCCTTTTGTTTTCATTTTTTACATCAATTTCCCTTATAATAGAACATAAAATTTAGGTTAAGATATGTTGTCCAACACGTTAAGTCTGTCTGCTTTCTGTTATTTAATTTTTTTTCCTCTGCTAGGTCCGATTGGAGAATTTTGGAGTTCCCTGCTCTCCATTTCCACCTAGTTTTTTTCTTGAGATTAACTCAGTAGAGTCCAGCCAAAGAAGTTTATGGTTTGCCCCATCCTTTGGTTCTACTTGAAATGTCGTTCTCAAGGCTTTCTTTGAATTTTACTTACTAGAGTTTGGCTAAAGAACTTTATGGTTTTCCCTATCCTTTGGTCTATCTTGAACAGTCACTTTAAAGGTCTTTGAAATCTGATTTAAGAATTTAGGAGTTTCCCTTCTCTTTAATCATTATTGAATTGTTATCTTAAATGTTTTCTTTGTCTAAAAGTGAATAGATAGAGAATTTAGGAGTTCCCTGCTCTCTAAGATTTGCTGGATTGTTGTATTAAAGTTTACCTGGTAAATTCTAGCCAAAGAAGTTTATGGTATGCCCTGTCCTTTGGTTCTTTCTTAAAAATAGTAATATTAAAGACTCTTCTTGTTCAAGTACATGTTAAAGGATTCTTAATTGCCCTTTAAGCTACTAAACTCACAACTTAGTGTTCATGTCACACCCACATAAGCTATTAAGATCCATTTGGCTTTGTTAGCTTGCCCTGTGGAACACCCTTGATTTGTTGTTGTACTCTTAAAACCTTTCACAGACTCCATATCCCAATGGTTTGAATTTCTCTTACTCTATTTGTTCTTCTTAACAAGCAACCAAACAAACAATCCCTATCATTTTAACTAGCCTAAAATCAGCATCCTAAATCAATCAAATTATATCTTTTATATACAAATATAGATAGAGCCCTCTCTGAGTCTAGGAAGGCTAGGTCCTAGGACTCCAAAGTTGGTTTGGTGTTACCCTTATTTATTTAGTCTTACCAATCTGACAAATTACAGGGACATAACATAATGGCGACTCCATTGGGGACATAACACTCATTAAAAATATTAGTGTTATATAAAGAACTCAGAAAACCCAAAAATATCTCAATATTGGTATCCAATTGTTGATGGTGGACAACAAAAAAATCCTCAAAATAGTTAACATCACCCACCTGGCGACTCCACTGGTTTTCAATAGGCCTGCTGACTCCACTAGTTCTCATGGACTCCCCTGGGAATGTATTAATCAATCTTGATAGTATAAAACCTGATCACATACTGTGTGAATTCAATAATATTATGGATTGGTTTGTCTTCAAACTATTACAAGTTTTCAACTTCTCTGTATTTTGGGCCTGAAATTTGGCTTCACAAAGAATCTGCACCAAATATCACCCTGACCCAAATCCTCCTGCTATATTTGATGACCCAAAAAGAATCTTAAGAAAAACCTTTAGGATTGAAGATCCAACTGTTGGTAGACCAATCCACAAAGCAAGTTCCTTTCCTAAAAACCTTATATCCTTGCAAGATATCCAATTTTAATTACACCATAAAAGAAACATGTTTAGGACTAAGTCCCAAAGTTGGATAGACCAGACAAACCTTGAGCCTACCAGCTTACAATAGAGTCCTAGTAGAGAAGTCTCTCCTTCCACTTCTCCTGATCCTCAAATTCTCCAACACTTTGATCCTTTCATTCCAAATCTGCTCAATATCAGCTAATTGGTCCAAGTACATCTACTACCCCCACTCATACATCCATCTTCAAACCCCTCCATTTCATCCTCCACCTCCACTCATAAACCCTCCTCTTATAAATCCTCCTTAGGTTCCTTTACCTCAAATCATGGCAGCATGGTATGCCCCATTGGTACTACCACAACCTTTATTGCCTATGCCACAATACTATCAATCTAGAATCCCTCACTTTAATGGGATTGATCGTACAACTTCCCAACAAAATGTAGAAAAAATGAATGATGTTTTTGATTACCAAGAATTATAAGATGAGATCATACAAATGAGAATGTTTACCCAAATTTTAGTGGGAGAAGCAAAGAAATGGTTCAAGAGCTTAGCCCCTAATAGCATTCATGATCTCCCTTCCCTTCATCAAGTATTCATAAAAAAGTGGGAGACTAAGAAAAATCCTCTTCAAATCTTATCAGAGTATGAGAACCTTAAAAGAAATGTTGGGGAGAGTGTTCAAGACAACTGCACTAGGTTCAATAGTGTATATAATGCACTTCCTCCCCACATGAAACCCCCACAAGGCCTAGCCCTAGTAAAATTTCCAGATGGATTAAATCCAGAAATGGCCTACCAATTAAGAGAAAGAGATCCCCTTACATTAGAAGACATGCAAAGGGGAGCAGTAAGTGTAGAAGCTAATCTAATTGCTAAAAGGGATAGAATGAGAACAGAAAAGAGGGTTACATACAAAGAGGACCTATGGCCTCCACATCTGATGCTAAAATTGACAATCTAGTTAGGACAATGGAAATGATGATGGAGAGAATTAACTTAAATGAAAGAGCACCCCCTAAGGAAAACTAAAAAATCCTCAAAACAAAATTAGAAACCAAAACTTCAGAAGAGATCCTCCTCAAATAAGACAAAGCGAATTTGACGAGCAAATCAGACCTCCTTTCCAAGAAAACTATGTAGATAAAGAGGAGAGAGAGATTGAGGAGACAAAATAAAACCATGTGAATCTAATAGGCTCTGATAATGAGGGTGTTGTTTTTCTAACAGAAGAAGAACAAGGTCTGTTTTCCTCAAACCAAGCTAAAAGAAAATATGAGGATTCTGAAGAATACAAACTAGGATTTGAAAATGCTATCATGGAGGTTCATAGGCAATATGACATAAGAAGTAGGAAAACCCAGGATATCCCCAAGAGGAACAAACTAGAAATTTCTGCTAGGAAGACCCCTTAAAAAATTCCTAAAAAGACAGCAGAAAATACAAACACAATGGCTAAGAATTTTGATCAAATAAAAAACAAAATCAACCAACAGGATGGTGAAAAAAGCTGCCCTAGTACATCAACTAGTGGCCCAAAAAAAACAATTTTAATTGAGATTCCAAATAAAAATCAGTAAGGTAAAGTTGTTGAAAAAAATGTCTGATAAAACTGATTTAAATCTGCGAAGAACACAGACACCATTCAGTATTGAGAGTGAAATTGCCAAGATAAAAATAGCCATACCCCTTACTGAATTAGTGACTCAAGATGTATATAGATCTCAAGTTTTGAAGGCTTTAAATATAGGAAATAACACTGATACTCTAAATATGAGTGATGACAAGCCAGAATTGTTGTTTGGGCCAGAGGTGGAGGGAAAGTTTCAAGAGGGAGGTATGCCTCCATTCTATTTCAGTTTGAACATGCATGACAAAATCCTACACAATGCCATGCTAGATTCTGGTGCTTCACATAACCTCATGCCAAAGGTAGTGATAGAAATATTAGGCCTTGAAATAACCAGACCATACAAAGACTTGTACTCTTTTGATTCATGTAGGGTTAAATGTCTGGGCCTAATCAAAGATCTATGTGTTAATCTGGCACAAATACCAGCGAAGAGCCTTGTAATGGATATTGTAGTGGCTGACATTCCCCCAAAATATGGCATTCTTTTATCAAGATCATGGGGAGCCAAACTTAAGGAACCCTCCAAATGGACATGACATATGTTACCATTCCAGTCTTTAATCAAACAAGAAGACTGTACAGAGAAAATCACATGAAATACATGGTAAGCAGCCAAGATAAGCCAAATAAGACCCCTCTCTATTATGTCCATTCAAACCTTGATTCATTTATTTTGTACAATTAAGATGATATTAATGAACAAGTAGATAGAAAAGAGGAAGAGAAAGACCTGTCAGAACAGTCAAACCAAACACAAAAAGAAGAACATAACAGTCAAAATCATAGCAACCATGAACAACAACACAATGGAAAGTCTGAACTTGAAACTTTTTGAACATGAGCTTTGATGGCTCTTGTGGAAAAGCTGGTTTAGGAGTAGGTGTTTGGATACACAAAACTAATGAGGGTCACTCTTACAAGCTGGATTTTCAATGTAAAAACAATATTGCAGAATGTGAAGCTCTTCTCCTAGGTTTACAATTGTTGAAAATTATAGGAGCTAAGAAGATTTCCGTTCAGGGAGATTATAAGCTAATTATTAGGAAAATTAAAGGAGAATATTCAGCCAAAAATCCTAGGTTAAGAGAATATAGAAATGTTGCCTTAGACCTCCTAAAAAAATTTGAAAAATATGAGCTTACCTCTGTCCCAAGAACTCAAAATATCCTTGCAAACTGTCTCATACCAATGAACAATACACAATAAAAGTCAAAAGCAGACCGGCAATCCCTGATAACATAGATTATTGGTAAGTTTTTGAAAGTGAAAAACAGATTGAAGACTTCCTGCAGTCCAAAAATGAGTTTGAAATGCCAAAATTAGACTCGGATCATGAAGAGGATTGTTCTGTTGAGGAACAAACACACAAAATAGAGCCACCTTATGCTGCTGATATAAATCTGTTAGAACACCCCCATGAGGCAGTACTGTGTGGAGATCTGGATCAAAAGGAATTTGAGGTATTTCAATGCAAATACAATCTATTTCCAAGAGGACTTGTCCCCTTAGAAGAACTTTTTGATTTCAATGATGTTGCTAGGAAGCCTAAAATAGAATTCACTGAAAATGAGTGTAAAAGAATGCAACGTAGGCGGTGAAGAAGAACCTAAAATGATAAAACTGTCCAAAACACAGCCAACTCTTATAAAACGGAAATACATTGAGTTGTTCAAAGAATTTAATGATGTGTTTGCATGGGGCTATGAGGACTTGAGCATAAGATTCCTCTCAAGGAAAACCATAAACCACTTAAGTAGAAATTGCGTAGAATAAACCCTGTCCTAGTGCCTCTAGTTGAGAAAGAAATTAAAAAAAATGTATAATCCTGGAATAATAGTCCCACTCAGGTACTCATAATGGTTCTCAAATCCTGTATCGGTGAGGAAGAAAACAGGGGAAATTAGGCTATGCATAGACTTCAGAAATTAAACAAAGCCTCCCTGAAAGACAACTACCCATTAAATAAGATGGATCATATACTACAAAGGGTAGTAGGCTCCAAAAGAATATCTTTGCCTGATGGTTTTTCAGGGTATAATCAAGTGCTAGTACATACGGATGATCAACACAACACCACCTTCACTACACCTTAGGGCACCTTCATGTATGTCAAAATGCCTTTTGGGTTAATGAATGTTGGGACCACTTTTCAAAGAGCCATGGACATTTATTTTTCCAAAGAAACATGTTACTTCATTGTGATATACCTCGATGACATAACAATATATTCAAAAACTGATGAAGAACACCTAGTTCGCCTAAGAAAGGTCCTTGAAAAATGTAGAAAGTATGGTCTATCTTTAAATCCCAATAAAACTTTGTTTGGTCTTCAAGAAGGAAAAATTTTAGGCCATATCATATCTGAAGAAGGGATTAAGATAGACCCAAAGAGGATTGAGGGGATATTACAGATTAGTCACCCTAGGAACATCAAAGAGCTGCAATCTTTCATTGGAAAGATCAACTTATTAAGAAGGTTCATACCAAACCTTGCAGAACTCTTAAGAAACATTACTAACATGATGAAAAGAGGAACAGGAGTAAAATGGACCACAGAAGAAAAACAATCCTTTGACTGGATAAAACAAGCTCTCACCCAAACACTAGTCCTCATCAACCCTGACTTCACTAAGGACTTCTTCATCTTCTCATTTGCATCAGAACACACAACTGATGCAGTATTACTACAAAAGAACATAATGGGACAAGAAAAACCCATAGCTTTCTTTAGCAAGGAACTAAGAGATGCACCTCTGAAATATAACATTACAGAAAAACAAGCTTTTGCCTTAATCAAATCATTAAAAGATTCCAGAGTTTACATCTTGCATTCACATGTCATTTCTTTTGTTCGTCATGCAGTTGTTAAGGACATACTAACTCAGGATCCTGATGGTAAAATAGGTAAGTGGATTGTTGTCATATTAGAGTATGATCTGGAAATCAAGCCCACCAAGCTAATGAAAGGGCAAGGACTGGACAAAATTATGGCTGAAGCTAACTTTCAAGCACTGGACATAAACATGATGCACTCCTTGGATGAACAAGAGGAGCTGATGACTACACCTATTGAAGAAGCATTTCTGAACTCAATCTGGTATGCTGATATATTATATGTGATTTTTAATCTAAATGCTCCTCCCTGTTTGTCCAAAACAAAGGCCAGATTCTTGAAACTAAAAGATATAAATTTTTGCATCCTAGATAAAGCTTTATATTGGAAAAACACTATTGGTATCTTGCTTGTATTTTTACTTTAAGAAGATGCAAAAAGAATCATGCATGAGTTTCATGAAGGAGAATGTGGAGGTAATCTCTATTGGAAAACCACTGCCAACAAAATCCTTAGAGCTGGTTTTTATTGGCCCACTCTTTTCCCAGATATCCACAAGCTAGTAGTGACTTGCCATAAATGCCAAATCTTTGAGGGAAAGAGAAAACCACTGCTTTTTCCTTTATAACCTGTCAGTGTTGAAGCTCCTTTTCAACAGTGGGGTTTAGATTTTATTGGAGAAATCCATCCTGCCTCCTCTGCTCAACATAAATGGATCCTCACTACAATTGAATATTTCACCAAATGGATAGAAGCCATCCATTCAAGGACTACCACTAACTCGGTAATTATCAAATTCCTTGAAACCAATATTCTGTCCAGATTTGGTTGTCTAAGAAAAATCATCACTGATAATGTTGTTGCTTTTAAATTCAAGAGAATGGTGGACTTTTGCCACAAGTACCACATCACATTAGGACATTCTACAACTTATTACCCCCAAGATAATGGGTTGGCTAAGTCCTCTAACAAAATTTTGGTAAATATCATCAAGAAATTGCTAGAAGAGAACAAAAAGTCATGGCATAATACACTGGTGCATGCACTATGGGCAGACAGATTAACAAACAAAAAATCAATTAACATGTCTCCCTATCAACTAGTGTATGGCATGGATGTAGTTTTTCCAACATCCTTGGGAGTCCCAGTGATGAAGCCTATTCCAGAGGTACAGTTAGAGGAGAATGATATACAAAGGAGGCTGAACCAAACCATTCAATTGCAACAATCAAGGGAAAAAGTATACAAAAAAACACATCAAGTGCAAGAAAACATCAAGAAGATTTTTGACAAAAGGACCAAAGCAGATGACTTAAACATTGGAGACAAAGTGCTAAAGTGGGATTCAAGAAGAGAGGACAAAGGTAAACATGGGAAATTTGACAATCTATGGAAGGGTCCATACATCATCCATTCTGCAAGAGGTAACAATGCATTTTTACTACAAGAAATGGATGGAACAGAATTATTTGGAGGTCCTGTCAATGGCAAGATGCTCAAGCAGAATTTTTGTTGAAAATATCAGTTTGAAGCTTTATTAGTTGTACATAACATTGCTTGAATAAAAGATCAGAAATATAAACGCAAAAAGACAAAGAAAAGAAGAAAAGAGGGTAGATAAAAGAAAAGGCAAAGCCCCATACAAAAAAAAAAAAATGTTTCTGAAAGTGTGCAAGTCCAAATGCCACTACTTTTGAGAAAGGAAGTCTTGTTCAGTCATACAACCTAATCATGATTGAAATTTTTTTGAATTTTTCTTGATAAGTTAGAAAATGAAAATTTGCCAAATTCTTTAAACTCGGCTTATCAGTAGAATAGGTTAGAAATGGAAATTGGCTCCAAAGTTCAAATTTGAACCAAAGAGAGAGAGAGGGATGAATGAAAAAATTTAAATTATAGCCCTCAAGTTTCTAGTTTTACTTTTGCAAAATAAATATTGTGTGCAGCTTGTCCAAAATGCCACAATTCATGGCAATCAAACTGCTTAATCTTGATTTAGTCATGTTTTAAATTTCATGTTAATAGATCAGAGAATGAAGATCTATCAAACTGTTTAATCTTGACAGATAAGTAGATTAGGTAGAGAATAAAAAAAGATCATTAGTCTAATCTGAGCCTGTGGATGTTATAAGGGTAGAAATAGATACTTTCACTCTTTCAAAAGAAAAATAACATCAAAGGTTTACTAGTCCAAATGCACCTAAATGAAGAAAAAATGTTAGGAAAATTATGATGGGTAGGTAGAGTTGAGTTGCATTAAATCATCATTTCAAATCGTTAAAATATCACATCTTCAAAGTATAGCAGCAAAAAAACAATTGAAGAAAGAGGAATCTGTCAAGTACAAGCGAGGCATTGATCTACAAATTCCAGAGATCTGAACTCTCAGGTTCTTGACACCTCCTAAAGGAGCTACCCTCCCCAGCTGGAGCCACTGTTATCCTCGTGTATTCTACAGATTCACTAGGTGACTATGGATTTATTACAATCAGCTAAAGATAACATTCTTTGCCTATCAGCTATCTTTAGAAATCTCACTGCCTTCATTATCTTCATAAAACCTTTTTCCTATCTATCAGTTTGCCATCTCAAAGCCACCCTGTTGCTCTTAAAATACTCATTATGGGTTTATAACTCTCATTTTCATCCTTCTTTCCTACCTAAAACCTATTTTCCCATGTTCCCCAGGTTCCTCAAGCATTGATGGTCTCAAAACTATCTTTGTGGGCTCTTTAGATAAGTTAGGTACATGAATTTTGGATCTTCAATACAACATGATTATGATAAGCATTTTTCTGGATCCCCAAAATCCTTGGATGGTGTAAGCATTGTTTTTCCTCTACTATAATCTGGCTCAGATGTAATAGAATGTCGAGACATGGTTATTCAAGAAGGACCTAAAATTTCCAAGGAGGATCATCTTCTCAGTTCAGAACCTGCAAGTGAGAAAAATGGGACAAAGTTTAGCACTTCTATAGAGGTGTTGGAAGATTTATCAGCAAAAAGTACTGATGATGTAGACCGTATACTCCTGAATGAAAACAATTTATAGCAAGAGAAAGGGAAAAAACTTGGTCTAGTAGATGACACGGGTTATGAACATGATAGTCCATTTGAGTGCCAAAGTAGTGATTACTTGCAGGAAAATGACATGGAGGAAACACACAATGCCAAACATGAAGAAATTCTATCAGAAAATACTGATGGAATATGGAAAAAAGGTAAGGTGAACTGGACAGAAATGAATGAACTTGAAAGGGGTATAGAGAAATTAAAAGACAACATTGATGATTACTGTAAAGAACTGCAGGCACATAGAGATTTGAAAAAGGTGGCCAGAGAGGGTGGAAAAGATGAGTAGAATTTTATGGTGGAAACTACAGAATATTTTGAAGATGCTATTATATGTAATAATTAAATCCCAAAGTTGTCAAAATTAACATGTCAAGCCTCAATGAGCAAAAGAAAAGCCAATGTCATGATTTCAGCAACCTGTAAAGCAAAAAGTGTCAAAGAGTACCAGTTAGAAAAGGAAAAAGACTTCAAACATTAGAAAGTGGGTTTTTCAAGTTAAATTAAATCCAAAAGCCTATAAAAGCCCATTTTACATTTCAAATGAGTCATTGTTGCCTTTCAAAACATCAGGAGCATCCAACAAAGAGTAATTTCAGAGTTTCTTAAGCGAATTTACGTTAAGTTCCCTTACGCTGCACGTTCAGCACTTGGCGCTGCGCGTTTGCATCGACAATACGCGCCTATAATTTGGCATTGTGCCCTTGCTCAAAATATTCAAGGCATTTTACACCGGTTCTATGCACCTGAAGCTCGGCGATGCGCATTTGCAGAGGCATTGCACGCTTACCAGTGGCGTTGCGCGCCTAGCTAGAGAAGGTTGTGGAGTGATCTATGAACCTAAACCAGTTCTAAACTTCTCCAAACTTTACTAAAGTCTTCCAAATAACCCTCAAAGCAGTAAGTACATATTTTAACCTTGCTTTTTAGCTATTTGGTCATTCTTAAATGAATTGAAATGGAAACCCTAATTACAATCCTGTGATCACTATTAATACCCTTGTTTCATTTTCCTAAAAGGAATATCAATCATAAACAAGGTATTTTCATTGATTTAGGGATTTCATTGATCTATTTTTTCCCTACACTCATTCCCTTCACCTTTCAAGCTAGTCATCTCATCGCCTTCCCCTTACTTCATTTCACTTGCATCCTAGGGTTTCCAAATCAGAATTTGAAGATGTCAGAGGAAGAAAACAGTGGCATTGTTGGTGAGGAACAAATGCCAAGGAGAAATAAACATAAGGGAGGGAAAACAAATAAATATGAACCCATCACCACAAGGGAACTCATGGCCTCTCCTCTCACTGTTCCTTTCTTTAAGCATGTGGGCTGCTTTGAGTTCTGTGAGAGAGAGCAGTGAGTCCAAAATCACCCGGAGTTAACAAGATTGTTCATCATCAATCTACATGATAAGAAAGTCACTCTTGCTGGGGTTACTTTTGAGATGTCCACCAATGCCATTGCAGCTGCTATAGGGATCCCTAGTGTGGGAGAGAGGTAGTTTAAACAAGTAAACTTGGATATGAGCTATTATGAACCGTACCTCAAACCTAGGTATAAAGATTACAGCAAATAAATTTTCCCTTTTTCTCATCTTCTTGACCGGTATGTGCCAATGGTGAGGATAATAATGAAGTATTTCACTTGTGAGGGAAGGTTTTCCCGCCTCTACTCATATCATATTCGTCTTCTCATGCATTTCACTAGAGTTAGAATGCTACATTTGCCTTATCATATTTTCCGTAGCATTGACAAGATGGCTTACATTGTGCAAAAGAGAGATTAAAATCAACAAATGCAGAGCGTATTTCATCATTCACTCATCAAGACGGTGGTCATGCATCAGCTTCAACAGAAAAACATTCCATGGGATGCATTCATTTCCAATGAGGTTTTCACTACCCCACCTAGCCATCATGAGAAGGATGTTCCTTCATCATCTCATCCTCTTGTGTCCTCTTTTCCATCACATACCACTACTCATACATCTCCACCCACTCACATCCTTTCACCTCATGTTGATCCTTCCTCATCACCTTTCCACAACCCTTCACCCTCATATCATGATACTAGAGCATCAAGCAGTGAAAGGGACATTGAGACAGCTGGCACTAAAATGATTGACATTGAGCCATTTCCTTTGACATATCAAAGAGGCCACATGCATGTTTTTGCTTCACTTGGTGTGAAAGGGGCCATGCCTTCTTCGTCTGAAAAACAAGTAGACAAGGGCAAGGAAAAGGTTACAGAGCCTATCACTGTTGAGGAGGAAGAAAAACATGAAACTGAGCAGGAGTTTCAGTTGATTTACCTTGATTATGAGGATGAGGTTAAAATAAAAAATGCATTTATCAGAGGCAAAGAGTACAATATTAGTGAGCTTCAAGCTAATCTTGATAGAGCACAGTACGTGATTGACTTTCTTGAGCTAGAGAATCAACAGCTAAAGACAAAACAGACCATCAGTGAAGTCAGGGCAATCAAAGCTCAGAGAGAGGTAGGAAAGGTCAAGGCTTTTATGGATGAGACCTTGGGTAGTTTTGATGATAGTGATGACGAGGAAGATCAGTTTCCTAGATAGAGACCGAGCACCATTGGACTGAAGAGGGCCTTAGCCCGAGAAAGGCTGAAAGAGGCAGAATTGGCAAAGGAGCTTACTCTAAGTGAGTTGCTTGCCATAGATATTGATGGAGACAGAGAGTATTGGCTTGCGAGAGCTAATTTCATCTGGAGGGCCTACTAAATAAGGCAAAGAGAGACACTGATATTCAAAGGAAGATGTCGAAGCATTATGCCATGAGAAACAAGATTGCAAGGACCAAGCTCAAACGTGCCCATGCAAAGATTCAGGCTTTGACCGAGTCAAATGAGAAAGAGAAGCTCAATATTCTTGCTGAGGTGTCCCTCCAGGCCTCTAACCCTTGATCAACAAGAAAAATTCCAATTTTGAAACTTTTGTCTCATTTTGGATTTTTGGGACAGTTTAGCATTCTGAAAATTGGCTAAACGTGCAGTGACAATGGCGCTGCACTCTTATTTGGGGGACCCAAATGAAAAATGGTCAGCATCCTCATGTTCCTAGTGATGATTACATCAACCTCAAAAAATTTTATGTTATTTGGAGCAAAAATGGTTCCTAAAAAATGGTAAAAAACCATCAAAAAATCATGTTTCTGCCCTCTTTTTTAACTTGGCGCTACTTGTTTACCAGTCTTGGGAGAACAGGTTTTTGACAAGGAATATGGGAACCAATATGGAAAGTGAAAGTATATTTTGAAAATAGACTCAGATACCTTTCCAATGAGATATCATGGAGTGCATTTGGACATTGGGAAGGCCTCCAAAAGTTGGCTGCACGATAGGCCATTTTTTCTATCATGGCGCTGCACGTTTGTACCGGCGCTGCGCTCCTGCCTAGTGGCACTACGCCCTTGCCACAAGTTCAATAAAGACACCAACAGTTATTAAATAAGTCATATATATTTCTCATATGCCCAGGAGTTATTGTAAAAAGTTATTGAGAAAGCCTTAAAGTCAAACATATTCCAAAGTTAGCTCAGAAGTTAAGTTAGGAGTTGTTATTACATTGAATCAGTATTAGATATTTTTCCTTGGGCCTTGCATGACCTCAAAGGTCAAAATGCATTAAATCTGTAATAAATAACATCTGAAACCCTAACTTAGGATCTCCTCCTCATTTTGAAAATAAATATTGCATGAATGATTCATTTTTAGTGTTGGTTGTTAAGCTGAATGCTACGTCATAGACTCTGAGTTGTAAAGAAGTTGGCTTTGAAGTATTGTAATTGTTTTGGACTGGATATCAATAGAACAAGCATATTCACAGCATTCATGAACTTGGTTAAATGGTGATTTTATTCTGATCTTGTAATTGTTTCCTTTTGTTTTCCATTTTGTACATCAATTTCCCTTATAACAGAACAAAAAATTTAGGTTAAGATATGTTGTCCAGCACCTTAAGTCTATTTGCTTTTTGTTATTTAAATGTTTTTCTTCTGCTAGGTCTGATTGGAGAATTTAGGAGTTACCTGCTGTCCATTTCCACCTAGTTTGTTTTCTTTAGATTAACTCAGTAGAGTCTAGCCAAAGAAGTTTATGGTTTGCCCTATCCTTTGGTTCTGCTTCGAATGTTGTTCTCAAGGCTTTCTTTGAAGTTTACTTACTAGAGTTTGGCTAAATAAGTTTATGGTTTTCTCTGTCCTTTGGTCCATCTTGAACAGTCACTTTAAAGGTCTGTGAAGTCTGATTGAATAATTTAGGAGTTTCCCTGCTCTTTAATCATTACTGAATTGTTATCTTAAATGTTTTCTTTGTCTGAAAGTGAATAGCTAGAGAATTTAGGAGTTCCCTACTCTCTAGGATTTGCTGGATTGTTGTCTCAAAGTTTACTTGGTAAAGTCTGGCCAAAGAAGTTTATGGTATGCCCTGTCCTTTGGTTCTTTCTTAAAAATAGTAATCTTAAAGAATCTTCTTGTTCTAGTACATGTTAAAGGTTTCTTAATTTCCCTTTAAGCTACTAAACTCAAAACTTATTGTTCATTTCACACCCATATAAGCTATTAAGATCCATTTGGCTTTGTTAGCTTGCCTTGTGGAACACCCTTGATTTGTTTTTGTACTCTTCAAACCTTTCACAGACTCCATATCCCAATGGTTTGAATTTCTCTTACTCTATCTATTCTACTTAACAAGCAACCAAACAAAACCAAACAAATAATTCCTATCATTTTAATTAGCCTAAAATCAACATCCTATCAAATTATATCTTTATAAAAATATAGAGAGAGCCCTCTCTGAGTCCAGGAAGGCTAGGTCCTAGGACTCCAAAGTTGGTTTGATGTTACCCTTGTTTATTTGGTCTTACCAATCTGACAAATTACAGGGACATAACATAATGGTGACTCCACTGGGGACATAACACTCATTAAAAAATCTAGTGTTATATAATGAACTCAGAAAACCCAAAAATATCTCAAGATTGGTACCCAATTGTTGATGGTGGACAACAAACAAATCCTCAAAACAATTAACATCATCCACCTGGTGACTCCACTGGTTTTCAGTAGGTCTTCTGACTCCACTGGTTCTCACAGACTCCCTTGGGAATGTATTAATCAATCTTGATAGTATAAAACCCAGTCACATACTGTGTGAATTCAGTAATATTACAGATTGGTATGTCTTCAAACTATTACAAGTTTTCAACCTCTCTGTATTTTGGGTCTGAAATCTGGCTTCACAATAGAATCTGTGCCAGATCTCACCCTGACCCAAGTCCTCCTACTATATTTGATGACCCAGAAAGAATCTTAAGAAAAACCTCTAGGACTAAAGATCCAACTATTGGTAGACCAATCCACAAAGCAAGTTCCTTTCCTGAAAACCTTATATCCTTGCAAGATATCCAATTTTACTTACACCAGAAAAGAAACCTATTCAGGACTAAGTCCCAAAGTTGGATAGACCAAAAAAACCTTGAGCCTACCAACTTACAACAGAGTCTTAGTAGAGAAGCCTCTACTTCCACTCCTCCTGATCCTCATCTTCTCCAACACTTTGATTCCTTTCGTTCCAAATCTTCTCAATATCAGCTAACTAGTCCAAGTACATCTGCTACCCCCACTCATATATCCTCTCTTCAAACCCCTCCATTTCATCCTCCACCTCCACTCATAAACCCTCCTCTTATAAATGCTCCTTGGGTTCATTTACCTCAAATCATGGCAGCATGGTATGCCCCATTGGTACTACCACAACCTTTACTTCTTATGCCATAGGACTATTAATCTAGAATCCCTCACTTTAATGGGACTGATCCTACAACTGTCCAACAACATGTAAAAAAAATGAATGATGCTTTTGATTACCAAGAATTAGAATATGAGACCATACAAAAGAGAATTTTTGCCCAAATTTTAGGGGGAGAAGCAAAGAAATGGTTCAAGAGCTTAGCCCCTAATAGCATTCATGATCTCCCTTCCCTTCATCAAGTATTCATAAACAAGTGGGAGAATAAGAAAAATCATCTTCAAATCTTATTAGAGTATGAGAACCTTAAAATAAATGTTGGGGAGAGTGTTCAAGACTACTGCATTACATTCAATAGTGTATATAATGCACTTCCTCCCCACATGAAACCCCCACAAGGCCTAGCCCTAGTAAAATTTCCAGATGGATTTGATCCAGAAATGGCTTACCAATTAAGAGAAAGAGATCCCCTTACCTTAGAAGACATGCAAAGAGGAGTAGTAAGTGTAGAAGCCAATCTAATTTCTAAAAGGGCTAGAATGAGAATAGAAAAGAGGGTTGCATACAAAGAGGAACCTATGGCCTCCACATCTGATGCTAAAATTGACAATCTAGTTATGACAATGGAAAGGATGATGGAGAGAATTAACTTAAATGAAAGAGCACTCCCTAGGGAAAACCAAACAAATCCTCAAAACAAAAACTTCAGAAGAGATCCTACTCAAATAAGACAAAGTGAAACTGACCAAAAAATCAGACCTCCTTTCCAAGAGAACTATGTAGATGAAGAGGAGAGAGAGATTGAGGAGCTAGAAGAAAACCATGTGAATCTAATAGGCTCTTATAATGAGGACATTGTTTTTCTCACAGAAGAAGAATAAGGTATGTTTTCCTCAAACTAAGTTGAAAGAACATATGAGGATTCTGAAGAATACAAACTAGGATTTGAAAATGCTATCATGGAGGTTCATAAGTAGTATGACCTAAGAAGTAGGAAAACCCAAGATATCCCCAAGAGGAACAAACTAGAAATTTCTGCTAGGAAGACCCCTTAAAATAGTCCTCAAAAGACAACAGAAAATGCAAACATAATGGCTAAGAATTTTGACCAAAGAAAAAACAAAATCAGCCAACAGGATGGTGACCAAAGCTGCCCTAGTACATCAACAAGTGGCCCTGAAACAAATGTTTTAACTGAGATTCAAAATAAAAATCAGTAAGCTAAAGTTGTTGAAGAAACAATGCATGATAAAACTGATTTAAATCTGCCAAGAACACAGACACCATTCAGTATTGAGAGTGAAAATGCCAAGATAAAAATAGCCATACCTCTTACTGGATTAGTGACTCAAGATGTATATAGATCTCAAGTTTTGAAGGCTTTAAAGATAGGAAATAACACCGATACTCTAAATATGAGTGATGACAAGCCATAATTGTTGTTTGGGCCAGAGGTGGAGGGAAAGTTTCAAGAGGGAGATGTGCCTCCATTCTATGTCAGTTTGAACATCCATGACAAAATCCTACACAATGCCATGCTAGATTCTAGTGCTTCACATAACCTCATGCCAAAAGTAGTGATGGAAATATTAGGCCTTGAAATAACCATACCATACAAAGACTTGTACTCTTTTGATTCAAGTAGAGTTAAATGTAGGGGCCTAATCAAAGGTCTATGTCTTAATCTGTGACAAATACCAGCCATGAGCCTTGTAATGGATATTGTAGTGGCTGGGATTCTGTAGAAATTAGCTGAATAAATCACTTATTCAATGGAGATTAACCCGATTACACATCAATTTCGAATTGCATGCATAACACATAATCTCATCTACAATTAATTGTCACATGCGGAAATAATAGAAGCGATCTCACATCAAATCAATCACACATTAACTCATTATGTATGGGGAAAGCCTATAGCTGAAAACCCCGCAGCTATTGTGTATATTATAATGGAGAAATCAAGTAACCAAACAAGTACAATACTCCTCACAAGTACTCAGTACTCTCTCATGAAGTTACTCACAATCTGACTCAGTTTTGAACAAGTCTGAGGTTCAAAACTCCTCGCCAATTGCCTTGCCTCTATTGCGCAATCATGGCCTGTATATGAAGAGGTTCAAGGTTCGAATCCCCTTCCCTTGATTGCGTAATTGTCATGGACAATTCACACCCTGTTTAATCAAAGTTGAAGTTACTTATGTTATAGCATAAGTAATTCCTATATTGCAGTTTAGAATCCAAACAAAGGGAAATCAATCTGTAGGAAAGGAAACCAATCAACCATAACAAGAACAGGACCCTATTCCTTTAAATAGGAACTTCAGCACCTGCTGCCTGACACTAATCACTCTGTAGAAAAGATAACTCAAGAGAACATGACCCTATTCCCATGAACAGGAACCTTCAACACCTGTCTCTTGTTTCTAATCACACTGCAGGAAAAGAAAGGCAATCAATGGAAACAGGACCCTATTCCTTTTTACAGGAACCTTCAGCACCTGCTTTCCAGCATCATACATTCAAACAAATAATAGAAATAGATCTCTCAACTTCTTAAGAATGAATGTACTAAACACATGCAGCGTTAAGGAAACAGAATACTCAATAAACTACAGAACTGTGTAACTGGTGTCTCAGCAAACGGAATTAAAGTAAAGTGCGAATAGCATAAATAAATTAAACAAACTACAGGGACAGTCGGGTGAATCTTGTGAGGAAGGCGGGCCCTTTCCTTCTCACAAGATTCCCCAGAGAAGGATTAAATTGAAGCGCTCAAAAGGGAATTTTATTCATCTGTCCAAAGAAATGATACATTACAAATGGAGTCTAGCTCCAGTTCTCTCAAACACAATGCTCTCCTGTAGCTTTCGAACTCGAATCCCCTTCTAATGATGATGTCTCCTCTTTTTAAAGAGGAGACATCTCTTACAATTACATGAGGGCAAATCTACGTTTATCCCGAATCGGTTCTTCTTTCTTAAAACAGGCTATTATGTTCTTCCATAAAAAGATATTGTTACAACAGATACAAAAAGAGTACTATCTTCAGAATAATCCGTGTAACCACGTCTTCATGTTGTTGCCATTGTTCCACAAAATACTCTTCCAGAATCGCAAATTACGAATAGTGGCGGAATTTGCGTGTCTGCTGGCTGTTTCAGCAACAGAGTCGACTGTTTCAGCAACGGAGTCGACTATTTCAGCAACGAAGTTTGACTGTTTCAGCAACGGCCGATTGTTCCAGCACAACACATAATTTATCTGCGATCTTTTGGACTTATGTTAGCAACAATCTACTTCGATTAATGATGAAATATAAGAGTAATATGGAATTATATGTAAACAGATTAAATATATAATAAAGAAGAGGATTTTATATACCTTTGGATAAAGTGAATGAAAATGATGATGGAATCCTTTTTAAACATGGTTATAAAGGTAAGGTGGTGTCAAAATATATAGTAAAAATGGTACATAGTGAGGTCCTAACATCCCCCCCAGCTGAAAGGGTTGCATGTCCTTAGGCAACTCCTAGTCTGAGTCAGAGTCTGAGTACTGACTTTGTGCATGCAAGTTGCTCAAGCAGTAGCTGGAGAAGGTGGCTTCTGTCGGAGCTCGGAATCCTCGATTGTTCTGCAATTGTTTCCATGCTACAACTTCATCTCTGTCAGCCAATTGATAGTGACACTGGTATTTTTCTGTAGGCATCCATAGAATTGGAAAATGAAAATGGTAACCAATCTAGTTTTCTCCACAATGCCGAATACATCTGATGTAATTAGGTACTCTAGAAAGTGTAGCTTGAAGATTATCAAGGCTGAAAGGGTGATACTCTTGTCTTTCCTTGCATGACTGTTGCCAAAACATAGTGTTGGCATTTAATGCAACAATCTCCTTTACTCTGATTAGCTGTAGACACTTTAAAAGTGTTGAAGCTTGCAGTTGTTGTATGTACCTGTGCATTCCTGGCTTCTGCAAGAATCAGTGATATTGTGCTACAAACATAGCCGGATTTGAAGGTTCCGATATAATCCAAAGGAGCCGATTCTCCTCATTATGCCTACTTGCAATGAACTCAGTTTTCCAGGTGAGCTGATTGGCCAGGAATGAAACGAATGCCCTAATTTGTACATCACCTACGATTGGAGTGAGATTGACTTTTCTATTCTCAGGCATGGCCTCGTTATGGAGATAAAGTTCACACAACAAATGTTGGTCACTTTCAGGGGCCTCAGCAAAAGTCTTAAAAAATTGTTCCGCAGTAAGCAATTCATGAGGTCTGCCATCCTTTATTGCCTTCAATTGAAAATAAACCAAAATTTCAGAGAGGAAGAGAGAATAATTCACGGAGGCACATGTATTCTCTGCATGGATCCTTATTTTGTGCTGATGCTGTGTGTGCTAGCATGTAGAGATTCAATTCTATATCAAAGGCTTCTCGGGCCATGATTAATTCATTCTTATAGGCCTCTAGTTCTGACTTCAAAAACTCATTTTCCTCCAATAAAGATGCCATAGTGTGTGAACCCTGTGTGCTGGTTTATTCTGCTGGAGTTGTCTGCTGATCCATAGCTGTAGCTGGTTCTTGTGGGACAGCTACAGCTGGTTTCCCTGTATTATCATGCTTGGTGTATGATTCTTGTACCACAGTGGCTGGTTCTTGTGTTTCAGCCTCTGGGTAAGTGACTGGTTCTTGTGTGACAGTCACTGTTTGAGCAATAAACGATGTAATGTTATCCCGGGCCACTGGTTCTTGTGTGATAGTGCCACCGGACGAGACGGGTTGGGGAATTTGGAATGGTGGTGAGGATTTAAGTTTTAACAGGATAGTGGCAGGGTCAGGGGAAATGGGAGTAACTCCTGTTTCAACAGTCATTTTCATTTTCATTTTTGGTAGGAAAGCAGAGAAGTCCGTGTCTTTTCTTTTCTTTGTAGGAGAATATTATTTTCTAGGGGAAGGGCTTTCGGAAGAAGTGAAAATTTGGGATGTTGCCCTTGTTTGTCGTTTTGAGACAGAGACTGTTGGGGTTCGTCTCTTTCTTTTATGAGTAGGTGGAGATGGGGGTGTTGGAGAGCCATTGCTAGGGATAGGAATAGTGGGAAGGGGTGACTCTACTAAGTGGGACGAACTTGGGGGTAGGTCAACTGGTTCTGAGGATGGAATTACTGGGGGGTCTGGGATATCGTCCAGTTGCCTTTCATAAGAACTCTCAGGAGTTTCTTGGGAACTTCCGGCTTGTTGGGGAATTTCGGCTTGCTGGGGAATGAGGAGTGGATTATTCAGAGGGGGGTTTTGCTGAGAAAAACCCCTCTGAATTAATAATTGGCATAAACGGTGATGGGTAAGGGATAACAATGGGAATTTAACCCGTCTACAATAATGTGACATGTTTTTGATACAACCAAGCAGATAATAGGGAATATTAACTAATCAACCATTCCTTAAATGATTCATCAAAACGAAGTCGTGTTGGTAGACTACCTGGTAACGCCCTTCGCATGTCAAGTAATGCTTGATGAATTCTGCTACTGTTGGCCATGGTCGAGGAAGTGAATGCAGACTTATTCTGCGGCCTTTAAGTTCAACCGGTTCATTTGGAAGAAGAAAATCTTGATGTGCATTTAAAATCACTTGCTTCCTACTGAACCAGCGAGTCCCTATAACCGGAAAACCTGAAACTTGAGTTATGTCCTCCTCTGTAACTGAAATGCGGACCCCTTGAACCACTGAATAATTCCCCTGAAGATTCTATGCGAACTCTAAAACTTGCTGCTGATCAAATTCTCCCAACCTTTCGAAGTATGTTGTCCATCCTGCTTGTTGAAAGATTTGATAGGCTTCCGGGAACAATTGAAGAAGAGTTATCGAACCAGGCTCGTGTCTGATAGCCGACCCTCCCATGGCTACTAGCTTGAGTCACATGCAGAGGCACAGAAGACAGAAACACAGGCTTTGGTCAAGCTAATTGTTGCAACAGAGGATGTGGAGTCTCAATGATGGCGGAAATGGATATGAAGAATGACGGAGGATTGGGTGATGTGAAATGATTATTCAGTTTTCGAAATTCCCCCCCCCCCTACGTATGGTGCAATGATGTTTGAGCGTGTGGAGATTGCAATCATTATGAGCGAGATCCTCTCTTTAGAATATTATTTAACTGCATTACATTAAAACCACATACCTTATATTTTTACCTTTGGTTTTGAAAATGCGAAGTATAGAGTGCTTCATAATGGCTTGATATTAATGGAAGAATCTGTAGATTTCTCTGAGATGTAGAACAGGAGCATATCAGGATCTGCTCAGTACTGAGTAATTTTCACCCAAAGGATCTGAGGAGTAAAAGTGGAGAACTGAAAAGCTTGTATAGCAGAGGAAAGAAATGATGTTTTAATGATGACAGGTTGTTGAAACTGGTGTTTCAGCAACGGAAAAATGAACGACATGTTGCTGAAACTGGTGTTTCAGCAACGGGAAAAATCAGGAAAATGGGATATAATGACTTGGGTTTAAAACAAGTGGGGGAAGTGTTTGATAAGGGATAATTTCAGCAGTAAGGGATGGGAAATACTAGCTGAAGGATGATATTTCAGGAATGGTAGAAGTGGGAAAAATGGAAAAAGGGAAATAATGTAGAAATGGGATGAAGGGATATTGCTAGGAAATGGGGTAAAATGAAGGGAACAAGCTTCTGTGATTGAAGCTTCAGATCTTCTTATGATGAATCTATCCTCCTTAATAAGCTTTTCCAGAATCTGCAAAATTCAATTGTAATATGCCAACCCTTGACAGGGATTATTAGTCTTAAATCTAATCTAATACTAAAAAAAATTCAGTGCAGAAAATTAAATGTTGTGAGGAGCATAAGACTCCCCTAGAAAAAGACAATGTATATCAGTCATGCAAGCAGTCTTGAAATCCTCTTTAGAAACAGGGCGCTGGTATAAACGAAGCCTATGACCATTGACTAGAAGAGGTGTTTTAGAATCATCAATTGTGAGAAGTCTTACTGTTCCATTAGAAAAAACAGCATCTACTTCATATGGTCCAAGCCAACGTGTACGTAGCTTACCCTGAAAATTTTCAAACCGAGAGTCATACAACAAGGCCCAATTACCTTTTTGGAACTGCTTGTGTTTGATAATTTTATCATGCCACTTCATTCTCTGTTGTTGAATCATGGTTGTCTGATGAATGGCATCTAATCTCTTTTCATCCAATTCAAGAAGCTGCTGCAACCTAGCTGTCTGCACATCAGTCAAATCAAGATTAACAGCTAAAGCAGTTCTTAGAGTTTTGATTTCAAATTCCATAGGAAAAACAGCATTTTTACCATAAACCAATTCATAGGGAGAAAAACCTGTGGTGTTTCTCCAAGTAGTTCTGTAAGCCCATAATGCTTCAGGGAGCCTTTGAGACCAATCCTTCCGGTTGTCCTTCACTGTTTTAGTTAGAATGGCTTCTAATACTTTATTTGTGCTTTCCACCTGCCCATTGGCCTGGGGGTGGTATGGTGTAGTCATTCTATGATGAATATGATATTTCTGAAGGGTAGACTTAAAACCATGAGAATTGAATGGAGGTCCTCAATCTGTAACTAGCTCTCTAGGAATTCCAAATCTAGTGAAGATTTCTTCAAATAAGAAAGCTAGGACAGCCTCTTCATTGGCTCTAATAAGTGCTTTGGCCTCCACCCATTTATTCATATAGTCTGTAGAGACTAATATATAATTTCTTTGATTGGATGGAGGATTAATGGGTCCTATGAAATCCAAGGCCCATCTTTCAAACGGTTCAGAAACTACCTGGGGGTTTAATGGCATTTGATCTCTATGATTGGGTTGACCCATTCTCTGGTAGCTGTCACAAGCCCTCACATATTTCTTTGCATCCTTAAATAATGAGGGCCAATAGTAACCCATCCTCAAAATTTTGTGTGTTGTTCTTTTATCAGCAAAATGCCCTCCACAAGGGCCATCATGGCAAGCTTTCAGTATGTCATACACTTCATCTTCCCTAATGCATCTTCGGATTTCCTGATCAAGCCCTGTGTAGAAAAGACACCCACTTATCCGGCTATACCTGGCACTTTGTTGAACAATTCTTATTTTTTCTCTGTATGACAGGTGTGATGGTAATTTTCCTGCAACCAAATAATTGGCAATATCTGCATACCATGGAGAGTGAGCAGAAACTGCAAACAAATACTCATCGGGAAAAGAATCATCTACTGGAATATTATTATCAGTTTTTAACCGTGAAAGGAAATCAGCCACCACATTTTCTTTACCAGGCCGATCTACAATTGTGATATCAAATTCCTACAGTAATAATAGCCATCTGGTAACTCTAGCATTTGTAACAGATTTTTTCATTAAATACTTGATAGCTGAGTGATCAGTGTGCACAAAAGTAGAATAACCAGTGATATAGTGTCGAAATTTATTAATGGCATAAATTACTGCAAGAAATTCCTTTTCGGTAACTGTGTAATTAAGCTCAGCAGGGGTCATATTCTTACTAATAAAGTAGATAGCATAAGGAAGATGATTTTCCTCTTGTCCCAAGACAACTCCAATTGTAGTGTCTGAAGCATCAGAAGATATATGAAAAGGGAGGGCCCAATCAGGCCCCCTCAAAATAGGAGCAGTAGACAACTGATGCTTGAGTTCTTCAAAAGCTTTATGACAAGAATTAGTCCACTTAAATTCAGCATTTTTCATAAGCAACACAAATAATGGAGAAGCTATCTTAGAAAAATCTTTAATAAATCTTCTGTAGTATCCAGCATGTCCTAGAAAACTTCTCACATCAATTTGTGTTTTAGGAATAGAAAGATTCTGAATGACCAATATTTTAGATGGATCTACCTGAATACCTTGAGATGAAATAAAATGTCCAAGCACTACTCTTTCACTCATCATCATATGACATTTTTCAGTACTTAGGGAGAGGTGAGCTTGTATACATCTTTTAAGTACCTTCTCAAGATTTTGTAATGCATCTTCAAAAGACACACCATAAGGAGTAAAATCATCCATAAATATTTCCATAGAATCATTCAGCATATCAGAAAAAAATTCCTATAACAGCTCTTTGAAAAGTTGCTGGTGCATTACATAGCCCAAATGGAAGAACTCTATAAGCAAAAGTTCCCCAAGGGCTAGTGAAAGTGGTCTTGTCCTGGTCTTGGGGTGCAATTCTAATCTGATTATACCCACTGAATCCATCTAGAAAAGAAAAGAATTTCTTCCCTGCCAGACTATCCAACACCTGATCAATGAAGGGTAAAGGAAAGTGATCCTTTTGAGTAGCTTTGTTCAAGGCTTTGTAGTCAACACATACTCTCCATTTCCCGTTTTTCTTAGGGACAATTACCAATGGGGAAACCCATTCACTGTCAGATATGGGGTATATAAATCCTGCATTAAGCAATTTATGAAGTTCTTCTTTAACAATTTCTCGTAAATTAGGGTTCATTCGTCTTTGGGGTTGACAGACTGGTCGGCATCCCTCTTTAATGTAAATTCAGTGAGTACATAGTTCAGAAGAGATCCCTTTCATATCTGTGTAATCCCATGCAAATGTTGCCTTATATTCATGCAATAACTTCATTAACTGATGTGTTTCAGCAACTGTTAGATCAGGATTTATGTTTAATGTCTTGCCAGGTTCAATTTCAACTGTTATGCTTTTAGATGAGATGGTGGTTAATGTCTGAGATGAGTCTTCAGATTCAATATTTTCTTGGGTATATGTTTCAAAAATTGCAGTCAATTGATTGTGTGTTTCAGCAATTACATAAGAAGGTTCACAAATAAAATTATTAATTATTTCATCCTCTGTATTGTCTTTAAGAGTTAAAGCTTGCCCAATAGTTAAAATAGGCTGAACAACATTATCATCATAATCCATCCACATAGAATCTTCATTATTAATTATGGGTGTAGCATGAGGATAAAGAGTAAGCTGTTTAGTTTCATAACCATTAGAAATTTTCATTGAACCAGATCTGCAACTGATAAAGGCATCAGCTGTGGCCAGCCATGGCCTCCCTAGAATTAAGGGATGTCCCCCCAGCTTTGTTTTAGTCTACAATACAACAAAATCAGCTGGGTAATTCCAGGATTCAACTGAGATAAGTAGATCTTCAACAACTCCTTCAGGTTTAATTGTAGAACGGTCAGCCAACTCTAGAATGGTAGGAGTATCTCTGATTGTGTTATTCAGCTGTAACAATTGTGAAGTTTCAAGAGTCATTATGTTTATTGCAGCACCTAAATCTACCAGAACTTGAGGAATCATTGTTTTACCAATTTGAACTGTCACGGTAGGATGCCCGGGGTCACCATATTTCACAGGAGGGGTTTTTCTGGACATTAATGCAGATAAATCACCCATCACATGTACTGTAAGGGGATCTTTAGTTTTCCTACCGGGTTTCTTAACACAAATATCCCTTATTGTTCTGGCATAAATTGGTACATCTCTTAATGCTTGTAAAAGTGGAATTTTAACATACAAATTTTGCAATTCCCCTAAAAGATTAAAAGCAGGTGTTTCAGGCGTTCTAGTTAAAACCAAACGCTCGGGGAATGGTGGTTCTGTTATTTCAACACTCTTGTTAGAAGGTGGTTGTGCTTTCTTATGTTTCTCAGTTTCCTCTTTATCAGAATCATAAGAAGTTATGTCATCAATAATAGGCTCTACTATTTTCCCGGATCTTAAATGAATATCATTACATTGCATAGTAGGAAATATAGACTGATTCTGAATATCAATGACTTGCACAACTTTATTATTTGGGTTAGGATTTGGTTGCACAGGTAGCTGGGGTCTCATTTGGTTATTTGGCGGAGCATTTGATGGCAGAGGAAGTGGTTGTTGGAATTGAGGTAATTGATTTGGATACGGGAGTTGTTGGCTTCTCCAATTTGAATTCCAAGGGTTAAAAGAAGATGGCTGCTGTGGGGGCCAAGGAGTCCACATTGTAGGATCAACCAAGGGAGGGTTTGATTGTTGCATGGGTGGGAAATTCATTTGATTAAAGGGTGGGTATTGCATTTGATTAAAGGGAGGGTAATTTGTTTGACCGAAAGCAGAATAATTGTTCCAACGATTAAACGGCATACTAGAGTTCATACCTTGTCCTTTTGGTTGCCATTGTCTTCTTTGAGTTAGCAGGTAAACTACTTCGGCTTCTTCTTCCGTTGGCTGCAATGCTGCCTTTATTCCTGGTAGAGATGGACATTTTTTTGTTTCATGATCTTTCTCACAAAGGGTGCAGATTGGTATTTTTTCCAATGGGCATTCCCTTAGTGGATGTTTGTCTCTGCACTTCGGGCAAAAGACAGCCAGAGTTGCTTCTGCTTCAGCCTGCTTCTTCTTAACCTGCAAAGTGTCAATTTGTGAAGCAAAAGAACTTAACATCTCAGTTTTAAATTCTTCAAGTAAATTACCTTTTTTAGCTCTTGTTGCTCCCCCACTGGCTGATTTCTGCACTCTTGAATAGGTGGGATCTCTATTACTTACTCTGTTCCTTGCAGCTCCCCTTGAACACCTCTTAGAAAGTTCAACAATCTCATCATATGATTCTTTAGATATATCTCCCTTGCCAAGCATGTTTAACATGTCTAAACAATCATCCCTTAAACCTCTAAGTAATATTGTTTTGCGAATTTCCTTACTTATATTCGGATGATCAGATCTCTGTATATTGTACTGCAGCCTTTCTACGTAGTCCTCCAGATTCTCGTCCGGCTTTTGTGCCATATTAGTTCATCCTTCTTTTCCCTCGTCCGGCAGTAGTCTTGATATTTAAGCAGAAATTTATGTTTCATCTATTCCCATGTTGTGATTACCTGACTCCCAAGGCTCATGAACCATCATAAAGCATTTCCTTTTAATGTTGCTGGAAACAGTTTCAATTTTTGAGCATTAGTAACATAATCATAACTTCTGCATAATATATCAAATTCAAAAATAAATTCATCCGGATCTTCGGAGGATAAACCATGGAAGTTAGGTAAAGCAGACAATGGAATGTTTTTCATAGGAGTTGTTCCTTTAGGGAGATCACTGATAGGAAATCCCAAGGTAGAGAGAGAATTTTCATCCTTTCCTTCTCCTTCAGGATCTACATGTCCTCCACCAAAGAATCCTTCATTGTTTCCTTCCATTGTCTGTTCTCCTACTGCACTTGCTCGATCGTCAAGATATTCTACTGGCTCTTCAATGTTTTCCACTGGTCGTCCAACACTCTCTATTATTTCCTCAATGTGCTCTGCTGATTTGCTAGCGCTTTCTTCTGACTCTCCAGCACTGACTGCTGGTTCTTTAATCACTGGCTCCTCTATATTTTCAGGACCCACAACTTCCTCTGTTTTGTAATCTGATTGAGGGGAGTGCTGAAGTTTTGGTCTTCGAGAACTTAATCTCTGTGATGATTCAGCCTTTGATACAATCTCGTCAATAAAAGTCTTTCTTCCTCCCCTTCCTTTGACTTTGCCACCTGTGGGGTTATTTTTCTTCTGGTTTCCGCATCCTCTCATACAATCTGCACATTTAGAAAGAAAATATTAATGCTTTTGAAATTTATAATTGCCTTCCCCGGCAACGGCGCCAAAATGTTGGTAGCTTTAATTGTTTTCACAATTCAAGCTCCACATAAATTGTCAACCCGAGGAAGTCTGTTTATTCCAAAGACAATCACGCACTGGATATGCTCAATTTCAAAAGCAAAAACAATGTTGTAGTAAAAAGCCACACAATTATCAATCATACAAATCTAATTATTCACACCCTGTTTAATCAAAGCTGAAGTTACTTATGTTATAGCATAATTAATTCCTATATTGCAGTTTAGAATCCAAACAAAGGGAAATCAATCTGCAGGAAAGGAAACCAATCAACCATAACAGGAACGGGACCCTATTCCTTTAAATAGGAACTTCAGCACCTGCTTCCTGACACTAATCACTCTGTAGAAAAGATAACTCAAGAGAACAGGACCCTATTCCCATGAACAGGAACCTTCAGCACCTGTCTCCTGTTTCTAATCACACTGCAGAAAAAGAAAGGCAATCAATGGAAACAAGACCCTATTCCTTTGTACAGGAACCTTCAGCACCTGCTTCCCAGCATCAATCATACATTCAAACAATTAACAGAAATAGATCTCTTAACTTCTTAAGAATGAATGTACTAAACACATGCAGCGTTAAAAGAAATAGAATGCTCAATAAACTACAAAACTGTGTAACTGGTGTTTCAGCAAACAGAATTAAAGTAAAGTGCGAATATCATAAAGAAATCAAACAAACTACAGGAACAGTCGGGTGAATCTTGTGAGGAAGGCGGGCCCTTTCCTTCTCACAAGATTCCCCAGAGAAGGATTAAATTGAAGCGCTCAAAAGGGAATTTTATTCATCTGTCAAAAGAAATGATACATTACAAATGGAGTCTAGCTCCAGTTCTCTCAAACACAATGCTCTCCTGTAGCTTTCGAACTCGAATCCCCTTCTAATGATGATGTCTCCTCTTTTTAAAGAGGAGACATCTCTTACAATTACATGAGGGCAAATCTACGTTTATCCCGAATATGTTCTTCTTTCTTAAAACAGGCTATTCTGTTCTTCCATAAAAAGATATTGTTACAACAGATACAAAAAGAGTACTATCTTCAGAATAATCCGTGTAACCACGTCTTCATGTTGTTACCATTGTTCCACAAAATACTCTTCCAGAATCGCAAATTACGAATAGTGGCGGAATTTGCGTGTCTGCTGGCTGTTTCAGCAACGGAGTCGACTGTTTCAGCAACGGAGTCGACTGTTTCAGCAACGAAGTTTGACTGTTTCAGCAACAGCCGATTGTTCCAGCACA